>OZ038486.1:85081317-85216317 GCA_964036315.1 Acanthosepion esculentum
AACCTTATATTAATTTCTTAGAGTTCCTTTATGTTTTTCTATCTTGTGCAAAAATAGACATTTTTACTGCTCACACTGGAACATGCAACATAGAGTTCACTATATTATAAATAGAGAGCTTACAGATGCAGGCCTACTAATTTAAGAAATTGACCTGATATTTTGTTGATAATGCAAAGATGAGCTTGACAAAGAATTGAATTCAAAATGGGAAATCAGAAAGAATGATTGGAATCCTTGAAATGATATATATATATATATATATATATATATATATATATATATATATATATATATATATACATATACACACACACAATAGGATGAAGAACAAATAGGAAATGTTTATCAATCTAACATGTTTCAATTTTATTAAAGCTTCATCAGAAAATGAGATATGGAGAAAAAATTCTGGTATTTTTATTTTTGTGTAAATATATCATAATTCTAGTTTGTGTGATTAGGATGATAATGTGTGTGAGTGTGTTTCTAGTAGGCATTACTTTTGTTTGGTGAATGTAATACCTACTGGACACACACATATATAATATAGATTATCATCCAAATCCCACACAGACAAGTTAAAATTATGATACACTTACATACATAAAGCAATATTTACATTTTTTTCAGTCAGACTTGGAATCTGTTAATTTTTTGGAGTTTCAGAAGAATACATTATTTCTCCTTGAGTTCAGAATGCCATAAATTATACTAATGCTGCTTAACAAGTCAAATGCATGTGAAGCTTGCTTAACCAATGAAAATTAAAATACCAGAATTTTTTCTTCATATCTCCTTCTCTGATGAAGCTTTAATAAATGAAACATGTTAGATTGATAAAAATATAATATTTCTTTTTTATCATATTTTCTGGCAAATTCTAATCCATATTTGATTCCAATTCAGACACACACATATTATATATATATATATATATATATATATATATATATATATATATATAAAATATAAAAATAATGTGACATTCAAATTTCTATAATTCTCACAGTCAAAAGATAAGCCTTACCAAAGCAATATAATGTTTTGTAACTTCATGTTTCACAAACGCAGCTTGCATTTTGCGAGCTGCTTTCTTGTTGAGAGCCAAGCAAAGAGCACCACTTGTTGCATAGTCCAAACGATGTGTGAACCTTAACAAAAATGAAGTAAAAAGAAAAGTTTTTTTCATAATATAGCAATCAGAATTTTCTTTAACATCATGCATCATAACAAATACAAATTTAAACTGTGAAGTAAATTAGTAAGCCTATCTATTGAGTACTCACAGTTATAAAAATTAAGTTTAAAAGCCTCTAGATTTTGATTTATTGTTTTCTGCCAGTTTGCTATAAGTGCCAAATGAAAGAAAATTAATATTTCCAACTAAGACAAGATTTCTTTTTATCTAATATTGAAAAATATGTAATCACTGTTCACACAATTGAGGGATCAATTAAAAAGTTTTTGTTTAAAAAAACAGTAAAGGACCATAAGTATACCCATATATCTATTTCGTGTTTTTACAAGCAAAATTAATTTAACATGAAAGTAAGTGTTTATTTAAGGTATTGACAGCTTGATAGACATCTGGAAGTTTATCTAATTTTTTTCTATGAAGGACATCTGCAAAAATTACTTTAGGCATATGAGTGCCTTTTTTATATAATTTTTAACTACCCAGTAATCTTAAAAATTTAGGAAACTATTCTCATAATCTAATATTTTATTGAATTTTAGGTACTTTGGTTTTAAATTTACTATAGTTATTGCACTTATTTTCTGATAATTTTGTGTGTAGACATCTGCATTTACAAAACCCAACAAACGTGTTCCCATATCGTGAGTGAGAAAACCCTAAATGAATGAATCTATGAAGATAAATCATGGTATCATGGTGGTGGATAATTTAAATTCTCCAAGGAGTTCTGTGTATAACTAATATAAACATTAAGTGGTACACAAATGAATTTCTCAAAATTTCATAAAATTAAATTAGTGGGGAGAAACAGACGTAAAAAAAATATATTTTACCAAGATTTTCTAAAAGAGGTACATTTCTAAAATAATTTCATTCACTGAAAATTTCATTAAAATCTGATAATTATTTGATTTTTGCAAGAATTTCCAAATCAATGTGTTTTTCACTACAAAAAATGATGCTCAAAATTCCTATATTAGTCTTTGGTACCCCTGCTGACGCAAGAAAATAAAAATTTTTAAACAAAATTTCAAACATTTTAAAAAAGATTAAAAAATATAATTATAAAGATAATAATAAACATCTTTACCTGAAACTATGAGAAACTTTTTCATCACGAAGGTGTGGATAATCTCGGCACAAAAGAGTTTCAACTGTGATTCTGTCATGTGGTTGATTGGCATTAATCTTCATATCATAATGCTTGTCTATGATGATATAATTTTCACTTTTGTACAAAACATTTAATTTGTCCCTTTTCAGTGAAGCATCATAGTCATCCCTTTTAAGTTAAAAATAAAAAAGATATTCCAACTTATAAAAATTTTAAAAATTAGATAACACCAAATAACAAATCAAGAAAAAGGTAAAAATTTTGTTTCAATTTCTTTTTTATTTTCATTTAACTAATACAATTTAGTTAAAATAGATTGTATTGGGGACATCTGAAATGGTGTTATTTATTTCAAAATAATAACAAAAGGATGCAAACTATTCCAAAGGATCCAACATTAAAAAGAACCGAAAGTAAAAGAAATTATAGAAAAAATATTTATTAAAAAATGTATATCATCCAAAATTAGAGAACATTTTCATTTATATTTATGAGTGGTTTCTAATGTGATAAAGAGACTTGTAAAACCAACTGAATCAATTATTCTTAATAATTTAATTCAGCAATCATTGTTTTTATCATAATAAACTGAAGTACCAAAATATTAGAAATAGCTACCTCATAAAATGAGATTGCTTCCTTTTCTTGAATAATGGTAGCAACATAGCATGAAATCTACAAGTATATCTATTGAGGCACTTCTAGGTTTGTTAGGTGTCGCTACAAAAAATTTAGTAAGTTCTCCAATATGTCCCATACATCTTCAAAAGGGTTTAAATGTGGCAAGGAAGCGGGCTAATGGAATACCTGGAAGTCAGCCTAATGTTCCTGGAACCAGTTTCATTTCACCTTTCACAGCTATAGCTGCATTATTTTTCTGGAACAAACCACTGTTACTAGGAAACATGGCAAGCATAAAAATTGTGCAAATGTTCAGCAACAAGATGTCTGTATGTTACACTTGTCAAGACTGACTCCAGTTCAGTAGTGGCTCTTATAAATAAAAGCCCAATAAAATACACACCAAACCACCACTGTACCCAACACAATGTTGACAGGTTGGATCAATAACCTCATGCAGTCTCTGCCATATATAAAATCAAGAGATGAAAATAAGATCTGACTGACCAGGTGGCACCTATAGAGTACCCTATTTTTCTAGCTCTAACAATCATTGGGAAAGACTTTCATTAGGAAGGGGTTATAAGTGTTTTTGAAAATTACTTAGCTTTCTATTACTTGTATAGTCAATTGTAATATATCATTTACAAGCCTTAGGAGAAATTCAGAATGTTAGAAAATAGGTTTCATATAAATTTATGGAAAGAACATCAGTCTGTGTTTAAACACTTTACTTTTGTTTAATGCAGAAAAAGTCATTTTGGGGTAAAATAGTGGCAATGAAAAATAAATTTATTATGAGAAACCAAAACAAAATAAAATTATAGTGAGATCCAGCACAACCTTTACCATCACAACCTAAATGGAATCTACTGAAAAAAAATGTTCTTTGTGTTGATATTCAAAGGGAAATTTTTATTATAAATTGCTGGTATATGGACATAATTTTATTGCACAATACAACAGTAAGCATTTAGTTTGTTTGAATATTGCATTTGAAGAAAAAAGGTCTTTTTACTAGGCAATGGAGTCAATTGGTGATTTTGCTAAATGAAAATACTCATCTTTAAATTTCAAATATAACAAATAATGATGAAACTGGAAGGAGAATTCCTCTGCATTACTGTCTAGACCTGTCACTTTCAGACTATTAATTGTTTGCTCTATACATCACTGCTTGCCTGATAAATTGTTCCAAAAAATTCAAGATATTGAAAAATTCCTTGGATACTTCATTAAAACATGGAATCATTATTTTATGATGGAATATGCAATTTTTTTTAATCAATTCATCCCGAGCAAAGGAATAATGCTACTAAGATCAAGGGGCTACTGGGAGTGAAAGAGAATGAGAAGACTTTAGAAGGGACTGGAAACCCAATCCTAAACAGGAAACAAGGGAAAAATCTCTACTCCTGTTCTGAAAACTGGAGAGGAGTGGGAACTGGATGATAGCTAAACCTATCTACTCCTATTAAATTTATCAAATCAACCCCTGATTCCCACAGAGACACCAGCACTTAAGTTTTATGTACATTGAAAATGTGCATGTATCATTTATATCTGTGTATAAAAACAGACTTTTATTTCTATTTTACAAAAGTATTTCTTTTAAATAAGCAACAAGTGGATATATACAGTTTTTTCGTATATTAAGAAAATATTTTAAACCAGTAATTGTTTGGCAAAATACATTGTTCTTTTCATTTTTTTACAAAAAGATTTTTGTCATTAAAAAACAAATATATAGATTCTTAAGGTAGTGCCATACTTTTAATTAAAGAATAAAAATTTACATAAATTAACAAAAGTACAAAAAATATCAGTGACATGAGCACATTTTTCATGGCACAACATTTGTAAATAAAACCTAAGTGCAGAAAATTCTGCAAAAGACAGAGATCAATTCAACATTCCATCAATATCATGAACAGGGCTACTCCTTTTAAATCGCTAAAAAAAAAATCTTTTTATTCTTACAGGTATAACTACCAAAAGAATGCCAATCTGCAAATGCTATTCCCTGGAAAACTCTACTGTATTTTTTTACACTGGGACCAATCCATTTAAGTAGGGCCTAAAAATAACCCTACCCTAAAATCTTAATCAATGGGTTGAATGATAAAGGATTTTTCATTCGAATGTTGTTTCATATGCTGCTTCATGTTAGAATTTTAAAAAAATTTTAACACCCAAATATCACAGTGATATGGTCTTTCTCCAGTATAAATACTCATGTTTTTTCAGGATTGAATTGTCAGAGAACTTGGATCCACAAATATCACAGCCCATATATTTTCCTCCTGTGTGCACCTGCATGAGTTCCCTCGTGAGCTTTATATGAAAATTTTGTATCACATATTTTGCAATGGCAAAGTTTCTCTTCACTATGTTTTTTGCATGTGTATTCAAAATTGCGTGTTGTAGGCAAAATCTGAATTACAAACATCACAATGGAATGGTTCTTCTCCAGCGTGCCTTCATATATGCTCTTTTAAATAGGCATTTTTTAAAAATTTCAAATCACTAATGTCACAGTGTGAGAATACCCACCTCTGCAACTCGCTGCACAAAGACACTGACCCCACGTCGTAGAATTTCTGTGCGGTGGATCGAGCGAGAGGTAGGCTCACAGGTAAAAGAAAAACACAACTACAAACTTGGGTAGGACGAAAAGAGGAGAGAAGGTGTGTGACCTTTTTGTGGATGATAACTCTTGGTTGATTCTCGGCGGGCGAAAAAAATATATCCTAACTAACAATGTCCGGCTGCTAATGGGTCGCTCTTCGATGTTACGTGCTCCGGCCTAAATCAACCTTCCTCGAACCTAAACTAAGTCTAACTACCCGTGGCCCAAAGCGCTGCCGTATATATGGAGAATCCTCTTTCCTCATTTCCGGACAAGGGACACCCACGAATAAACCCATAACTTTTTCATGACCATTTCTCTCTTTGAAGAAAGTGGACATAAAAATATTTCTTAGCCTAGCTGACTCCGATTCAGGGACATTAAATTCAAACCCTTTTAAGTTTTGACCAGAGCCGGTCTTTTTCCTATCTTAGTATTTTGACAAGTACTTAACACTTATCTACCCTTTTCGCCATATGTTTTTATCTAGATTCCTAATCTAATCATTTGGTCTTGAAGTTTGATGCCCAGGTCAAATCTAACTAATCTTCTCGCACATATGTGTGCGCGCGCACGCACACACAGATGTGGGGGTGTATATATACACACACACAGATGTGCGGGCGCACACACACACACGTGTGCGCATATATCCGACTCATAGTGTCACAACAGGTGAAAGGTTTCTCTCCAGTGTGCATTTACTTGGCATACATATATAAATACTTTGATGATTAAATGATAATGCCATGAATTCATATGAATAATACTGGTGGGAATTTTGTATCAACCTAAAATTATTGCAAAAAACCTATAAATACCAAAATTAGAAAGGATTAATTTGGGGAAATTTTTAGCATGCCAATTATGTACCTTTGAGGAAGCAGTATTGAACAAAGATCTCAAATTCACAACTACCATCAAATGAATTCCATACTTAAATGTCATAGCCCCATTTGAGTAAGCAGATTTGAGGATAACTAAAACTCAAGGTTGACAAGTTGAGATAGAAAGTGAGACAGTCACTAAAGAAAGCCAAGCCTCCTAAATTAAACATTACAAAAGAGAAAAAACTACCATTAAAGCCTTTCAGAATGATACCAAAATTATCATACTGTCAGCAGACAAGTACAACACAACAGTAATGGTGAAAAAGTTACAACACACAGAAAAATGAGCTAGTCTACTTGGGGATGGTACCTATAGCAAAGTAAAAAAGGATTCGAGCCTAAAACTGAGAGGAAGATGTCACGAGAACAAAAATTACTTTACAGGAAATGCATACAGATAGATGACCCAATGTGTCAGTAGGTTATCATGTATGTACAGCTTTCCCATTCACAAAGACAGTATTGCACTGAGGTCCATAGTCAGTCTGTCACCTGCTGAGCAGATTCTTCATAGGTATAACTAATCCATTAACAGTTAAGTCCTTATCCTATGTGGAGAACTTTACCCACTTCCTCCCACTTATACCAACTTGATAGTGAGTTTGGACATTGTAAGTCACTTCACAAAGTTTCCTACATATGAAGCCTTATCAGTGGTCCAAGTGTAATTTATTGAGATAAATTACAATTGGACCACTCTCTAGGAAAATGTACAAGATTCCTGATAAATAATCTGATGGAGTTGTTGAGATTCTGCATGCAAATAACAAACTTCCAATTGAGTTCTATCTTATACCAACAGGAAGAAGACTTACCTATGGAATCACTACTATCTCCAGGTAAAATGAAATACTTTGATGAAATTATTATAGAAATATCACCACTAAAGCTAACCATATGGATGAGATATGTATATGATACCTTCATACACTGGCCCTAACAGAAAGCTATTTAAGCACTACTGGACCATATGAACTCATTAAGACTTTCTATATAGTTCACAATGGAAAAGCAAGCAGAAAATCAATGGGCTTTCCTGGGTGTACTAATAATAAAGGGTTTTTATGCTGCCTAAAACATTGGGCCAAACCCCTATCTATTACAACAGTAAGTGATCAAAATTAAAAATACCTTTCAAGATAAATACTACCCTGCAAGCATAACATCAACTTCCACAAGAAGGAACAGGAGAGATGAGGAAAACAAAAGAATTCGCTATGGTCTGTCTGCTATACCTAAGGGTTATGTCTGAAAAGATTCAGAGGAGCTGCCATTCACACAACAGGTTGATATACAATATTCAACTCTTTGAATATATCTCTCCCAAACCAAGCATCCTAGAAAAGAAAATGACCAAGAACTTTGTATATTCCATCCCATGCAGTTTTAGCAAGGAATACAAGGACAAGACTGACTAAACCCTAAAAGTAAAGGTAGAACATCACAAGGCTGTAGTCTGGAAAGACACATTGAAATCAGACATTGCTGATCATGTATGGAAAGAAAATGGTAGACACCAACCTCTGCAATATTTAAGTCAAAATAACAAACATCAGCATTGTAGGATGAAACAACTGAAAGACTTAATCAGCACATGATTAGCATCTGACAACCTCATCAGTAGACATAGCATAAAGATGAACACTATCTGCAAGCCTCTGATTAAGAAAGTACCATTAAAAAATTCTACTACCTGAGTACAGACATTAAGTTTAAGGCTCTAAAATTACACCACTGTATTGTCCAAGAGATACCTTACATAGTGGATTGAAGCACTGGTTAAAATATATCTGTGATATATATGTGATTTCAATTCCTGGGTTAAACAGTACAAAGGTGAATAGACTAAGCAAGATACTTGTGAATTGAATAAAGGGTTTGGGTCAAAATTCCAAAGTTACCTAATACAACAGGCACCTGAACAAAGTATTGTTAGTATAACAATCAAGATGAGGGCACTAATCCAAACAGAAAGGAATATATGTAACGTTGTCACATAGAATGAAGTTGAATCAGAACAAAGTTCATTTCTATAATCCAACACATGAAAAACTATTTCTGAAAAATATTGATTAATGCAGTGACAATAAAGTTCAGAAAGGGAAGCAACTGGAGTTAAGTAATTTTAATTATTTGAACAAAGTTGACAGTTTTAATTTTTATAATGCTTAATAACTATTAAAATGCAATTCTTACTAATTTTTGCCTTTTTATAATTATTGGTGTTAACATTAAAATGTCATTAATATTTGGTAATTACTATCATTACTCAATTATAATTACTTTTTATATAATTGATTTTTATCATTAAATAATTATTATTATTGTTCTTATCTTTATTCAAACATTGAAACTTAATATTATTATAATTTTAACATTAATCAATAATCATTAATTATAGGAACTGTATGCATTTAATGTTAATCACATTTTTGGCACAAGTTTTCAATTTCCTTCTCTTCTTCCTCCTACTCTTTTATCAGAAAAGATCAAAGGCTCAAAGCCATTGGAAAAGGAGATTAAAAACTGAGGTTCCAAAAACATATTAACAAGATATACATACAGCTCATATAATTCAATTAAAATGATAATACTGTATGACATGTTTTTACTGAATAATAAAATGAAGAGCAGTCTATGCAGTATTATGAAAGGTTACAGCTGGCTTACAGAAAGGAAACATTTATTTTTTTCTATTGTCTTTATTCCCAGTATAAATTGTTAAAATTATGTAATTAATGACTTAATATGAATTTATATTACTTGTTAGTCTTATTTTTATCATTAATTTCTGAAATTTGATTGTTATTTTACAAAATATGCGATTTTATCTTTTTTAGCTAAACTTTAAAAAAATTATTGTTCATAAAAGGTAATTGATGCAAACAAAACTAAATGAATTTCCATAACTTTATTAAAAATTAATGATCCTTAAAAATATTAATTCTTAAACTAATTTTATATTGATGTTATCAAATATTTATGTTCTTGCATAAATTTTCAAAGGAAACACTTGCTTGGATGCTGCATAAACCAATTATTTATTTTTTAGTAAATGTGTTATTTCCCCCTATGAGCATTGCCGTACCCGACCACCGCCACCAGAATGCTGATTTAGAAATACTAATTTTGAATATAAAAAAATTAGAATACAATTATTAACTGACATGTATAAAGATGTTCATTTATTTTCTAATTCCGTTTTTTATTTTACAAAGTTAAAGAATAACAATAACGTGACAAAAACTGATAGGGAAATACAATCTGCCAGTAGATTTTTCAAATGTACTATTTTTTTTTTTCAATTTCAACAATGTCGTTTATAGGCAAGATGGGAAATATTTCAAAATAACATTCAAGCAAAATACAGCAACTTATGTACAGAAGGTAGAAACAACAAATAATCGGGAATTGGGTGCGTCATAATTATAGAGACGATGTTTCAGTGGAGAAAGCAAAGTGCATTTCCATGTGTTCCTCAGCCCGGAACAGATATCAGCAGTAAATTCTGTCTATAGAAGAAAGAGAAAAGATGAGCGGTAGATGAACGTACACTGAACGACGTAAAATACGCTTCAACAATAACATTAGCAAAATACTCGTTTTGCATTACTGAGTAATTAATCGTAGTAAAGTATTAGAATTATCAACGACTCAGTCAAAATCTATAATTTTTATAACAAGAAGTAAATTTAATCAAATTTCTCAAGTAGAGTACACTCAAAGATAGTCTAGAGGGGAAACTAAAATAATCAAACTACCGTACCGGAAATTACGTCATAGACCAGCGGAAAGAAAATGGCAGCGCACATGGTTTGCCATGCGTTGTTTTTTACCCGAGTAAAAATGAACATATAGTTTTATTTTTAAAATAATATAATTTTACATATTGTAAAAAAAAAACTGAAAGTACACGAATTCAAATGAGATAAATTTGCAATGAAAAAAAAGGTGAAATTTTAGAGTAATGAGTCATGATGCGGGTGACACTAGTGACTAAAAATGCACTTAAAAAAACTCAATAATGCCATGTAGCATTTCTTTTTACCACATTCAGTGATAAAGATCATAGATTTATTTTGTAAAATATAAATCTAAAAATGTGATGTTATTTCCTCATACAAGGAATAGATAAAAATAAATCTAGATACTTAAGTTATATACATGCCTTAAGATTAAGTGCTTATTAAAATGAAAGATTATTAAAGAAAAAACAGTCGAAGTCCTGCCATCTTGGGTATGAATGGTTGGTAAGCAAATTAAAAAAAAAATCGTGCGTGTGTATGTTTGTTATGTTAAACAAAGTTGTTGGAATATATCATACATTTAATTTAACACAAGAACCTAATATAAATATTCTATTTATATTTTTTGGGTTGGTGCAACGTGCAGACAATAAAAACTACGTTAAAAAAGTATAGGAAATTGAAACTAAAGAAAAATTACACTTAAAAAATCATTCTGCTCGAGTCAAGACACTAATTAATTATGAGGTTTAATTTTTTTTCATCGCAAATAGTCAGCATAGTTCACAATATTTTTAATTTAGATGTCGGATTCCATTCGGCGCAAATACAAAAATGAAATATGAAAACTTGCTAATTGTTGGATTTTAACGATTTTTCTTTTACAAGTCACATATTTACCCTCTGATAGAAAATGTGCATCATTTTATATTTTTCGTTCATTTTGCAATAAAAATACAGACTGAAAAATGTTTTTTCCATATTTGAATTTGTAGATTAAACATTCAAACATTTTCATTGGAATTTTATTACTGTGTAAAATTAAGTAAAAACCTGACATTTTCAAGAAATAAAAAAATAATATCGATTGAATTTATTTTTACTGTCCAGAAGAATCAAAATTTAATGAAAAAGAACGATTTTTTTCAGTAGGATTTTATTATGATCAAATTTGAATGCCTGCGATAAAAATACTTTTTTTTTTTGACATGTAACTAAGTAATTTTAACAACTGAAAGCATCGTCCTTAAAGCTAAAGCATCTGGAGGCTGGTTTGATGTACCTGAATTAAAACTTCAGCATTTCTCGTTCACTTAGAGTGTCATACATTTTCAGTAGTTTAAGGAAACGAACATAAAAATCTTTTTTTTAAATTTCAACGGAAAAATTAGTTGAATAAATAAATTATTCATATTCAGTTTTTTGTAAGATTCATTTTTTAATTATTGTATTTTCCACTTGTTTAAAATGAAACAAAATTCAACTGAATTTGTTGAAATATAACCAAACAATAATTTACGCATTATCACATAAATCTCTTTTAGGTCAGAACATTTTAAAATTCAGTATGAACTGTTTTTAAAAGAAGGCATAATTTTTTTGTGTGTTCATTTTTGTTTTTATGTTCTGAGCCTTAATTTTCTGCTGTTTTCATAAAATTAAGTGAAACATTAATTTAAAAGTTATTATTGCATATTTTTTATAGTCAAATGAATTACGTTGTTCCTAATTTCATTAATGACATTCCTGATTTTGTTAGTTCTCAACTCAGTATCTATGCTGATGACACAACTATTTACTCCCGTTTTAATAGTAAATCTGATCGGTCAAATTAACAGCGGATCTCAAAAGTGACCTAAAATATGCTCTTAACTGGGGCAAGGAATGGCTTGTTAATTTTAACACCTCCAAAACAAAATTGCTCTCTTGATCGCCTGAAAGAACCATTTTTGCCTTCCATCAGTATGACTGATGCTAATCTCCAGGGGTGACTCATTGCCCTTTCTGGGGGCTAAAGTTCTGTGCTGACATGAAGTAGAAAGATTATATTGAATCAATTGCTAAGTCTGCTTGACAAGAAACTTGATTCATGGTATCATGCTAAACAATTTTTTTCTCCAGAATCTATCTTACATATTTATAAGTCTACCATTCATCCATGCTTTGAAGTTTGCTGTCACATATGGTTTTGTGCTCCTGTTATATATTTAGAGATTCTTGATAAAATCCAAAGAAGAATTTGAACATTATGGCATCCCAGATTCTGTCACTTTCCCACAACTAATGTAGCTTCCCTGTGCCTTTTCTATAAATACTTTCTTGGTAAGTGTTCTGATAAATTTTCCACTATGGTACCTAAACTTTATGAATTTAAATACAGTACTAGATTGGCACCAAGGTCTCCTCATTTTACTGTCAAATTGGCTAGATGTAACCATGTTCTAGGCTAACAGCTTCTTTTCTCACACTTCTCACTTGTGGAACTCTCTTCAGGCCTCTTGCTTTCCAGCTAACTTTGATCTTCAAATGTTTAGGTGAAATGTCAATCATTAGCTATTGTCTTCTCAATTCTTAATAATTTCTTTTTCTTATTCTTTTACACTCAGTAACCCCTTGTTCTTAGTGGCTTTATTGCCTTGCTTGGGGGAATGATTAAAAAATAGATATGCAGATAAAATACTTGAGAAAAACTTATTTTTAAAAGTCTTATTTGTCATTCATTTGTATTGAAACCTAATTTAATCTGAACAAAATTTGTAAAGCAATATTTATGTACTTTTCAACTCTTGAACCTGTAGAATTTTGGTAGAGCATAGGACTATGGCCAATTCATGCCAGGTGGTGTTGCTATGATTGCAACTGAAAGTAGGTTTTACAGGGGCAGAGTTACTAGCCCTATGCCCAACTGGATTTGAATTCAGAGTTGTTCTTCTAAACCAGTTATCACTTAAGACTAAAGAGCTCAGTTTGACCTGATATTTAACACATAGCTGAGGGGAATGAAATTAATTCATACCTTTCCCAAGGACATACAAAAATGTACTTAGGTGCTTTAATAATGAACAATATTTTGTTATGAGCAAATACAGACACATTAGTGTAATGACTAATTTTGCATTCAGGTACTCAAGCTCAATCCAGCAATACAAATGCCAAGTTCAGAGAGATGGTATCTTTCAAAACCTAATTTGTGAAGATTATTTTTTTTTGTATCAAACTCTAAAATGAACTCCCTGATGCAGTATCATGACAATATATTTATTGAATGAATATGATTTCATGGCATACTTTTCTCTGTAATGAAGCATTAAAAATGTTTACAAAGTAAATTTTTACAATCAAATATTAAATTGAAATATATATTTTATTAAATTTAGTTAAAATTTATATCATCTGATATGTTTATTTTTTATTCTCTGTCCAAGGTCAAAATCTTTTTCTAGAAATCATTGAATGATGAAAAATGTCTATATTTAACTTCAACACTTGAAAATGAATATTGGATCTCTCCTCCAAAATATATAAATGAATACATGCTTGTATCCATTATAACACAATAATATAGTTGATAACAAAACTTATTTGATAAATCCGGATGATTTGTAATAAACTAAAATACCAATCATATTAACCTGTTATCTGAACAACAATGTTATTTGAAAAAATCTGTTGCTTTGCAATCTTGGATACAGTTTTTCCACTTTCCACAGGATGACACAACATTTTTATGTTGCATTAAATGGCAAAAGCTGGTTATACAAGTGTTATCAGAATTAACTCTCTAAAACACCACAATTATGAGGATTTGATTGATGAAGAATGTCAGTGCTGTGCATTGTTTTCCCTCTTTCTCATGTGTATAAATGAAGTATATTAAGTAGACTATTAGAAGGGCCACTGCTGCTTCCTTGAAGTGAAATGAAATAAAAGGTATGATAAAGACATAGGTTGAAATGTTTTTATTAACTACCTTTTCTCTGGAAACATAGAAGCTGATGTAGGAATTGAAGATAATATCTCAGAGTTTGTTCTGTTGTACAGAAGTGTGATAATACTTGTATTGAAACACATATTTGTGACATTTACATCCAGGCAAATTTAATTGGTATTGGATTCATATATGAACATTAATGTTGCTCCTGCCTCAGTTTATTTAATAATCAAACTCAGTTGCTCCTGTATTACATGACATGTAAGGTAGACAAGTCAACCCACTATGTAAAGTCTCCTGTTGGTGTCATTCTAGTTTCTGTTGACAAGTTGGAGGTCATTTCCACTAACATCAGCTCATTTTGGGCTACTCTCTCTCTCTCTCTTTGACTTGTTGGCACTTATTTAATATCTTGATTTGTAAGTATTGTTGTAGGGTACCCAAACCATGCCTTAACCAGTAGAAGCATCATCTATAAATGGTGATTGACACAGGAAGCTGTTGTGATCTACCCTTAACCTCTTGATTTGACATATTGATGTTCCATTTTATCTAGATCTCTATTGTTACAGGTATTCAATTTCTTCTCCTATATGATCTTAAGTTGTAAGGTTTTATGGCCAAAGAGCATTATTGATATCACATTTGAATTATAGAAACTCATTTTGATTTTAAGGGAAAACTTTCTGTTGTTCCATCTTTTACTCAACAGGTCACATTCTGCTGTTGCCTTTCCAATTCAACATTTCATTTTGTGCTCATGGTCATTAGTTTTTGCTGATAGAATGTACATGAAGTTCCCTATCTTTTCAAACTTCTTCTAGTCATTGAAGATATCTGTTGGTATATAATGTTCCCTGCTCAACATGTTCTTAGTCTTTTTAGCTTTGATGATAAGGCCAATGTTTCCTGCATGGCTGCTGATCAGCAGCCATGCAGGAAACATTGGCCATGAATAATTGAAGATCTTGACTGTTGTCATCCCTGCTATGTCGTAAGCAAAGTCTAAATCAGAAAGGTTCTTTCCTTCATTTTGATGGATTCCCTTTAAGTTGTATGCTTCATCATCCAATAAATATCAATTACAGAGAGTAGAGAGAAACATATACACCTTTGTTTAATACTAGTATAACCATTTTTGTTCTGATCTAACACTTGGAATTATTATGGATCTGCTCTATGGTTGATACAAATTTGATGCCAGAGTTGTGCTTTCTTTCATTCTTTTGTTAACAGTTACTTTGGGTGAACTAAGCTCATTTTCAGGATATGGCAGCAGCCATTAATTGTCTAGCCACAGCTACAGTTCTTTTTCATATTCACTCTGGACAGTGTCAAGTATGGTGTACACTGGCACACTGTTTTTCAGTTTTTTAGGTGTTTGACAACTGGCCCATTTCCATGAGGCACTCCAAACCTTCTTCTGATGGTCAAGTTGCACACTAAAATCAGGTTCATCAATGGAAATGGCAGTGCACTCAAGCATATCTCCCTCAGGGAAGCACACTTCCTCTAATTTGATATACACATTCCTCCGAGAACGACCAACATACACTTTAACTATGTCGTAACCATGGCACTTTAGCGATTTTTCACTAGCTGCCAACACCTTCACCTGCAAGCATCACCAAAGGCAGCATACAGATCTGCTCACTAGTGTCTGCAAGCAACCGGTGTCTACAAGGGCTACGCACTTCTGTTCATCTTCAAGTACTCCGATGACTGATAGTGCATCATACTTTACTTGTTCAGGGAGGAAACTAGCATTGACATCTCCTCCCCTGAACTATTTCCCTGACACTCAGACAAGATGTGTCCAGCCTTGTTGTAACAAAAGCAACGCACTTCACAGTGCAATCTGCGCACACAGTTATCAGTCCCCCTCCAGGCATCCATGTTTCAGTCCTTAGCAAAGTGGTTAGGACCAGAGCAGTTGAACAAATTATGCTATCCTTTTGCATGCCAGGAGGTGTCTCAGTATATTTTCAGTGAATAGATGCGGCAACTGACTCTTCAGGTTTTCAGTCATTGGTCATCTTGCCTGAGTTAGAAGTTGCTTCTAGGTCATAGTTTCTATTTTGGATGATGCTCTAAGAAGTCGTGGGAGTCCAGACATGAATACACACATCATCCATTACTCAGATAACTGTCCATCAACCACCTAAGCCAAATGCTATAGCTTCACCAAAAATGCATCAACAGTTTCCCCAGTATGAAGTTACCCCACCATGAACTGGTCAAACGCATTGAAGGTGTCTGTTGCATACATGGTCACAAGAGCTTGCTTTATCTGCTTTGTGTCTGACCTCTGCTCCTTATTTAGTTGCTATTATTGACAAGAGCCCTACTTCTCAATCGTAGCAGCAGGACATGCTTGATCCTCTTCATGTTGCACAGTTCACATATCGACTTGTTGTTCTCAATTCACTCTGTGTAAATCGGTGACAACGCCACTAAATTCAGGGATCAGTCAGATATCAGCCATCTCATAGAAAAATTAAGAACTGCCAAAATAGCTTGTAGTGAAAAGTGTGTAAAATTGTGCTTTCTTCTACTCTGTTGTTAACAATTACTGCAATCCATTTCCTTTAGTCAATTCCTTCGCAACACATGTCTCCTACTCAATACAGCAATAACCATCTGCCCATCACCTCCTTATTTCCATTTTTTTATTTCCCCATTGACAGCCAAAATTTGCATAGGTGAAAACATACTCTCACAAGGGAGTATTTGACACCGGGATCAATCTGATTTAAATGTGTAAACTGTGAATCTACCATTTTTTTCTTTTTGGACAGTTTACATGTGAGACACATTTGAATCTCTGTTCACCCTGGAGGTAAGACATTTTCTTCTAACATTGCAAAAATGCATGCAAACGTGGGTCTCTTTGCCCTTTGCGGTAGTTCACTAAAAAAACATATCAAAGTTAGTAAAGTCTATTAAAATGACATCAAGCAAAATTTGGTATTCCTCACACTTAATAATATCTCTCAGAGTAAAAATCTGTTCTATGTACAATTATTTAAGACAAAGCCTGCTTGCTCTTATTGCAGTTCATTGTCTATTCAATTGAAAATATCCTGACAGCATATGTTTCCTGGAATCAAGAGCAAAATGATTCCTCTGAAGTTGTTACATTCTGAAAGGTTTCCCTTTGTAGAATCCTCCAGGAGAACACTAATTCCATACCTAATAGCTGAGTTTGCACATTGAAGTAATAATACAGTCTCCTCTATCTTTGGACATCTCTACTGTTATGTGGTGAAAGAGAAAGTCACTTACCAAGAAAAAGAGCACATGCATTCTGTACAATATGCCAAAGACAAAATAACCAAAATAGAAACAAATCAGTCGCAGTTGTCGCCATAAATGCTTTTCAGATATGCTAATATTGTTTGTCTTCTCCAACTGAAAAAAAATTGTTCACTCAATAAACAATTGGTGTTCTCAAATTAGGAGAGTTGTTTTTATTTTACTACTTCATCTGTCAGCTTGCATGTAACTGTTGGCTTGCACGTTGGATTTTTGACATTGAACCTGCAATTTGTGATTTTGACATTTCTTTCTGTACCTGGATCTTCAAGTTTGGACTAAGATTTGTTTATTTCATTGTGGAACTGAGCTGCTATATCAATTTTTGAACATGCAGATTTTTGTTGTCCTTCAGCACCTTAATAGCTTTCTTAATCTGATGTTCAGTGAAGTCCTCACTGTTGATAGGAAATAAATAGAGCACAACTTGTATCTCAGCTGAGTTAGAAAACTGAATTTGCTGAAGATCTCTTTGAAATGTTCACCTCATCTTGCAATTTTATCTTTGCCCTTTGAGAGTAACATGCCATCTTTTGTCTTCATTGGTCCATGTGGTGAACAGCCCCATAGAAGCAAACAAGACAGAGTGGCTTGCATCTGGTGCATAGGAAAATAAGGGTCTTACCTTAATGTGCGGCACGTGACATCGGCAAGTTTGCTCCATGAAAATGGCATTACTCTCCCGTCTAGCAATTCTAGCAGTATGGGCAGTAATAAGTATTTTTTGTACAGTTTGGCATGCTTCCACCAATAGCAAGTCGTGTGCTGATTGGTCGAACTGGAGGAGGCTATTTACCTGGGTAACTGAGGATAAAAGCGAAGAACGCTGATTGGTTAGTCGACCGTGGTGTTGGCCTGATAAAAGAAGGCTGAAGCAGTGAAAACGAGGACGAACAATGGATATACATGTTGACGTGTTCAGAAAGTAAGGACGGTGAATTGAACCAGCGGTATCTTGATTTGTACAAGTGACGTTGTAGCAATACAGACTTATTTAAACTACAAGCTATTTCGGCATTTTCTCTAAATCATGGCAGACAGAAGTTTCAATATTAGGCTGATACCTGAATTCAGTGGAGCTGCTACTGATCTACCAATTGTAGAATGGATTGAAAATGTGGAGTTGGTTTGTGAACTCAGTGAGATGAAAAAAGTCGAGTGGGTACTGCCACTGCGCTTGCAAGTCGGGGCTCTCTCTGTATATCGGCAGCTGACAAAGGAGCAGAGGTCAGATGCAGAGCAGATTAAGCAAGCCCTTATAACTGCATGTGCGGTGGATCCATTCACTGCGTATGATCATTTTGTGTCAAAACAATTTCGGCCAGGGAAAACCGTAGATGAATTTTTAGCAGAGTTGAAATGGCTAGCTTTGTTGGTTGGCGGCCAACACTCTGAATGATGGATGACGTGCGCCTTTGTTTATGGACTGCCACAACAAGTCAAGCAACTTCTCCGCGCATTATCCAGAATGGACACTGTGACGTTAGACCAGATTCTGACTCGCTCTCAAGCCGTTATGACAGATAGCAAAGAGCTGAATGAATCAGATGCCACAGCAGCTCAACATATGAATACTGACGTTACCACATGGACGGGCGGCATTGTCTGCTTTAAGTGTTTTGGTCCCAACCACTTGGTAAAGGATTGCAGGCAAGGCTACTCAGAGAAGACAGCTACCCGGACCCCAAGATCCCACCATGAGATACAGTGTTTTCGGTGCAACAAGGTCGGGCACATTTCCTCAGAGTGCCAGGGAAAACGGATCCAGGAAACAGACGTCGGCGCCGGTCTTCTCCCCAAGCAACTAAAGAACATAGCAGTACCTATCATTGAGGTAGCCGCAGACGGAAAGAGGTGCACAGCCTTGGTTGATTCTGTTTGCTCACGGACATTGGTGAACAAATGCGCATGTCGCAATTGGCGACCAATGAAGACGCAAGTCCTAACTGCTGACAGTAAGGTACTAAAATGCCGTGGACATTGCGTTGAATGTTAGTCATGCTCTACCCGTGTACATTGATGCCCTAATTGTGGACAGACCACTACTTGGGTTCAATCTTCTTCTTGGGATTGACGCAATTAGAGAATTAGGAGGAGTGCACATCAATTCCTCAGAAGAAGTTCAATTTTCTGAAGAAAGTAAGCCCCAATGTGCTGCTATTTCCATCATTGAACCCGACTTTAGTGTAGAGTTCGACCATCATAACAAAGTATGGACAGCCTCATGGAAGTAGACCAATGGACAACCACTTATAACCCTGAAGAATAGAGTGGTGGAATATTCAGTACCTGACTATGCACAGGACAAATATGATAGGGAACTTCAGTCATGGCTGGAAAATGGATGGCTGCGACCATACTCCGAAGACGAACTTGGTCCACCTAAGTGTCTAATCCCATTAATGGCAGTGATACAAGAGAACAAGCAGAAGGTCTGTCCAGTACTGGATTACCACAAGTTGAATGGTTTTGTGGAACCATATACTGCTAACTTGGAGGTGTGTGCACATAAGTTGTGAGAATGGCGATGATTAGGGGCTGATGTATCTTTGTTGAACTGGCGGAGGGCATATCTGCAGATACATATTGAGAGGGCGCTGTGGCCCTATCAAACTGTCATATTGAAGGATCAAAGATATTGCCTCACCCAACTGGGTTTCGGTTTAAATGTGGCACCTCTCATCATGAAAGCTGTAATTGACGCAGTATTGTCGCAAGACGAAACCATTGTGAATGCCACATCGGAATATGTTGACGACATTTATGTCAACGAAAATCTGATTCCTGTTGCACGTGTGAGAGAGCTCCTGTCCAAGTACAGACTAGTATGCAAGGAACTGACAAGATTAGAAGACGGTGCTAAGGTGTTGGGCTTACAGGTCTGGAGTGATAATGGTACTCTCCGATGGAAGCGAGGTGGAGAGATCCCCAATACCCCTGTGAGGATAACTCGCCAGGGCGTATTCTCGTTATGTGGAAAACTTGTGGGCCACTTTCCCCGTTTGCGACTGGCTACGAGTGGCCACTGCATTTGTAAAACGACAAGCAAGTGCTCTAACCATGATGGGATGACAATATTGAGGATGCCTCTATTAATTGCATGCTAGCCAACATAATAGCCAGAATATGCGAGGCCAATCCAGTAGGAGGAGACTGGTGTGTGAGTGGCCGCAAAATGAACATGTGGGTAGATACGAGTTCCATAGCCACAGGTGTCATATTAGAGATAAATGGAAACAACATTGAGGATGCGTCATGGCTGTGCCCAGCTGGAGATGCTAAGCACATCAATTTGGCCGAGTTAGACACAACGATAAAGGGTGTGAATTTGGCTCTTCAATGGCAGGTGTCGACAATACATCTTTTTACTGATTCAACATGTGTTCATCAATGGATTTTGAACACCTTAACTGGCAAGGCTCGAATAAATACAAAGGTGTCTGGGGAAATGCTAGTGCAAAGATGGTTGAACACACTTCGCGAGCTTGTAGCTGAATATGGCTTGATGGTGGTCAAATCCAACATGAACCTGACAGACCGGCTGACCAGGGTGCCAAAGAGGTGGTTAAACCTACACAAGGAGGGAACAGAGCCAGTGCAGTCAGTATGCGCTACTGCAAAGACCAAATTGGACACACATCAAGTGGCTAATGTCAACTGGAAAACCGGACACCCCGGCATGAAAAGGACCCTATACTTTGTTAGATTGATAGACCCTTCAGTATCGTCAGAAGTTGTAAAAGCGATTGTCAAGGAATGTGAGGGGTGCCAAAACATTGACCTGGCTCCTGTGCATTGGCAAAAAGGAAAGCTGAATGTGAGGGACAACTAGAATAGGTTACCAATGGAAATCACCCACCATGGTGGTAAGCATTTTCTGACAATTATTGATTGTGGGCCCTCTTGGTTTGCGATATGGCACCCACTACGTCAACAAGATTCTACTAGCAGTAGAGGCAAATTTTTACGAACGGGGTCTACCACTTGAGATATTGACTGACAATGACACAGCATTCACGTGCAAACATTTCAAAATTTTTTTGAGTCATTAGGGTGTACGTTCATGCCTCCGGTGTGCCTATGCACCTGCCGGGAATGGTAGAGTAGAAAGAAGTCACCGAAGCATCAAAACCATTGCAGCTAGAAAGCAGTGCTCTATACCAGAGACGGTCTACTGGTATAAAGTTATGCCTAAAGATAATCATTCGCCTACTACTGCACCAGCTGATGTACTTTATAGGTACCATACTCGTATATGGGGCATTGAGACTATGTCCCCTATTGAACCTCAGAATACTCAAGGAGCATATGAAGTGGGAGACGTCGTTTGGGTGAAAACTCCCCATGGGAGATGCACGACTAAATTTAGAATGGGTCACGTGACTCAGGTTAATAGCCCACAGTCAGTGCACGTCGATGGAGTTCCGCGTCATGTGAAGGACTTGCGTCACTTCATGGGATCGGTCCTGACGGCTACACAGGACAGCGATTCTGAAGAGAGTGAGCGGTTAGTAAATTTGAGATCAACCCCATTAGGAGAAACTGATCACTCTTTTGATACTGAATCTGTTACAGACGACACAAATGGGGAAGATGACTCCCCAACTGTTGGCGTCCAAAATACTAATGTGGTACATCCTGCTAGCTCCCCTGATGACAGTTCATCTGAAGATGAAGTTTGTGTTGCTCCACTTCCTCGGTAAAGTACACGGCAAAAGCGACCTGCTCGGAACTGTATGTTTTGTGATCATGAGATCAGGGGGGAGTGTGGGGAACAGCCCCGTAGAAGCAAGCGAGCCAGAGTGGCTTGCATCTGGTGCATAGGAAAAATAAAGGTCTTACCTTAACGTGCAGCACGTGACATTGGCAAGTTTGCTCCGTGAAAATGGCATTACTCTCCTGTCTAGAAATTCTAGCAGTAATAAGGGTTTTTGTACAGTTTGGCATGCTTCCACCAATAGCAAGTCATGTGCTGATTGGTCGAACTGGAGAAGGCTATTTTCCTGGGTAACTGAGGATAAAAGCAAAGAACGCTGATTGGTTGGTCAACCGCGGTGTTGGCCTGAAGGCTGAAGCAGTGAAAACAAGGAGGAACGACGGACATATGTGGTGACGTGTTCAGAAAGTAAGGACGGTGAATTGAACCAGCGGTATCTTGATTTGTACAAGTGACGTCATAGCAATACAGACTTATTTAAACTACAGTCCAGAACTTGTCTACAGAGAACCAGATATTTTCTTTGTAGTTTGATAAATGGCTTGCATGTGATTAAATATGGTAATTTCTTTAACACTTTCTTCTTTTTTATCCAGCCATTTCTTTTTATCTCTCTGAATATTTTTTTTTTTCATTTCTCTGTTTTCAATGCACTTTTTGTTGGGTGTGGGCTGCAGTTACATTTTTTCTTATAGAGGTTTTTCTTTATGCTATCAAATGTGTTATAACCTAACTATGAAAATTATCTATATTTAAATTCAACAGTTGGAATTGAAAATTGAACATCTCTTCCAAAATATGAGTAAATGTTTTATCCATTATAACAGGGGAGTAAATTTGCTAGATAATTTTATTTGATAGATCTAGTATCCAAATTATCAGTTAAGAGATGTCAATGTCAGAAAAGTTAAAAAATATTGTCAATAATATAAATTTCCTATTGCTATTAATTTCTCTAATGTTGTTGACTGTCATTTTTCTGAAAGTCATATGCAGAGTTGCTTTGAGTAATGTTTTACTAAAAATTGTCAGTTAATTTATGGAAATTGAAGTCATGATTTCAAACCATTACTTCAATTTTCATGAAATAACTGACATTTTTTACTGAAAAATTTACACAATGTAACTATGCTTCATTCTATTTGAAAAAGTTTAATTAGAATCAAGTCAAGTTATATATTTACAAAGATATAAATATATTTATCATGATGAAAACTGAAGATGAAAATATCACTTCAGATTTAAAAACTATATTCATGTTGAAATCAGACTCAATCATAATATTTATATGGTATACAGAAGAACAACTGATCATTCATACACTTTATATTTCCCAAAGTGTCTTTTTTTAAAAACTGTTTATGTTGAAATAGCAAATATCAAAATTGTGCACAAAAATAAAAGAAAAAATAAAATCTCAGGTATAAAAAATCTCTGCATACAATTATTTATTATATGGGTCTTATTTTTTCTCTTGAGATGTTTACTGATTTTTTGTAAGTTTATTCATTTACTTTATGAATTTTATATTTTATTAAACATAATGATATGTGTGTTTGTGTGTAATAAGTGGACTACCTAGAATTCTGTTGGTTAAAATAGGTTAAGAAATAATCTATTGTTGGTTTGGCCATTTATAGCTATATACATTAGCTTAAAAAATCAAGTCTCTCACTCTAATTGTGCTCACTACACTCCTTAGTTACCTAATTTCTAATTATTCAAGGTTATTAGACAATATTTCTGAAAAAAATTAATTACAACTGGCCATTAAAACATAACAGAATCCCTGATAAAAAATTATAGAATCACCACACTAAGAGTATTCATCCAGGTTTTACTTTGTAGCAAATAATAAAAATCACAGATATGACAAAACAATTTTTGCTTAAAAGCTGAACTTTCCTGCTTCAAGAAACAACCATCAAACAAATTAGTTGCAATTATTTTATTTAATGGGATAATTTTTTCCATATTTGTAAATTTCAGAATGATCATTGGTGGAAATATGTAAACATTTTGCTTTTTGGAAAAACACATAATTTTCATCATTTTTGGAAGGAAAATATGCTAATTCTCATTTGCTTACTTTTAATGAATCTTTCATCATATATATATATATATATATATATATATATATATATATATATATATATATATATATATATATCATAGTAAGTAGATGGAGATCAGGCTACTAATACATTGCATTTTATTTTATTTTTGTGTTAATTTTGTATATTCTTTTAACAATTTAAAAATAGAAATGAAAATTGCGACAACAGTATTAATTGTATAAATAAATATCCTAGATGCATTAAAGATAAATAATACAATTGTAAAATTATTTAAAACATACCATCATTTTTGATGGTATAGATAAACTAATTGTGATTATAGTTAAGATAAAAGACAGTAAAATTTAAATACCAATTTGAACCCTCTAATAATTTTGGATTAAGGTTACTGTGCTTAAAAAACTTGAGGGTATACTGAAAAGTTTTCAGCCCTACCAAAAAGCTCATCCTTTCAAAATTCTGATGAAGTTTTGTTGAAAATAACAAACAAATTATGTTCATTATATTTTTTAATCAATGTTTCTTGTTAATAGATTAATTTCCATATTTTGAAACTGTTTACAGTTTATATAGGTTTTTGTTAATGTTTCAGTTTTTGAATGGTTTCAAAGAAAGTTAAAAGAATTAAAAGAAATTCAAAGTTTGATTAAAGATTATTGACCTTTTTGTGATGATTTAATTTTTTAATGTTTGTGACATCCTGTGAACATGTTATTTTTGTGTTTTAAATGTTTGTGATGTCACAAGAATATGATGTAGTAGAATCCACATTACGTCTCATTCACGCAACACCATAAATGTTTAAAAGAGAACATTTAAAAATATATTTGTAAAATTTTACCAGTAACCACATCTTGTTGAATTTATTAGCATTTTATTTTAAGAATATTTCTAAAGTTTCTAAGCATTATTTGATGTATTATTTATCATTTAATAAAAAAACATTTGCTAAATTTCCAAAAATCGAAGATAGTGCTGAACTCAAGAGATGTGTATATGATTTTCAAGAACAAATAAAATATTAATATGAATAATGACTATGTTATGAAACAAGTACAAAGATACTTAATGTGTACACTGCTACTTTTATATACACCTCGCACATATATATTTATATATACATAAACAGGCAGACTAAATTTCTTTATAAAGTCAATAACTTACTGACTGTTGTTCTCCATGTCTTCTGTAGTTACTGAAAATAAAAAAAATATTTGTGATTTAATATGTACTAATTTTAATAAGTGAATCTGAAAGTTAAAATTGCACATAAAAGACAATTTATATACTTAACCCATGTGGTTTAACTAGGAATAGCATTGAAGTTTCCAATATCTTTATCCTTAAATTTGTGCTTATTATATAATTGCTACTGCATTTTTGTGGGGGAGGGGATAGATACTCTTTTAACCTGAGAGCCTGCTTCTTTTTTCTTGAGAAATTAAATGTATTACCTTGACTACTGTGGTGCCATTTCCTGTATTTTTAAAACAATCTCAGCACTGAGTTAACCATATATGTGGCTTGGTATAATTCTATACTCGGTCTCATATTGTACATATATTTATAGCATGTAAAAATCACAGAATTTACAAGTACATGAATATATTAACTACTATTGAAGAAAGAAGACATTTTTTTATACTAATCTTCTCTTTGGAGAGTTCTTACATTCGTGGAAATAACATTTAAAACCCTAGCTTTTTATCCAGGTTTAAATGTCAATATCATGGAGACAGATATGGAATTCTCAGCTGCCAAAATACTGAATAAACCCTTTCAAAAATTTACTAAAGTAAAAATTATGAAAAAATCAATTAATGATAGTAAAAATGCTGATCATTTTTATTATTCTATATTAGATACCTTTAGAGACTCACTAAAAATGAGCATACATGATGAAAAAGGCTCAAAACTTGATACAAACAAAGTTTTATTGTCAAAAAGACCGAAGGATCTTTTGATTATTAAATTATATTTTTAATCCTTTTTAGAACCTTCAAAATTTTGGTAAAAATTTTGGTGTTTTTTTTTACATAAAAGGGGAGACATAAATTAGTATGGAAAGTTTGAGCATCTTTTTTGTGGTGAAATGGGAAATTCTTGCAAAAATCAGATCATTATCAGATTTTAATGAAACTTTTAGGACTTAAATGAATTAAATTATTTTAGAAACCTTTCTTTCTTATAAAATCTTGGTAAAAAATATATATTTTTATATCTGTTAAGACATATTATGAACACTATCGTTTTAAGAAAAAATCTTTTTGATGAATAATGAATTTTTACAAGAATTGTTTTCATTTTTTTAAATTTATAATAATTTATGAATTTTAAATCTTTTAAAATTTTGTATTAATTTATAGTGATTAGGTGATATTGTTATTGAGTAAAAACTATATTTACTAATCATAAATGGAAAAGCTTACAATCCAGCAACCCAAAATAAAGAATTTTGGATTTTTTTGGTGTGTCTATAAACATGATTTTTTTTTAAATACAGATATCCATACACAACATTATCAGAAAATAACAGTGGTAACTATAGTAAATTAAAAATGTATTGGTAATTTTCTAACATTTCCTCAACAAGTGTCTTCATGAGTAAGACAACTGTTATGGGACCTTACCTATAGCGACAGAGTGAACTCTTCCAAACACTATAAATACTGCGCCTCTCAAGAGAGAGGGACAAAACGGAATCGAGTCGAGCCAATAGTAGTTCACTCCAAACCAGACTGACAGTCATACTAACACCTTCCACATCTTGTATTATTATTCTGTGTAATATATCTTTGTTATTTCTACTCTTGTCTTCGTGTTTTTCTTCCTTGGTCCTAACCTTGGACCATAACAACAACGTACCTAAAATTCAATAAAATATTACATTACTTAGAATATTTTCATAAAAACACCCACCTCCATGTTAAAAAAATGCTTTTCTGCAATATTTTAAGCTAAAAGTAATATTTGTTTCAATTCAGATTAATTAAACTTTAAATCAGTTACTCTTCCCTCAAATAATGTTTCAGAAAAGTATATTTTATTTATGAAAGATTTTTAATAAAGAGAATTATGCTGTGTTGACAGATTTGTCAATGTGGCCAGTTTTAGTGATTAAAAAAAGCATTCCAATCAATTTAAATTTGGTTTGAAATGTAGAAAAGTATTTTTCTTATTGCAAATATTAAATTTAATCTATTAGCTTCAAATTAAAATAAAAGCTTCAAAAAAAACTTTTCATTTTTAAAATACATTTTAAACTTTAGGTATCACTTTTTGTTGGGAGGTACCTATTCTATATCACACAAAATTTTACATAAGAGAAAAATATTGTGATCTGGTATAAACAATAATAAAGACTAATAGAAAAATATCATTTACTGTTTTTTTTAGTTTTCTTTTTAAGGTTTTTTACTCTATTGAAAAAATTACTAGTCTTTTAAAAAAGTTGAATCTATGTAAAAAGTAACTGTTATCATCACAAGATGTGTTTGAACTAAAAGTGGAAATGCTCACTCATTGATCTGCATATACTCTCACAAAATATTCACTCAAACTATCAAAGCAAAGAATATTATTTGAACAGTGAAATAACCTAAATTTGAATTAAAATTGTTGTATCAAAAGTATATTAATCCAGAGACAAGAAAATGAACTCTTCAACTCAATAAATTTTTAGACTCTCCTAATGCACTTGCTATTTACCACCAAAAATCCACAAGCGAAATTAGAAGCAGGGTTGTTAAAATCATTAAACTCACCACCATATTTGCGTTATCTAGTATGCTCTCTGAATTCTGACTGACACATTCTGATTCAAATCTGGGTGATAATTCTTTCTCACAGTTCTTCTGTGGACTTTGCTAAACTACTCTGTCTGCTGTCTACTCTAGTCTGCTGATCTGTTCCACCCGACCTGCAGTTCTACTTTGCTTGACCTGCGGCCCTGTTCTCCCTGAAAGCCTCAAAATGCCCAGTTTAAATAATACTTTGCCCAAAACTGGGTGCGGGTCTGACTGGTATAGAAATATCAACCATTTCTTTGTGTCAACTGAGATTTTCCAATTTTGGGCAATTATCCAGCCCCTTAGTGGTAGGGAGAGGGTTAATCCACTGATCAAACTCCAAATTGCCTTCTTTGGCATCTCTGACTTCCACTCATAGCTGCCACCTCCTCTTCTTCCTCCAACTTCCTTAGAAACAACCTGTTACTACTCTCTTTGGGGTGTCACTTGATCTGGTTGACCAATCCCTTTCTAGGGACCGTAACAAGGGTTGATCTGAACCTTAATTAAAAGCTAACCAGATGAACTATATAAAAGGCTCTTCACCGATTTTTAATTTTAAGTAAATTCAATTTATGGAAAAGATCATCCCTTGAAAATCATAACTCATCAGACCATGCCATATATTGCCAGTTACTCAAGAATTAATTAGCAACATCACATGCCAAGATAAAGCATTTTTTCCAGTGTCCTAAGTTTAAGAGTGGCACCCCAGTTAGTCTTCTACTCTCAGATACCATGGAAGCTTAAAAGCACTGAAGTGACTTGCAGATTATGCATCTGGTACCGTTTGCATTTAAATGTGAATACAATTTGAGCCAGTGTCACTTGTCTGTTACTACAGAAAATTCTAGCTATTCTTTGGTTACAATTAAGGACCCATGGTCAGCCACTGTGCTCTCCATGGTGGACAGTAATGTCTTCTATTAGGAATTCTTGAGAAACACAACATCATAGAGCAAGGAATACCAACTGTTCCCACAACAGAATATCCCATCTGTTTAGCACTTATTGTCACATTCCATTTGAACTCTTATAATTCTCATTGTCTTGCCATGAGTAGCCTAGCTGGTTCTCACACTAACTCACCATATATCAGAGCACAACTGACATAGATTTGGGAATTTCTATTATGTCGATTTATGCCACTTTTCACATCATGTTTCCCCGAAAACAATGCTCAGAAAATCCATCCTACTTATGTCCTTGTTAAGTTCAGTTAAATGAAAATGCACATTTGTTAGTATTTTTAAAACAGGAAGCAAGAGATCTAAAGACATACTATTGTGTAAATCCTGCATTAATTAAAACATTCAAATGCATTAATATGTATATATTAAAGTCACAAAATACAAATGTCAAAATAACACAAATCAATAATAAATAACAGAAATTTTGTTAACCCTTTCACTACAAAGTGTGTTCTTAGGCATATGGAAAAGAAGCAAGCAATTTTATAAACTGTTTTCCATTTCACTCATTAATTAAAACTGAAGTGCTAAGAATTTAAAGACAGCAGTAAACTAGATAGTTTTACTGTCCTACTTGTAGAACAGACATATATATGATGTAATTGTTCAAGAAGTAGTGTAGCTGTGGCAACTATGGGATGCAGACAAGATTTAACACTGTCTAACTAGGGAATAATCATTTTGGGACAAAAGATGAGACCCTCTATTTCTGTGGTAGTAGTTGCTCTAGCTTTTTCTCAGGCAACAGTAACAAGGATATACCAGGAATATGCGAATTCTAGATGGGCATCAGCAGCACATGAAAACTGCAGATACCTTACAGGTGATGCCAGTATGTAACAAAAGGACAGTTTGTAACTGGGAAAGATGGTAACCATCAATGAAAGGGATCCTAATTTAATGCTGATGCTGCGCAATCTATAAACCAGTGCACCATTCAGCTTTTACACTAAATTCCATGCAATTTTGTAATCATTATCCAACAATTACACAACATCATCAAGTAGTGTACCTCAGCCTGACTAGAGAACATTGCCATTGGGCTGTGTAACATTGGTACCATGTTTCCTGATTAGATGAACCACATTTCCAGCTATTTCAAAGAAGATAGTAAAGTTGTGTGTGGAGGAGACTGCATGAGGCTATAGATCCACCTTGTCAGTAGTGTTGTACAAGCTGGTTGCCTTGTAATTGTGTGTTTTATTGGAGATTGCAAGGATCACTAGTGAAAATGGATTCTCCTGCCATACACATATCTTGTTACAGATTGTTTGCACTACTTTACACTTGCCATATTTTCTGTAATAGTGTTTCAGCAATACACTCATTCATTATGCATAGGTTATTCAAAACTGGTTCTAGGAACACCCAGCTGATTTTAGGTACTTCAGTAGTTTGCCAGAATTATAACCCATTAAGTATTTATGGGAAATATTGCAGACCTCACTAAATTCCTTGCAGCCATACCCAACAAACACAATTCATTTATTGAAAACCTTGGATAAATATACCCATACAATGGTTTAAGCATCTCATATGCTACATGTCATTTCATCATTATTAAAGGAAGTGTTACATGTTATTAGTAGCTGTCTTTAATTTTTTGGCACTTATGTTTAGTTTGTATCATATCAGTGTTCTATATAAGGAAAACCAACCTTGAAACAGAGCATTTAAAATCATAACTTTTATCTGCACAGAAATGCTGATCATTGGTGCTAGAAAGAAATATGCAATTATCTCAAATATAATGCAGGCCCTGAATTACTTTGTATAAGTACACAATCTCAAAAACACAATGCTCCACAAATGTAACCAAATTCCAGTTCAAGTAAATTAAAAAAATAAGTCAATAAGTACAGAAACAACTTCAAAAATATCATAATGCCAGGCACGAAAAAGAATAATATTTTCATAATAATTACAAAGTTGCATTATAGCAAGATCTATTTACAGTTCTTGTCTTCAACTGGTTTTAAAAAATACATTTAGCTTGATGAAAAATTCTGAAAAAAAGCATATTCAAAATATAATTTTTAAAGTTTTATTTTTTTTAATTTTTAAAAAGTAAGCAAAGTAAAAACTATAACTAAATTAAAATCTGAATGTTACACAAAATTTTTTCCATTTTGTATATTCATTTGCCTGTCAAACTTCAACAATAATACTCTTTGAAATGGAGAGCTGAATTTAAGTACAGTAGTCTCTAGAAGATGGCCAGTAGACCAGTTATAATGTTTACCACTGCTACCACAGCAGAAAACATAATATCAAAATGGCTATTTGACAACTCACTATTTAATATATAACATGAATACACCAAGCTGTCAATGACAAAATGTTTAGCATGCTGGGTACTATAACTTCTGATACTAGATCAAATATGGATCAGATTCATCATGTTACATGATAATGTGGATCATTCTCAAATAGATTCTATCAATTTCTATTAATGATCCTTGAACATTGATACTTCATATTAAATAAGTAAGCAAACAGCAATCAAATAGAAGAAACACAACTTTCTATTCCAAGAACTTTTCTATTCCAAGAAAAGTTAACTAAGTATGATCTGATGGCATCAGTTTTTGAAAATTTGAAAAGGACACATTGATAATTGGGACAGTAAATTGTAAGTAATTTCAATTTCCTGTTAAAACTAAGATTAACTAAATTTGGGCTGGATTTGAAAGTTGATAATGTTATAAAGCAAAATATCTAAAATAAATTTTACTTAAATGAAATTCATTCTCTTAAATTAATGACTAGCAAACTGTAAAGTTTAAAAGGGTCTCAATCAAGAACATTGCTCAAGATCTACTTTGAGAGTTTAAGAGGAAACTGACTTCTAAAAATTGTCAGGACTATGTGGAGAACAGAATTGTCATCTCCTTTTATAAGAAAAAGAGTTTATATATATTATACATCTAAAAAATACTCATACAATATTACAGGAAAGTGATTAAATATTTTCTTTATAATTTTATATATTGAAATACAATTTAAAATATTAAATGACATAGATGAAAAGTGTTTTTTAAGGAAGCTAACAATTTTATTTCATTAGTTTAAAAATGCTAGGTGAGTTTGGTGATAAATTAAAAATGTCTCACGGTTTTTGACTAGTTAATCCTTCCAAATCAATTGGTCTTGCCAAGATTCTTTAATAATGTACTTTATCTTGGTTCATAAAATATTTTGCTTTTTCTTGTTCTCCTTTCCTATCCTCACTAATAATTCTATCAGGGAACTTTATCCATCAACTGATATCCTGACAAAATTCTTTCATTATGTTATGGGACAAAACAGCATGGCACAAACTTTGTTTAATTTAATCACATTACATGTCCTTTGAGTAATTGTTGTATAAGAATGCTTATCTCACAACTAGTGCCATGAAGTACTCTACTTTTGTATCCCTGTGCCATATTAAAGTAAGCTTAGTAAATATTTACTGCATAATGTTCTTTCTATTGCATTTTCAAATAGAATATATCTTTGTAAAATGTGATGTTCAAGAAAGCCATAGTAAGCAATTTACAAAATGTATGTTTGTCTGAAAGAATGTTTTACAATAATTTTATGACTACACTACTTTTATTATACTGAATAGTGAATTGAATTAAAATATTTAAATGATACTGGAATGAAAAAACTTTTCTGAATGTTCTGGTTTAGAAAAATCATTTTCTAGTATTTGATTTTGTGAATTAATTTAAATAAAGCACAAACATTAAAAAGTATACAAAAAGTCATCCACAATACAAGATACTATTTCAGATAAAAAAATTCAAAATATTTTATCAGCTCAATATAATAATACATTTTAGTAGTAAAATTTTTAAAAACTTTTCTTATTCTTAATATATATTCTTGTATTTAATTAAACTAATATCTTTTTTTTTTTAAAAAAAAACAGTATATCACCATCATTATTTTGACATGATACTCTTTTAAACACTTGATTAACTTTCTCTTAGGACATAACAGTATACATACATAAAGGGAGAAAACTCATAAAAGTACTTAAAATTTATTTGAAAATATTTTTTTTAATTCTGAAAAAGAAAAGAATGTGTGCGTATGATGATCATAACAATTATGTTTTATTCATTTTAATTTATGCGATTTATATTGATATTCTTTTATAGAAATGAACTTATCAAGAAATAATATCATTAGTGTAAGTGTGGATGGAGGATACATTTTTTCGTTTAAAAATTTAATGTTAGAAGAAAAAACAATTTCAGTTCAAAAGCAAACACCTTTAAGGTATTATTAATTCTGATTTTACAAAATTCTGATTGAAAACAAATTTTTATTTAAAACTTTTTTACAGCCTGCTATGCTTTTTTTTTTTACAAACAAAAAAATAAATCAGGCCCTCTGTTAAAGAAAAAGTTTGTTTTTCACTCATTAAAAAGCTAAATAAATAGGCGATCTTTTAGAGACACTACTATTTAAATTATAAAAGGGAAAAAAAGAATAAAATTATGTTTGATAGTTGGTCGGCTTTTATATTATATGTTTACCTTCTCTGTATATCCGCTCTTTATGCAAGAGCAAGAGAAAGTAAAGATGGTCGTTTATTTCCGGAGAAAGGCATGGTGAAACTAAATACAGGTTTCGATGAAATATTTATTAGTTTTAAAGTTTATCACCATATCAGTCAATTTTCTGTAATGAATAATACTAATTTTTACATTACTAAATTTAAGTTAAAACGATGTTGCATAATAAAATCAGTGGAATGGAAAGTAAATTTTTTTTTCATAACGAATTAAATTTTTAGCTTCAAAATAATTCTCATCTTAAAAACAATTATCTATTATTGATATTTATTAAAATTAAACTGCTTTTTCAAATTTCGACAAACTTCATCCTTTGAGTACGCTTCTTACACATGTTTTTTTTTTTTCTCCGGTACCTGAACATAGTTACATGGGACATTGAGACTTGAAATCATTTCCCCTTATTATTGGCAACGCAAATATAACAAGATGGTGTACTGTACAGTGTGCACTGTACACTACAGTACTGATTAGCAAGCTTGTTTTGATCAATTACTACTGGACAAGGAGTTCGATCCTCACTAGGCGCTCCAAACTTTCTGCCTTCTGCCACGTCTAAGCTTCGCTTAGGAAAAGGAGCAAGTTTTATAATTTCGAAACAAAAAAGTTAGGAGTCCTTCACTAACATTTCCAGGGAGAGCTTTGTAAAAACAAAATTAAAATGAAATTTACAAGTTAAAAAATCTAATTTTATCACTGCTGACAATAAATTTACGATAAAATTTTCATTCTTGATTTTATTTGTGAAAATTTTAACTCAAACTAGGATTCCGCCTACGAGTTTGTTTTTTTTGGTAACAGTATCAGGATAGTCATACAGTAAAAATTAAAATAACTTGTGGTATGCTTTTCCTCAATCGATAATCGTGTTTATTTTGCTGACTAAAGAGAGAGGCGCACATTATTTTATACCGCATCTACCAATTGGACAATAAACTGCAAGGGTCGTGTGAAGGTAGAAAGAAGCCTTATTACTAGGGAACATGGTAAGAATTTCACATTTTTCTGCCGTACGGTACACATTATTTTTATATTTATTTTAATTTTTTTTTTACCAGAAATTAGATAATTTAAATTTTTTAAACGTGCAGATTATGCCTAATTTAAGTGGAGATCTAAGATTAAAGACTGTTATTTACTTTATTTATTCCAATGATACTTGCAGTTTTTGTTCACAAATAAAACGTTACATTTCATTTATTCCGATAGTTATTTAAATTAAATAATGTTTGTTTAATCAAACGTAGAGACTAGTTTAAAGAGGGCGGCGTTGCAGTGTGTCACAACTGAAGTTTTGTTGTTAGATAAGAAAGATAAACATAAAAAAAATAGTTAAAGATAAATTAGTTTGTATGTTTTTTTGTTTTTCAGAATAAATCAATTAACAAGAAATTTTCATATGGTACACTGGTGTCGGTCGTTATAACAGCTTTGCTGGGTTTTTGATTTTATCAAAATATTTAATTGTTTGAACTTTGAATGTAGTTGACAAAATGATTTTGATGCTTTTTTAAGTACCATTCATCATAAAATAGTTGACCAAATTTATTTTCTTTTACCAAAATCTCCCTTCACATATTTACGGTTCATCATAGTATTTTTATTTCTCCTTACTTTTTTTTTTTTAGTTTTACTAGTTTTATATTTTTGAAAGAGAAATCAATCAGGGTTACTTGTTTATTTAATAATCGAATTTGAACTTTTTTCAAAGGCAAATCCCAAGTAGGGTTTTTTTTTTTTTTGTGAAACTGAAACTAACACACTTGTAAAAATCATTTCAGTATTCGATGTACAATATTTTTTTTTAAATTCAGTATTAAAGCTGTGCTATTAATTAATTCTATTTGAATTTTCAAATTTATGACAATAAAAATACATCTTGCAATTTTGGTTGGAATCCATAAAGAATTTAAATACGAAATATTTCATCTCATAGAAATTAAACACTCGAAGAGTGCTCATAAATAAATTCTGTGTAACACTTACACAGGTATTTCTGTCGCAATCTGTGGATATATTTTTGATTTTTTTTGTAATATTATCTTTACGTACGCGGATATTATTTACTGGAACTTGAATTTTAAAATACATTTTTAGCTCAGTGTTTTGTTTTGTAAATTTGAAAGGTATGAGTTAGGTTTTCTTAGATTTGTTGGTTAAGCTATTTAGCGTTAATGGTTCCAAGTTCAATGTATTTATTTGGGGTCAATTTTACTATACCTTCATTTTATTTTCATCAGCGGCTACCGTCCATAAAATGTCAAGTTTTGTTTGAATTTACAACACGTTTTCTAAGTGAAAGAGGAATTATTACCCAAGGCAAGAAATGCTCGACCAAGAAGTGTTCTCTCGTCTCGACTGGTTTAATTTTTTTTTTTTTTTTTTTTTTTAAAGAAATCCGTTTACGTTTTTTTTTTTTTTTTAAGTTTTATGATGCAATATGGTTGAGATAAAACTGCATAATTTCCAGATAACACCAGTTCACTAAATCCAATAAAATTTAGGATTTCCAGTTAATTAATGGTGCTGATTTTTATTTTCTTCCTTTTTGGTGCAACACAGACTTTTTTCCACTCTCTAAGTGAATATTCTACCTCAAATAACTTGCTCTTGTGGGATCCCATCTAAAATCAAAAGCAAGGTTGCAAACCTAAAAAAGAAAGATTAATTTAAAAATTCAAACTAAATTTGCTTTAAAAAGTTATAGATTTTTCCCTTTCTTAATTTTTGTTCTTGAATTTGAAATCTCAAAAGTCCAAAACCAATAGTTTAACTAAAATACAGCTTTTATTTACGGTTTGTCGCATTTAGAAGTTATTCTGATTCCTGATTTAAAAGATAGGAGGAGCTATCTACAAGTTTGAGATGATCGTTGAACTTCTTGATGAAAAGGTGTCTTAAGTGATTTCATACATTTAAATGATTTATGATACAAGGGAAGAAACACTGACCATTATTGTTCAATGTAATTTTCATTTCACAAATGATGAAAATTTTCTAAATTTTAAGGATAAAGATAAACCTATCTCTCGCTTTTTTTATGGAATCATATTTTTTTTAAATAATTAAAAAAAAAAAAATTAAAAATATTAGTTTGCTAAAAATAAACGAATTTATTTTTGGTTTGCATTTCAAATTAAATTTCTGCTTTTTAAAATTGTATTTTAAACATCAATTTTCAAACGTAAACAAAAATACTCTGCATTTTAAATGTTATTTTTAATCTGTACTGTAAAATTTTAATTTGAATTGCTTTCTCTTTAACATTTACATCTAATTTCACAAACGTATCTCAAAATGTAAATATAATTGAAAAATTATATTGGAAGCCACTAGCACACCAGGGGTTACAGAGAGTTGGAGCGAGAGCAAAGAGGGATGATAGAGGAAAGGATAAAGAGAAAGATAGAGGATAGATCAAGGCATCTGGAGACGTCAATTGACATTACATTTGAATAGTTGATTATAGCTATCAGGGAAACAAGAAATGGGGAGGGAGTTCCACAGGTGAGAAGTGCGAGACATGAAGTTATTGGAGTAGAAGAGACGGCTACATTTAAGTTTTGACAGTGAAAGGGTGAGAGCGAGATGCCAGCCTAACTGAACGCTTAAGTTCATGAAGTCTAGGAACCAGTGAAAGCAGCTCATCTGAGCAGTTACCATGAAAGTATTTGTAAAAAAGACAGGCGGAGGCGATGACACGTCTGTGAGAGAGCGACTGCAGATGAGATACCAGATTAGGGCGATTTACATTGCATATCCGTCTCTGGATTTTATCAAGGACCTTGAGACAAACAAAAGGAGCTCCAGACCATATATGGCAGCAATACTCCATGCAAGAGCTAATGGTTGATTTTTAGATTTAAAGGATCGACTCCGGTGAGAAAAATTTCCTGGCGTGACACAGGGAGCCAACTTTCCTTGCAGTGGACGAAGCTATTGACTCAATGTATTTGTTCCATCTCAGGTCAGCAGACAATGTGAGGCTGAGCAGTCGCAGAGAGGTGCTCTGGTGGAGTTGAGCGTCAGACATTCTAATGGGAGGAAGGGATGGTTTTCGGTGGTGAGTAATAGAGAGCAGTTTTGTTTTTGAGGCATTAAAGTTAACCAGCCAATTCCTGCCCCAGTCCACAACCGATTAGAGGTCCTTTTCAAGACAAACAGCCAGGTTAGTTTTGTCAGCGACACTAGACTTGTTTTTGAGGCAGGAGTAAATAGTAGTGTTATCCGCATAGATGCCTACTTATGAACCTATGACATCGGGAAGATCATTAATGAAGATAAGGAACAGAATAGGGCCTAGGATGGAGCCTTGGGGAACACCTGCGTTCGTGGGATAGGAGCTGGAGGAGAATCTGTTGAGAACGACCTTCCATACACAGTTTGACAGGAATGATTGTATTAAGTCAAACAATCGACCTAAAATTCCATAACCCTGAAGCTTGCAAAGAAGGCCAGCATGCCAAACCCTATCAAACGCTTTGGAGATATCTAGAGCCACAGCACGAGCTTCTCCGTTATTCTGAAGTGCTTGGTAAACAATTTCAGTTATGGCTGTAAGCACATCAGCTGTAGAACAGGCAAAGCGGAAACCATATTGCTTGTCAGAGAACAGATCATGGGATGTAAGGTGCTTAACCACTTTGGTGTTGATTAAAGCTTCAAAGACTTTGCCGAAGAGCGGTAGGAGACTGATAGGATGGTAATTAGAAGGGTCTCCAGAGTTCTTAAAGACAGAAACAATGGATGAGGACTTCCAACAGGTTGGAAAACAAGATTCATTGAAGCAGTAGTTATGTAATTTGGAAAGGGCAGGGGCCAGTTCAGGCACACATTTCTTCAGGACAATGGCTGGTATCCCGTCTCCACCACTAGCCTTGTGGGGGTCTAATTTAGAGATAATACCCAATACTGATGACGGGGTTATGTGCAACTCGCTCAATAGAGCCTCAGTTCTAAGGGGGAAATCAGGTGTGGGTACACTGGAGGAGTCGAGCGTTGAATTGAATGGGAATTTCCAAGTAAAGCATTCAGCCTTGTTGGCAGAAGAGGTCAGAACCTCAAACTGGTTGAACAAAGGAGGTATAGAGGGTTTGCTATTGTTAAGTACGCTCTTGTAGAGATGCAAATAATCCTTGGAGCCAAATTTGCGAGATGCAATGTTCTTTCATTCGAGCAGCAAATAGTGACTTTGCTTCATTGAGGACACACTTACACTTGTTACGAGCAAAGAGACGTCTATTGCAATCAGGCATCAACAAAATATGCAGTCATTTTTCATGGCATATATAAACTAGTAGGTAAATAGAGAATAAAAGGAATGTTTTTAACAATTTGGCTTATGTGTAGTTTTTGAAAATTAAAGATGATGGTGATTTTTATGAGTGCATATAAATTTATGAATGAGATAAGCAGCTAAATTAGCTCTCATTTTTTCTCTATTATTAAAAACATGAATTATTGTTCTGTTTCTAAATTCAAAAGATACATTTTGGAATTTCTGTAGTCTCACTCTAAAGTAATTATTTTCTATCATTATGCACAACTTTGCATAATATTCATTAAGCTGCGCTATTTTCTGAAATGTATTAGATTTTCATATTTACTCATGTATGTATGTATGTGTGTTACACAATACTAGACAGACTATATAAATAGAAATAGCTCACTTGAGAAAAGATCAAAATGAAGATTTGAAGACACTTGGTTCAACCTTGAGTTTTGACATCAATACTGAATTCTAATGAATACTTATTTAGTGGATTGATCTATTGATTCCTTCAATGGTGTGATGTATTTGAAATAATTGTCATCAAAAAATCTACATTCACTCTAGAGTTTTGACATTGAGCAATTGATATTTAGGTAATCAAGCTTGAAGTTTCTTTTTAAAAATAACAACCTTACTGCCTTAAATAATGTCAAGTTTCTTCTATATTGACTAAATTTACCTCAAAGAGAAATAGGCATTATAGATTATCCTATTCATCAAATTAATTTCTCTTTAGAAAAGCTCAACCTAAATTGAACTTTGCTTTATTATAAAAACAATTGTATACTGATTTATGCATTATTTTCTCTTTGTAGGTCCATCTAGAAAATGCAGACTTTGCGGTAGATTCTCCTTCCTATTACCTTCTTCTATTTCCTGCCTCTCTGACAGTTGTGGTTTCTTGTCTCTTCCTTAACTGGCTTGGGCTCAAGTTTTTTCAGCACAACTAAAATTCATCACTCTGAACTGAAAATGAAAAGCTGTGAACTAAAAATTCAACGGTGGAAATGTTTGAAGGAAATTTTTATCACCTCTGTCACATTAAGATAAATCTCAGCAAAACCAAGCTGGTGTTTATTTTTTATGAATGAATTCATGTAATTCTACATGCCAACACAAAATTCATTGACTATTAGAATGAATTAAGATATATTTTAAATTGTTTTGACTGAATAAATTAGGATTGGTGACTTATATTCATGCAAGTTATAAATATAAAGATATATTAGTATATAAATAAAATGATACTTATCATTGTTTTATTTTGTTTTCCCTCATTTATTGGTTTTTGCTATTAACATGTTTTAAATAGATATAGAATACTAGTAGAAGGATTCATTTGATACTTACAGTAGCTTGCAAAAGTTTGGAAATCTTAACCTAAAATCATAAATACAAAATTTTTTCAATAATTAAAAAAAAAATTGTATCTTTTTATTGTATGCTTTTATTTTATTGATTTTTTTTCAATAATTTAAAAAAAAATATTGCATTCTTTTATTGTATGTAAAACTTGTGAGATAAGAAATATGTATTAACCTAAGTTGAAAAGTTAGTATATACAAAGAAAGTATTTGTTTTTGATCACAGCTTTGACATACTCAATCAATTTTTCATATAATTTTAACACAATATTCAGTACATTTTGCTTCTCAAGAAACATTTTTGGAGTAGCTTCTATCTTCATGCAATATTGGACCACCATTTCTTTAGCATTACTTGAATAATTCAAAGAACAATTTGGTGCAAGAGATAATTTTTTTTCATTTTTTGAGAAAAAGGATTTTATTAAATAAAAACATTAATCATATACATTTGCAGGTTTAATTTAATAGTGAATTCTCATGGTTTGTTGAATATTAAATTTATTTAGAAACAAATTTCCTTTCAACCATTAGTTCAATCCTTGTTATGGTAGGTAAAGTTCATTTATTGCACTATGATGCTTCTTGTTATATATATATATATATATATATATATATATATATATATATATATATATATATAATAAAAAATTTATCTACTAAAAATATAAGAAAATAATAAAAACAGAACAAACATGTTAATGAACAAAGATCAGATCTCTATATGATATTACTAATTTATATTACTGGAATATGTTTTTTTTCCAAGGCATGTTCAAGTTATTGGGCAATTCTTGTGGAAATGTTTATTTTCTTTACTAACCTTTTTATTTTTAACATGTTCTATCTACAGTTTTGTTGCAGCAATTGAATGAATATTCAATCTGGTTTGATTTTTATGTTTGTGTCTCTTTTTATGAGTACTTGGTGTATCCATAAATGGTGTCTGATTCAGTAACCTTACTGGTGGCAGTACAGTGTTCACCATATGAACCATATTTGCTGTGATACAGGAATAAAGTATTACTGCCAACACTGGAGTTTGAACACAGATCACCAGAGAGCAAACACAGGCGATCCCTTTTGAATAAGTAGATCACGTGATTGTAAAGGAAATGCATATATGGGAATTAGCGTGGGATCTGAGTGATCACTATACAGATTACTATTCGGTAGTTACTTTTCGAGCAAGTATTATTGAGCAAGTATTATTAGTGTGAGTGTTATTCAAAGGTGTATGGCACCAGTATTGTTCAATGGTGTTACTATAGTTGTATCTGTGATTACAAAGTCTCTGCCACAATGAGCATTATGAAAGTGACGAGTATTCATTGACATTACAAAAGTGGCAACGAATGTTCGTTGACACCACAAGTTACAACGAGGATTCCTTGAACTTACATGATGATTCATTCAATTTACACGAGGAAAAAATGAATCTGCAAAATATTCAACAGAGTACAGCGGAATGGAAGAATTAAAAGCTGTCATGATTCAAATGTTGCAGAAACAAAAACTACAACAAGAACAACATGAACACCAAGTACAACTACAGCAACAAATGTTTTCTGAGTTGTTTACCAAAACAATGGAAGGAAAAACTTCAGATTCATTCACTCCAAATGCTTTTGCTAATTCAGCCAGTGAACTTGTGTACAATCCAGATGAAGGGATAACTTTTCCAGCTTATTATAGAAGATATGAAGAGATCTTCAAAAGGGATTGTTCGTATTGGAATGATGAAAAGAAAGTTTGATTATTAAGGAAATTGTCCCCCTGCTAAACATGAAAAATATGTAAATTATATTTTGCCAAAAAAAACAGGAGAGTTAAATTTTGATGAGACTGTTCTAATATTATCAAAAACTTTTGGTGATAGTTCATTATTTAATACACAATGGCAATGTCTTAAATTATTAAAGTCCAACGATGAAGATTTTGTCACTTATGCAGGAGTTGTGAATCGATAATGTAAATGTTCAAGTTAAATGAATTAACTCCTGATTTATTTAAATGCCTGATATTCATATAGGGTTTAACTTCTAATAAGGATGCGAGATAAGATCCAGGATACTTGCTAAAATGGATCCCAAATTAACTTTCCAAAAAATGGAAGATTGTCAACTCGATGTCAATTTGAAACTCGATACCGCAAAGATTGAGGAAAAAGACAGTTCACAGGTATATAGTGTACAACCATCTAAGAAAAAAAACTAAAAATGTTTTTCAACTCCTAACAGAACAGCAAAAATAGGCTATAAACCCCACTCAATACCTAATACTTGTCATGGTTGTGGAGGTAAGTATTTTAAAAGTGATTGTTTCTTTAAGAACAAAAAGTACAAATGTCTTGTTGCAGATACAAAAAAATGGATAAAAAATAAAATGTATGTGAACATGATAAATACATGGAGTAACAATAAGAAGCCTAAAAGGGAAATTAATAAGACATCTCAAAAGAGGAAATTTGTTTTTGTGCAAATTAATGATGTAAAAATAATTGCAACTAGATACAGGATCTGATATTACTATCATAAATGAACAGACATGGAGAAAAATGGGTAAACCCAGTTTATTGACTTCGCATGGAGTCTCAGAAAAGAGATTGAACTTTTTGGGTGAATTCAGCTGTAACATTTTGTGGGGAAAAACAAAAAAAGTGGTGGTGTTTGTATTAAAGAATACTGATAATTTGTTTGGAACAGACTGGATTGCATTTTTTGATCTTTGGAACCTTCCAATTAACTTTTTTTGCAACAAGATAAATATTGTTATCCTCGGTACTAATACGGCAACTGAAAAAGAGTTTTCTCAGAAGGCCTAAGGACATACGCAAAAGCTAAGTTTGAGTTAAAAGACATTGTAACACTGACATTTAAGCCAAAAAGGAGTGTACCTTTTGCAGTCTTAGATCCAATTAATAATGAATTGGACAGAGTAGAAAAATTAGGTGTGATACCAAAAATAGACTATTTCAAATGGGCATCACCAACAGTCTACATTAAAAAAAGGAATAATAAAATCTGCATATGTGCTGATTTTTCAATGGGGTTAAATGAAAGTTTAAAACAACTACCCATTACCAAGTCCAGAGGAAATTTTTGCCAAATTGAATGGAGGCAAATTTTTTTCTAAATTGGACCTGTCAGACGCTTACCTACAAGTACTAGTGGACGAAGACTGCCCAAAATTATTAACACTCAGAGGGTTATACAAATTCAACCGACTTCCTTTTGGTATAAAGGTAGCACCAAGCATATTCCAACACATAATGGATACCATGCTTGCCAGTTTCGATTGTGCTCAAGCATATTTGGATGACAGACGTATTAAAAGTAAGAACAGAAAGCAACATGCAGAAGATGTAAAGAAAGTATCTGAGAGAATCAAAGAATATGATTTTAAGATCAGTGAAGGAAAATGTGAATTGTTTATGTCCAGACTTAAATTTCTAGGACAAATTATTGATGAAAACAGTTTTCTAACTGCTATCATAAATATACCTAATATGCACAAATTAAGAGCAGCCTTGAATAACCTGCTGAAGAAAAATGTGAAAAAATGGAATTGGACAGATAAATGCCAAAGTGCTTTTGAAGGGATCAAGAAAATCTTAACATTGGATTTGTCACTAGCTCATTTTGACCCTAAATTAAAGGTTGTGGTTGTGTCAGATGCAAGTGATGTGGGTATTGGAACAGTGATACTACACAAATATGAAGATGGAACAACTAAACCAATAGTTCAAGCTTCAATTGCAGCTGAAAGAAGCTACAGCCAGATAGAAAAGGAAGCACTGGCCATCATATTTGCTATGAAAAAGTTTAATAAATTCATACATGGTAGAGAATTCATACTACAGATAGACCATCATCTATTATTGTCCATATATGGATCAAAAAAGGGTGTTCCCACACATACAGTGAATTGACTGCAGCACTGGGAACTATCCTATTGAATTGCAATTATAAAATGAAATTTCTACCAGCCAAAAAATTAAGTTATGCAGACTGATTGTCTAGACTAATACCAAGATTCTGTGAACCACTTGAAGGCACAGTAATTGTGGCAATAAGGGTCGAAAATGAAATTAATAATGTATTATGCAATAATGTAAGAGAACTGCCCATAACATTGGAGGAAATAAAAATTAAGGTGGAAAAAGACGACTTTATAATGAAAATGAAGGAGAAATTAAGATCTAAAGGAAAAAATATTGAAAATAATGCATTTTCAATATGCAATGATGTACTTATGTATGCAGAGAAAGTGGTGATACCATCATCATTGCAAAGACGTATGTTAATAGAATTTCACAGAGGATATCCAGAAATTTTTAGAATGAAATCCTTAATGAGGTGTTATACTTACTGGCCCCAAATGGATAAGGATATTGAAAATTTAGTGAAATCATGCAGAGGTTGTGTTCTGACAGCGAAGTCACCACTTATCAAAATTCAACCTTGGCTGAAAACCGATATGCCATGGTCCAGAATACATATAGATTTCGCAGGAAAGTTAAACAGCATACTATATAGTGGTAGTCAATAGTTACACTAAATGGCCAGAAATATTAAAATGTAGAAAACCAACTACTGCAGTAATGATAAATTTCCTACCCGAGATTTTTTCAAGGTTCGGTGTTCCTGACTTTATCATTAATGATAACCGGATTCAATAGTGAATTTAAGTATTTTTGAAAATCATTAGCAATAGAACATATTACATCTACCCTTATCATCCAATATCAAGCGGAACAGTTTGTCGATACATTTAAAAGGGAACTAAAAAGTCAGAGGGAGAGGAGTCAGATGAAGTTATGATTCAGTAAATTCAGAGTGTTTACAGAATAACACCAAACCCGAACACTGTATCTGGAATGTCACCTGCAGAGTTGGTGTTCACCAGAAAGATTAAGTCTGTTTTCAATAAGTTATTACCAGTACTCAAGGTGAGAACATCAAGAAATAACACTACAAGTCGATACTTAAAATCTGGAGATTTTAAAGATATATCAGTGCAGAAAGGAATTCTGGGAAGATGGTGTTATAAAAAAATGGATCAGCAAAATGACATACAGGGACAGGGACAAAGGTGGGAACATAAGCAACACCTTAATCAGTTAAAACATAGATTCACTGGTTTAAAAAGTTCCCGAAAAGAGGTACCAATGGAAATTCTGTATGACGTGTTTAATGTACCTATGCCATCAGAAATTGTTGAACCAAGAGATTATGGCAAAAGAAAAAGAATACCAACAGAATTTCTAACTATTGAACGAAAGCTGAAGAAGTATAGACTCTTGTGGAAGTCATCTCAAAGGTATATAGTGTCAATGCTGACACTGGAGTTTGAACACAGATCACCAGAGAGCAAACACAGGCAATCCCATTTTGAATATGTAGATCATGTGATGGTAAAGGAAATGTATATATGGGAAATAGCGCAGCATCTAAATAATCACTATACAGATTACTATTTGGTGGTTACTTTTTGAGCAAGTATTATAAAGCAAGCACTATTAATGTGAGTGTTATTCTAAGGTGTCTGATTCAATGGCATTACTATAGATGCATCTGATTACAAAGTCTCTACTACAACAAGCATTACGAAAATGACAAGAAATATTCTTTGACATTACAAAAGTGACAAAGAGTGTTTGTTGACATCACAAAACTTGCAAACATTTAAATATACCCAATCTTATTATATTAGAAAGAATCATTAATTCAGCAATATTAGAAAAGATTTACCATTATTCAGAGTTAAGAAAGATATAGATGACCTAATTGAAAGAAATATAATAGAACCATAAGGTTATATCAGTTGATATTTCACATTTTAATGCATATTGTTTTATTTAAGACTAGCAGAGATATTGAGGGTTGTTTGGGATCTTAATCATAGCAATGCTTGTAAGAAGTGGCAGTTTAAAGAGAAACCCTGAAAAGGGCTGTTCACCGAGAGTATAAAAATAGTGGTAGCTCTAAAAAGGGCTTGACAGCATTCTCTGAGATTTTAACAATCAAATCAAATTGTGGTAGCCCTAAAAAGGGCTGTAATACGTTCCCTTAGAGTGTTACAGTTTAGAAGTGGTAGCCCTAAAAAGGGTGTTTTTTTTTTCATTTATGCACAGCAAGAGACTAGTATATTGGAGACATGGCAATGGCCTCTAGTGAAATGGATGCGGAATCTAATGCCGACAGAAGAGAAGTACACACAGTAAGAATTAAACAGAAAGAAAAATACATGAAGTGCATCACTCACCTAAATCATGCCTGGAAACAGGGGCAAACCGGAAGGACTGAAGTGTTACAGAATTTATTACTACAGGCGAACATGTGAAGAGACTACAACACCTCTTTGTAAACAAGATTTTTTTTCGATTGAAGTGAAAGTGAATAAATTCATTTTGCTTCCCACTCTAGAAGAACCAACATAGCTGTCCATGAGAGAATCCTGTGAGAATAGTGGCCTCACTAACATGTGGCAGCTGTTTCCATTGCAAAGCCTTGGCGGTTCCAGGTTTCTCAACAACATTACTGGGGCTCCAATTTTGAGGCACAATATATAGGGCACTAGTCTGGAAGGGTTCAAAGAGTTTAGAAACTCTACTGGATAGTGAACCACCTTTTGTGGATCGTCAATGATGTCAATTTACTTGTAGGTTTGAAGGCTTCCTGGTAGGCATTTCAGCAGTTCTTCATTCATTTTGCCGACACTGGTGTTTTTAGGAGCTAATATTGCCCTTTTGCACAACCAACTGGGTTTTCCAAAATTGTTACCCAGATCTGAAAAGACAGTAGGTTTGAGGTCGTGAACAGCAATTCCAGAGAATGCCACAGCCTTCTTTTGCTGTACTTTTGTAAAGAGAAGCTTTGTAATGAATGTTTTACCTGTTCCTATAGGTGCATCCAAGAAGAACAAACCACCTGTCTAAAGGCAAACAGAGTTGAAAATGATCCTTTGGTAACTTTGGCTTATTTTCAAGAATGTCAATTTTGTAGGAAGTTTTCTGAATTATGCCTGTTGGAAAAATATTTGTACTCATTTGTTGAACTTGGAGCAGACTGTAAGTTTGCAATGAATTTCCACCCATAGAAACAATCCTATCTTTAATGCTAATAAGTGCTCTGTTTATAAATTTGTCACTGAATCCTACATCAACGCCATGTAACATTAGTTGCCCATGGTGTTTGAAATCGTCAGAAAGGTCCTCTTTGTATTTCTCCCATAAAGACACAAGATCACTGAGCTCACATGTGTGCAATAGCACAGCAAAGAGTTGTCGGACACTTCTTGCTGTTAGCATTGTAGCAGTCTTGGTGAGAGCTGCATCCCACTGAGCACCATCTTCCAGTAGCCCATGTTTAAAGCAGGTTTCATGGATCTCTTAATTCATATAATAGAAGCCGAAGGTAGAAGCACTCCTATTGGCTAGGATGGATGGCAATGGTCAAACTTGATGCCTGGATGTCCATCAACAGTTTCTCCTACCTTTCTTTGTGTCCATCTGTTGTCTTTCCAAGTGCAGTATGATAATACCTTATGGTATAGAAGGGTCTGAACCTATGAAATTCTGTCAAAGAATTGATTGGATAATTAGGTCATGTTCACCCCTTATTGTCAGGCCATGGGTATAGAGGGAGTAAGTGAGTAAACACTAAGGGCATGGTATAAGCAGACGTTCACACAAATTAAAGGGCTGAAATGGGGCATTATTAGTGTTTACACACACAGGTCAAAGGTTGTGTTTGCAGTTATCCCCTTATTATCAAACAATGCACAAAATGTATTAAGGAATATGATGAGGAGGGGAAGTGAGTAAACACTAAAGGCATAGTTAAAGCAGTAGTTTACACCAAATAAGACATGGAAAGGGGAGGCATTAATAGTGTTCCCGCCCACATGTCAAAGGTCATGCTCGCAGTTCACTTCCTGTTATCACACCATAGACAGAGTAAAGTTTAATCAAATCACAGAATTTTAATCAAATAAATCACAAATTTAAAGCAAATTAACTTCATACAAAATTAGTTCAAAACATTCTTTGAAGCATAAGTAATGTCCTTGAAAAACTGGAAGTTAATGGACAAAAAACGAATTTTACACCGTTATTTGCGGATTTTTCATGATTAATGCAAATGACCTTAAAAATTTTTAATCAAAACAATTGTTGTGTCATAAGTAATGATTGTGTAAAATTTGGAGAAAATCATTTGAAAAATCAGGGAGTTATATTCAAGAAACTGGTTTTCTAAACAGTTTTTTGTTATACATGGGGTTCCCAAAAGCTATCAGTGAGATCGGTTGAAAAATGTGGAAATGTATAATAAACATACAAACACACAGACAGGCAGACAGACATCTTCTGTTTTATATATAAATAGATAGAAGATAGATGTTTACAAATAAGAAGCAACAAAAATGATTTACATAACTTGTATTTATATAGAAAACAATTGCGTAATTCCATCTCAAATCAATCAATTGCCACAGATGAACCACTCAGAAAAATCTGGGGAAATTTACAAGTGTTCTTTGATCAAATGTATTGGTAAATAAAAAAAATATTAGATCTGTATAATAGTTTTTTAAAAAAAAATAGTTTTCATGGCCGGCGCCACATTGAGCCCGAATCCCATTCGTGTTAGGCAGTATCTCCTCTCATTAAGGATCGCCGTCTGAAATGGCCACAGTGACCGGTGCACGGGTACCTGCAAGTAGGACTTTCGAAGGTCAATCACAGAGACATTGGACACCTTTCTTCTCCATTCTCTCAGTTTTTGCGCACACACATCAGTATGAGCCGTGTATGTGTCTACATGTTCGTTCAGTTCTCTATAATCTAGTACAGGGCGCACCTTTCCCTTGTTCTTCTATACCGCGGCCATCAACGAGATGAGGTCTCTTGGAGGACCAAGCTCTTCCTAGGGATACGGAGTCAGCCATCCATTGTCCAGCCACACCTGTAATTTGTGCTGGTATTCTTCCTTGACGCGTTCGAGCACCGAGTACTCCGACACTCGGTTCTGGAGCTTTTATAGTGGTTTATTTTCCGACCATTTCCACAGTGCTGTCCATGCCTTCGTCCTTTGGTCGAACTCTGCGCTAAAGTCGGGCCCGTTGATCCTCAAAGCAGCACAGAAAACTTGACTTCGTCCGCCTCTGTGATGCGTACGCCGCCTAGCTCATTAATAATGCCCATCCCAAGGAGCAGGTCAAAACCTAATAACGCGCTGTCCACGACCAACACACTGACTGTGACGTGGTCACCATTGTTGATACTGAGTTTGATGTTTCCAACTCCCCGTTAGTACGTCCATCTTTAGTCTGCTCCACTGTTGACAAATCGAACCGTTCGTAAGTGACCGAGAGCAGCCCGAATCTACTAAAGCGGTACGCGTTGTTCCATTGATGCGCACCTTAATCACAAGGAGCGCCTCTTTCATGCTCGGTGCAGGGAAGAGACCGGCGCTGATGTCGCATCTCCCATTCCATTTTCAGGACACTTAGAGGCAATGTAACCTACTTTATGACATTGGAAACATCGTAGTGTGTTGTGTGCGCACAGAAACTGAGGGAGTGGTGTAAAAAAGGACCTGATGTCGCCTTCCTTGACCTACAGCAGGCCTATCTACAAGTGCATAACCATAAGTCACTTTGGCCCTTTCAAACTGTAATCTTCAAGGGGCAAAGATATTGCTTGGCATGAATGGGTTTCAGGTTGAATTTTGCACCAGCCATAATGAAGACCATTGTGGACACCTCATTATTGAAAGATCAGTCAGTTCGACGGGCAACCTCATCATATATTGTTGATATTTATGTTGACGAGAGCATGATTTCAGCAGCTCGCATGAAAGAGCACTTGGTTTGACCTGCAAGGATCCGGAATGGTTACAGGATGGTATCTGTGTGCTGGGTTTGCATGTCAATCAGGATAACAGCACACTTAAGTGGAAATGTGAAAATGACATTCCATCAGTTCCTGAGGTCATGACGCGACGTAACATCTTCTCATAGTATGGAAAACTAGTGGGTTGCATTCCTGTTTGTCGTTGGCTTCGTGTTGCTGCATCCTTTGTTAAACGCAGAACAGTATCGATCACATCTGGCTGGGATGACAAAGTGATAGATGCTCCCCATAAACACATGATTGAGGACATAGGAGAAAGAATATGCCAGAATCACCCTGCACACGGTAAGTGGCGCACAAACGGACACACTTATGACGTGTGGGTTGATGCAAGTTCTCTCGCCACGGGGTTTCGTTGGAAACTGACGGAAACATTGTAGAAGACACATGTTGGATGCAACCTGTGAAGGATGCACAACATATCAATTTATCAGAATTGGATGTTTTCCTGAAGGGCGTTAATTTAGTGGAGCACAACGGAGCTACACCTCTTCACAGACTCCGCATGTGTGCACCGGTGGGTACCAAACATGCTCGCTGGAAAAGCTAGAATATGAACGAAGGTGTCAAGTGAGATGCTGATCTAGGGGCATTTGAGTACACTTGAAAAGCTGATCCAAGAGGATAACTTATTGATCACGATAAGTTTAGTAACGTCGAGTGAGAATCGAGCGGATAAGCTCACCAGAGTACCGTAATGATAGTATGATGTGATCAAGAAGAAGATCGAACCAGCATGACCTATATGTGCTTCCATGGTGAACAAAACCTCTCTGGGTCAGATAAGTGTCATATATTGCCAGAGTGGACATGCTGGCATCAGGCAGACGCTGTATTTTGGGAGACGAGTTTACCCTACGATATCCAAGGCGGCCATCATGGCAGTGGTTAGAAAATGCCAGTCAACTGACCCAGCCTCAAGTCGTTGGCCACGTGGCAAATAAAGTGTAACTGGAATCTGGATCCACTTGGGAATTGATATTACACATTACAGTGGGCAACACTACCTTACGTTGATTGATTGCGGCCCAAGTCGATTTGCGATATGGCAACGCCTGCTTCAACAAGACTCAAGAAGTGTCATCCAACAGTTGGAAAGTACTTTTTTTTTGAACGAGGTCCACCATCATAAATCCTAACTGACAATGACACTGCATTTCGCTGTAAGTCCTTTAAAGATTTCTTGGGTGACTGGGGAGTCCAACTTTGTTTTTGTTGTGCATATGTTCCTGCAGGAAATGGTATAGTGGAAAGATCTCATCAGAGCCTAAAGAGAATTGCCGCTAAGAAAGCAGTGTTTGATAATGGAGGCAGTGTACTGGTATAATATCATGCCGAAGGATGACATATCATCCACTAATGCGCCTGCCAATATGATTCATCATTACCAACTGAAAGTGAAGGTAATTACAACATTACTACCTGATCATTGTAAGAATCACTGTATATACAAAGTTGGGAACAGAGTGTGGGTGAAAGCTCCCCATGGCCGGTGTACCTCCAGGTATCAAGTGGGTCGTGTGATGGACATTGTAAGTCCACAAACAATAATAGTTGACAGGATGCCTCAGCATGTAAAAGATCTTCACCTTTTTGTTGACTCTGATACATTGACATGCGAATCCGACGATGACTCATCATCTAAAAGTGATCGGATAATTGAGATCTGTGAATTCGATGCTTCCACAAATGCAGAGATTCTGGAAACTCAAGATACGCCTGATGACTTCTCAAGGGATGACTCTCCAACACACGTAAGGGAGATAGTTCCATTATGACGAAGCACCAGGGTAAAGAGAGCTGCTCCAAACTGTTTGATTTGTGATAATGAGATCAGGTGGGAGTGCAGTGAAGAAAACGGCGAATTATCTTGTCAAACCAAGTGACAGCATGTTGCATGTATCCTACGATGGAAAATGTGGCAAAAAAGAAAGTTACTTGCTGAAAAAAGGGCATGTATTCTGCATGATATGCTGAAGATGGAATATTCAAATTAGAAACAAGTCAGTCACAGAAGTTGCCATAAAAGTATTTTGATATGCTAATATTGTGTGTCCTCTCCTAGTTGTTGATGAATGAAAAAATGCTTGGTCGATAAAAGCAGTTGGTGTTCTTGAATCGGGGATGAAAGACAAAATTTGTGTATTTTGGCTACCACAGTCCTCGGTGAGTAAGTAATTTTTCTGAAGGTTACGTGCATTGTGATTTGTGACATAGTACCTGCGAATCAAGATTTTGACATTTTTTCTGCTCTTGATATTTGAGAATGAAATAAAGGATGTTTATTTTGTCAACATCAGACCACATAGACAGCTACCAGCTACTGTAATTTGACACGATATCTCAGAACCTCTGAATTCCATAATTGCTCTGAAAACCATTTGAAAACCAACAGCAATCAATCATTGGAAAGTAGCTTTAGTTCAGTTGCATATTAGATCAGAAGTGCGTTTCTTCACATTAAAATTAGTTTATATCACATTCACAGATGGAGGGGATAATTTTCTGGCAGGAGTGAGGGGTAAGGCTCCACTACCCCACTCTCTGTCTTGGCGATTGGCCTACATCATGCTTTCCAAGTCACCCTTTACCACTGCTAATATCAATTCTGCACTTATTGCGAATCCTGTTAGTGAAGAAATAGTAAAATTTTCATTTAAAAAATTTGAAAATAGATTTTTCTTTTTAGAAAACTAAAAGGAGAGGTTAGTCACAATAATCCATGAAGGATAAAGTTTTAAATATTATGAAAGAAAGCTTTAGTCAGCCCACTTCAGTGTATTACTTGAAACCATATTAAAGTATTTAAGAGTGACTGGAAAAGAAAAAAAAATGGCCAGTAAATGGATCCATTGAATGAAGGACAAACAATTAGACATATGAAGGACTGCAGTAATCATCTTCTTATAAAGTGATTCATTTTTGTATTATATCATCACTGCTGAAAAAACAAACAGAAAAACATTCTGAAATGATATTATAATTTCTACAGATATTTAACGAAACATGAATGATTTGGAACTTCAAAGCTTGCTTCAGAGTAAAATCAATAATAATTGGTTAAATCCATGCTGATATGACAATTCATATTATAATCAACCCTCCTCCCTCCCTTATATTTTTAAATAACTGAAAATCATGGGGTTCAGATAAAACCTCACTACAATACCAGGGCCGTACTTGCAGTAGGGATGCTTAGGGAGCTAGGCCACCTTCCCCAATATTTTTTTTAAAGTATTACAATATCAGGACAGTACTTTCTGGAGGGGGCTAGCCCCGCGGCCATACATTTAAATAAGTATTAACTAAAAAAATCATGACTTCCAGACCAGATAAAACCCCACTACAACAATACCAGGGCCGTACTTATTTTCAAATAAATATTTTTTAAATAAGTATTAATTTAATTACTGTACTCTATTGTTTTCAAGCAAATAAGATTGATTTATCTAAGTAGGTATCCCAACACTCAGCTTACAGCCGATGAAATTCTTAACTAAACACTAAAAAATGCATATATTCAACTCGCCGTGTTATTTCATTCAATATCTCCATAAAAACATAATGCACACCAAATAAAAGCTTATTTCATGAACTTTGTTTCTATCTTATTTATTTTTATATGTACTACAGTGTGCGATGAACATTACAGTTTGAAAATAGAGACATTTTGGTGATTTCGCAGAATTTTGGCAATTTTTTTCACTGACGGCAGTTTAGACTTCGTCAAATTTTGTAACATGCACACTCCGCAGGGTTTATTACAATTTTAGTAACACGTTACTTTTAAAGTTAACATTCTAAGCTTCATTTTCATATATTCTATATTTTTAATTTTAATAAGAAATTTGTAACCAATTCAAATGAAAAGTTTGATCATAAAATTCAAATGCTTCTTGTAAAAATAAAAACACATAAAATATATCATTAAAACGCTTATTTAATAATCTATGAAACTAATCAAAATCAAATATGAGACGATATGCGATTATGTGCGACTCGCTCGGCCATCATTTCATCTCCACGCGATAGTCAATACACAGCGTCAACACGGACACCCAAGAATTGACCAGCATGTTTTCTATGGACAAAATTTTCAAAGAAATTAGTAAGAATTTGTTTTAAATATTAATTTTCTATGATATGTAAAATGTAAATGGGATTTAAAATCCTTTCCGTCATAAAAAACATGGAACAAAAATCGAGTTGTTTACTTTACGCTCAGATTCAAATCACAAAAAAAATGTAGGACTTATTGATCGAAAAATGTTCATATTTAAAGAATGAGATAAAAACATTCTACAAAAATAATGCTAAAAATTTCTAGAATGTCTTTTATGTTTTTGCAGTATTCTCACAATGATTATCTGCATTTCAGTTATCAAGTAACATTTTGTTTAAAGTTACCCCTTCAAACAATTTTCTTACTTTTTAAATTATCTAATGAATGGATTTTAGTTATGATTTATTGCTATCTAGATACAAATTTATGATTTAATATTCATTTTCCTAATTTATTATTATTTCTTAGTAATATTTATTTCATACGGATTATGATTGTTTATTTTATTCTAAAATATTTTAATGTGTCAATTTTAAGGACCACTGTGGAAATAGGTTTGTTGAGAAAATATTTTAGTGCTTCCTTATTTGTTACTCAGGGTATGGATGACTCTAAATTTATATTTATCCCTGATTGTATTTAGTGCAAATTTTTTATGAACTGCAAATAAACTCAAATTCAGTAAGAAAACGTAGACAATAATTTGTAGATGACTACTAAGTAGTACTTCGACAACATGGGATAGGATTACAAATTCATTTTTTTTCTTTTTGAAGATGACAATGTACAGAATCAGTTACAACGTTGTTTTATGACAAAAGGACATGGAAAGAAAGATGTCTTTGTCTAAAGTGGAATGTTCCAAGAAGGTGCTGCTTCAAATATATTCATTGAAAGAGAAGTATCAGGAAACCTGGGATTCTGCTATTACTTGGCTACATAAATTGTCCCCAATCTTTCCTAAGAACAGATGGGCACATCTTATTGAGAAAGTTGTAGCAGAAGTTCAGAGTTGTCCAAAAGCGGATCGTCCTGTATTGTACCATGATGTAACAAATTTGGGATTCATAGGTGAAAGATGGGAGAGTGTTGGATTGACTCTCAGTGTTTTGTCGGATCCAACGCTGGGTCATACGCTTTTATGTGCAGAAGTAACAAATGGGCTCATACTTGAACTATATAAACTGGATAAGCCAACAAAGATATACTAGTCAGACTAGAAGAACTTGGGTAGTACCTGAATTCAATTATTTGGAGGGATTGTATGAAGAGTATGCCAAGACTTACTTTTGACTACTCAGTGAAAGGGTATCCCAACACCCAGCCCACCATTACTGAAAATTTCCAAATAAACTTTATTTGATTAATTTTACGTCTGTATTGTTTATCTTTATGTGCATAATGTGAAAGGAACATTACAGTTTAAAAATTGAGACAGTTTGGTGATTTCATACCGCTTACGTAGTAATCGGAACTAACATGTGTCAGAACTTCAACATTTGATCAAATTGTGACAGATAAAATATTTTTATTTTAATGATTTCAGTTACAAATTTAGTGGTTGAATACCACTTCATGATATGGTGAGTTTTCTGTTGTTTTCTTATGTTAATTAGTGGGTATTGCTTGGCGTGTGTTAAGCTTCTCTCTCTCTACAGTCCAGAAATTGTACATGTTGAGTTAGGACTGTACTTGTTCAGAATCTGCTCCATATACATTCTAATCTGTTGATTTTAGGTCATTTTAATCAAGATAAATGGAAAGGGCACCCCTAGAAATAGCTAGATATGAAAATTGGTGTTTCTAATGTAAGAAGTATTCATTTTATGACACAGTTCAAGCAAGTCTAAAATCGGCCTTTCAAATACCTTGTGACAAAAGGTTAAAATGCAATTTTTTTCAATTTTGAAGTGGAATAATCCAGAATATATTCATTCTATCACTCTCAAAACAATTAGGCATGTTGCTGGTATAGTCATAATGTGATATTTGAAATTTAGAATGAATGTGGGTTTTTTTTCCAGTTTTATGAAATGTCAAACCTCAGGTTATGAGTTGTTTGCACGTCGTTGCAGAGGTTTTGATTTATAAAATTTGCATATTCAGACTGAATTTATTTAAGAAATATGCAGTGATACTATCTGTAATTTTATTATTAATTTCTTTATGTACCTAACAAGCTAGTATAATTTTAACTGTTGTTCTTAATTGCTTTTTAAAATATAGGAGTCCAAATATGGTATTTTGTCCTAATTCATAATAGACAAAAAAATGGCTAAGTCGAGCACATGTGTAAAAATAAAAATAAATCTACCAAAATTAAATGGTTTGAGATATTTTGATGAAATAAAAACTACTAAGTTTCTTTAATCATGTAGATTAAGAAGATGCAATCAGATAACACCTAGTACCTGTTTGAAATTTTCACCTGTGATACCTAATCTAAGTCAAATTTAAGTTCTTGTATCTTCTTTTCCAATTATTATTTTAATAAAAATGTAGTAAATGCTTAGCCCCCAAATCCCCACTCCAGAACAGCCATAAAATCAATTTTCAATCGACTTTTATTTCATAGTTACCAAATTTTCCTACCTTATCAAAATTACTGAATTTTCCATTTACCAAATCTTCTGTTACCGAATTTTCCAGGCACCAAAGTGTAGGGTCAGTCTATCTGGATTAAAAGTGAAGAATTAAAATCTGAGTTTTGTGCCCACAAATACAACATAACGTGAAGTAATGATTTCTTACATAAGCAAAAAGGAAAACCAGATTGAAATAATCATATATATATATATATATATATATATATATATATATATATATATATATATATATATATGTACACATTAACATTTGTATTTACATGGTAAACATTGTGTTTGTTCTGGTTGTCATAAAAGTTCAAATGTTTGACCAAATTTTCCATTTGTTAAGGGGTAGTTCATGAAGTCATATGCCTTGGTCAATATAAAGTGTGTATATATATGTGTGTGTGGATGACTGCTGCCTGAATGTGTGTGTGTGTGGATGAAGCACATTAGTAGAAACGTATGTGTAAGTGCTAATATGTGAAATCTGATTATGGTAGGTCCAAAAGGAAATGGACATACAGATGAATGATAAGACTTACTTTTTTCCACAGCTACGAATATTTTTTTGAGTTGTATGAATATTCCTTTGAATGGTGTGTAATCGCCGCTGACTGAGACGTTGTTATAGTAATGAGAGTATTCTGGTTAGGGTGTATAGAGATCCAACTACCTGTCATCGGCAGTCCATGTCCAGCTGCTAACTGGGTTTTTGCTGTATGTGTTTTTATTGTCCCCAAAATTGGTGTATATATTGTTATCCTGATCATGTGACTGGCTCCAAATGAAAGCTTTTCAGTTTACGTGGGACAAGTTCATTTGGAGTTCAAACATATGAATGTAGTCAGAAACATAGCATGTGACTGTACTGTCCAATCAAATTCCAGAAACCACTTATTCAATTTTGGATCTTATTTTTTACTGATTTGTACACAAGTTTTTATTTTAGTGATTCTGATCATATTTATGTGTGGGTGGACATTTCTTACTTATTTGTGCTTCACCTATTAGTTGTAAAATATAGGATTTTATATCCTATAACAACCCCCTGTACAGATTGATAAATATTGGAAATATTTTTCAATATCTAACATACATTTTAAAGTGAGTAGGCCAATGTACTTGTCTACCCAATTTTGTCGTGACGTTTGTCTACCTGATTTTGTTGTGATGTTTGCAGGTATGTTTGCCAGTGTGGAAAATTGTTTGCACACTTTGGTATTTGATGAGGGTGTAAAACATTCCATTGTACTGTAGGTAAATCCAAGTACACCGGTTTTAGTCTGTCTATGGAGACTGTATCTTGTTTGCATTTTGTCACAATTGTAAAATACTTGGGTTTCCTGTCGAAACTTGAAAAGGTCCTGAATAAGTAGGGCAAAGGGGCCTTTTCACTGCATCATTTCATAAGAAAACATATCCACAGTTGTGAAGATCCTTTGGTGTGTAACTGTCTTACATTCATGTTCTAGTGGATGTGAAAACCAGATCATTTATTCGTTTAAAGTTTTGTACAATGTGTTTGGTTGTAGGTGATTTGTTTTATAGCAAAACTATCCTGGTAGATGACATTTCTGATGGATAATAAAACCAGTGGTAGATTTTCTAACCATGTCCTTGAATTGTTATAGGCTGTTAGTGCTATCTTAAGTTACCTGTGAAAATGTTCACATGGATGATATGCTGTTGTTGTTATGTGATTGACTCTCAATAGCTTTGTGAACTCATCAAAAAAATTGAAACTGGGAGCCTTGATCTGTAGTTATTATTGAAGTACAACCAGAAAATGCTATCCACTCTTACAAAATACTTTTAAAGATTGTTTCTACAGATATATCCCTCAGGGGAACAATGACAGTCCATCTTGTAAATTAATCAATAATAGTGAGTAGATAATAATATCCATTTGCTTCCGGTAAGGGTCCCACTATATCAATGTGTAAGTTTGTAAACCTACCATCTAGTTTGATAAATTTTCCTAAAGGGGACATAGTATGCCTGTTTACCGTTTACCTTGCTTTTTTGACAATTTAAACAGATATGAGTCCAGTATTTTATGTCAGTATGCATGTTGGACCAGACAAAACAATTGCTAATCAACTTGACAGTAGCTCAGTGTCCAGGATGTGAGAGGTTGTGAAAATGTTTGAATACCTTTTTTCTCAGTGAAGGTGGTATGTATGGTCTTGAATAACCAGTCCCCACATTGCAAAGTAGTGTTTTGTTCCAAATGGGATGGGGTGTTCTTTCAATTGTAAAGAAATGTCCTCTCTTACTTTGTCTAATGTGGCATCTTTTTGTTGTTCATCTGCAATTAGGTCAAAAGTAGTGGTTTCAGAATTGATAGATTGTATGGTGGAGCACAAGAGTGTATCTGCCATGATATTGTCTTAACCTTTAATATAGCGAATATCCAAAGTAAATTGGGATATATAATCCAGTTGTCAGGTATCTCTGGGTGTATATTTTTCTGCATTCATGTGTAAGGTGTGAGTGAGTAGTTTGTGATCAGTGAAAACAGTAAAACTTCGTCCTTCAAGCAGATATCAGAAATGCCTTATATATAAGTAAATTGCAAGTAATTCCCTCAAGAAGGTATTGTATTTTTGTTGTGCATTGTTTAATTTTATTGAGAAAAAAAGATATTGAGTTTTCTGAGCAATTTTGATTCAGATGTAAGACTGCTCCAATTGAATCTCCTGTAGCATTGGTCATTAATATGAGTGTTGAGTTAGCATCATCAATGATATAGGAGAGTTTAGTAAAATCTACTAACACTCTTTTAGTATCATGAAATGTAGTTAATGCTTCTCCATCAATAAGTATTTTTGCATTCTTATTCTTTTGTTTTTGCAATATGTTTGTGAGTGGGGTCAAAATTCTGGAACAATCTGGAATAAATCTACAGTAGTAGTTTATTAAATTGAGAAATCTTTGTAGTTTTCACAGTGATGTTTGTTGTGGGAAATGTTGTATTGCTGCTACTTTCTCTGAAACCAGTGTGATTCCATGTTTGTCGATCACATGGCCCAAGAAATTCAATTTCGAAACAGCAAAATTACATTTGTTTACATTGATTTTCAAGTTGAAATGTGTCAGTCTCTTGAAAATTTGTATGTGTGTTCTTTGCTATCTCGACTAGCAATAAGAATGTCATCAATATAAGCAAAACCAAAAGTCAATCCTCTCGAAACTTTGTCGATAAGTCTCTGAAAAGTTTGGGCAGCATTACGTAACCCAAATGGCATCCTTGTGAACTTATAAAGTCTGAAAGGAGTGGTAATTGCTATTTTCTTTATGTCTTCTGTTACAAGAATTTGGTAATATGCCTTAACCAAATCCAGTTTTGTAAAAATTGTGGTTCCCTGTAAACCTATGGTGAAATCATGTAAATGTGGGATTGGGTATTTATCTGGAACTATTTTTGCATTAAGATTTCTGAAATCCTCACAAGGTTGCCATGCACCTGTCTCTGGCTTTGGGACCAAGTGTAGTGGAGAAGAGTATGAGCTACTTGAAGAACTAATTATAACATATGTTGAAATTCGTCTTTTGCCATTTTATATTTCTCTGGATGTAATTTTCATGTGGTCCAGTTGTTGTGATATAATTTTTAGCAATGTGATGAATTTCACTTTATGTTTTAAAGGTGTAGTAAGAGTAGGAAATTTTTTTTATCAATTCCTGCAGTCCATTAGCAGTTGGTATTCCTGTTAACGTGCAGAGTGAGGTGATTCCCTTTACCTCTAACTTCGTGTTATTGTTAGTGAGAGAGTTTGTCACCATATTCACTGATAGGTTGAAATGAGATAAAAAATCAGCTCCTAGAAATTATGTTTTCACTTGTGCTTGTGTGAAAATCCATGGAAAAGATCATCGTAATCCCAAATTGAGCATTAATGATATCTTTCCATATGTTTCAATTTTTGATCCATTTATGGCCTGTAGTGTGTATGTTTTTGGTTAGGATCCAGTGGAATAACACTGATTTGTGCACTGGTGTCGACTAAAAATAAATATCCAGTATTTCTGTACTTGTTGTAAAATAGACAACATTCTTGTCCCATTCTAGCAGCTACAGTCATCTTTACTTGCTACCAGTGTAATTGTTTCCCTGGTGTTCTGTAGGAGTGTGGAAAGTCCTTGAATTGAAATTGCACGGCTCTGTACATTTCTTTGCCTCTTTTCCAAACTTATAATGATACCAACAGGTATCATAGGTAAGTTGTTCTCTGGAGGATGGATTCAATCTATGCTCCAACTTCTTCTGCACAGTGAGTAGGATTGATTTTTGATCTCTAGATGAGTACACTGGAATTTTTGCCTTCATACCAAACTCTGTCCTTGTATAATATTAATTTCCTTATTCTTTAAAATTTAAACTAGACATAAAATTATTTTCCCAACTGAACATTTTGAAAATTATTTTACAATTGTAGTTTTTTATTTTAATGATTACATTTTTTTTAATTATTTTAAAATAGTTAAAAAATAAAAAAAAATCTAACTGAAAAATTTATTGAAGATTATATTTAAAATATAAACGATGAATTTATTGAAACAAAACAAGTTCAATTGACCATTGATGACAATTCCAGAACAAAGTAACTTTTAAACAATTTTTTTCTCTATCCTCTGCCAGCCGCAATGATGAAGAAAGCATTACCACGAACCATCCATCGCCAGTAAGACACGCTGCAAGAGCCACTCCGTTTCACGAGGCTCGTCCCTTAATCGAGACGCAATCGCGCCAATCCTCCAAAGGAACGCTATCGAACAAAGGCCAATAACCCCAGAAGTCTCCACTGCCACAGGAGTAAAAAAAAATCTCAGCAAGAGAAGAATATTTTAAGTATTTTTTTTTATCTTTGCGTCCCAGGCGACGGACCCCGGCTCAACCGCGGACCTGATCAAATTTCCGGCCGAAAATGTATCCGCATAGGTCGCATCCCAAATCAACGACTTACCCATTTTAAAAGGGAAAATAGTAATGCCATCCGGCCGCTTTCCATCACCACAGTCGAGGCCTACGGGTTCGATTTGGGAAGGGACCGAAAAATTATAATTTAATTTAAACAATGAAAAAAATCATTTTTTAAACATGTTTTATTTTTAAAAATTAACTACAGTAGTTTGTACAAGTTTTAAAGAATTTTTTTTTTAAGGAAACGATGCTAAAAATCTACAATTCTCAGTTTATTAATAATTCCATTTTTGATGGTTATTTTATTGAAAGTTACTTTTAAATTAAAATATTTTCTGATTTTTCCTACCTACAAACCAAAGTTTATGAGTACGACTCTTTCTTTCCTACTCAGACAAGGCATATTTTTTACTTTTCTTTCTTCCATTACTTTTTTTTTCCTCAATAAGAAGACGTTTCCGGTTACCTCATAACATAGACAAAGTAATTCGGGGAAAGTTTAGCCAATTGGGAAAATCCTTCGTAAATAAAATTAAAAAAATGGGGTAATTCTCACAAATTTCTATTGAAGTGAGGGAATTTGTCTCATAAATTACACGAGAGCTATTGGTACTGGGGTAAAAATAGACAAATATTTTTTAAATAAATGTTTTCTTTTTATTTAGGAAAATGTGAAGTGTAATTTTTTTACAGCTTAAAAAAAAAAACATACTGCCTTTAAAAAATGAACTAAAACATTTTGAACTGTTTTCCCCTGTTAATTTTTCTAGCCATCGAAATTTAGCTTTTAGTTTTGTCTCCTTTCAGAGAAATTGTTAAAATATTAATAAGGGTGTTAAAAAATACGTCTTATTCTTCGTCATAAAAAGAAAAAACAAAAAGCATGTGCCACGCGTCATGACAATATGGCGACTTGTAAAAAACGTACTACTTTATTATTATTCATTGTGTAGCAAATCTTTAAATCGCTTGATATTTTTATAAGATGAATATGTACACAACTATATCATTTGAAATTGACTGGGAACATGTTTTTACTTACAAAGATGAAAGGTCGAATGACGCGTATATAATTTTAATAATTTCAACTTATCTTCAGTGAAGAAGTTGAAATTATTGAATTGAAAGATTCTTCACTGATTGTATTCTATTGCCAATGAAGTAGGTATTACAAAAAGTAACGAATATTAATCATTCACAGTTGAAATCAAAATGATCCAGTGGTAGATGACGTTGTGATCGATAACTAACATGCACGACTAGTTGTGACAATCATGTCTGACTTTGCTATGGTAACAAAGACGATGGAGGAGTACCATCTGGACATTGTAGTTAATTTGCAGTGATGTTTTCCTGCTTTCAGTCCTCTTTAAATTAAAACAAACTCAAAGCAAAAATTATTTTCTGCATTTATTATTTTTGTCCAGTTTATAACTAATGAAATGTTATTATTTTCAATTTAATACACACTCCTCCTTTATATTACGAATTATTTTTCTATTTTTGTTCTAACACATAATTATTTTTATCCTAGGTGAGAGAATATTTTATTTATGCAAGAAAGTTTATGTTACTTTTAAAAAATAATCTTTAATTTTAATTTGGGTTTAGTATTGCAAAATTCTGATAAGAAAAAATAATGGAATCAATTTTTAATCATTACGGTCATTACCGAAAAAAAAAAAATGAATTGTTTGAAGTTGGGATTTAAAAAGTAATTTCTTTTTTACAACTCCGAAAGCGGAGGAAGAGAACTTAAAACGATAAATTCGCAATATAGATCCTAGTACAGGGCATTCCTCACATTATCTTTTTCTTTTCTTTCTTCAATTTTCAGTGTTAATTTTTAAAACTTTTTCCAACATTTTTCTTCTCACCTCCCCACCTCTCTAATGAAAAACTCCCTCTTCTTACGTGCAATTTCCTTTTCTTTCTCCGTTTATTTTCCCTCGGTTTTCCGCTTTCCAGTTAAATTCCTGGCATTCGCGTTACTAAAACAATCCGAGATAAACAATTTAATTAGAATTCACTTCTTAAGAGTTAAAAAAAGCAGTGAGTACTTTTTTAACCATGACTTAAATGCAATACACTTATTAAAAATTTTTCTCAAGATAAAAATATTTTATATCGCTAATTCTTACCAACTTAAACAGGATTCTTTGACATAACATTAAACAAGACAAGATGTTTTTGTTTTTTTTTGGCTACAATGATCAAATAAATAACAATGTAACACTAACAGTCGTTACAAGGAAAAGAGAATAACTGAAATAAATCTAGGCTAACTCGATCCTAAAATTTGTGTACATGTAAATTTGGATAGTGGACTACTTCTGTTGTGACTGATGTTTAGAGACTAAAAAAACTTAAGTTGTTGTTCTTTGAGCGAATTAAATTTTGCGTCGATATTTTTGTAGTTACAGGACAACCTGAATGTTTTAAACAAACTACACTTTTTTATAAAGCTTACCATCTGCACATTGAAATTGGAAACTAAATTTATTAACTAAAATTTAATTAAAGTTAAAAGTAAAACTGAATTCTAAAAACCAGATTGAATCTACTGGCAAAAAAACTTTGTTGTCCAGGAAGACTAAATGATCTACACCGGTACTTTCAAGGTTTGTAAATAAATAGGGATGCCGACTCAAATCAAATATGTGTACGAGTGTACCCACTCTTTTAGCAAGAAAAATACTTATTAATTATTTTGTGATAAGATTTTTTCTACTTTCTTGTTTTCTTTATTGTTATGTAGACAAAACTTGTCACGAAAGTTTCTTTTATTTGCCAAAGTTATACTCACTGTTTGACTAGTTAGTAACTTACTAACTGACTTTTTGTAAAAACTGCAGAATTTACTACTAGTAAGAAATTTAAATGTATTTTATTTTATTTGAGCAGTGTTGCTTCTGTTTCTGTAGCTCGCTAGAATAAAAATACAACATACCTGAATATACCACAGCATTGGGTTTTTTTGCAATATATTTTCAATTTTCATATATTTCCAGATAATGAAATTTGTCAGCAATACAAAAATTAATAATTCAAAATCTGAATATATGAAGTTCTTAAATAAGAATAAAAATCAATCAGTTAGCAATAATAAGTCACTTGTAATCTAGTTCTACCTATATGGTTTCGTTTAATTAAGCTTAAAGTAAAATGGACTAGAAAATTACAAGGAAGCACTACCATGTAAATTTTACATGGTAGTGCTTCCTTATAATTTTTTACATTGTAAAAAGACCATTAAAGTAGTTTTAACAATAAGACAGGATATAAAGAAGAAAATTTCCAACCATCAATGAAAAATAAGTTAAAAAGCTAACAAATGTAAAAAGAAATATTTAAAGAAAAATGTTTGTCTGATGCAGAGCTCACAGAATTCAAAGAAAATGTCAAAACTGAACTGAATGATTGAGTATTAGAATTGAAAATTCAGTTGTAAGAATACAAGTGGGTAGACTAAATTATGAGGAAACTAAAAGACTAGTAAACACTATACATGAAAATAAAAAATCAGGAGCAGCAAAATAAGTTAATAAATGTGAAAGACGATATAAATAAGGACTAAGGAGGAAGTTGAAGAAATGAAAACCATTAGGGAACTAGAAAAGACAATAAAATATGGAAGAAAGAGAAAAATGAGATAAAATAAAACATGACAAAAAACAAGAAGGATTATTTGAATAATAGATAAAGCAATTAAAGGAATAATAAAAATATTGACCTGAATTTACCCACCAGAAATGAAGTAATATAATTTGCTACACAAGTCATAGCATCAATATAGGAAAACAAAAGCTATCCCAATAAATATAAATCACCATTATGAAAAATAAAATATAGAAAGAGACAGGAAAAACACTCAATATTAGATGAGTTATCCAAAGTTTGAAAAGCAGGAAATTGTTAAAAATGAAATTTTATTAATTAATACATTGTTCTACATGGATGTTTTAAAACTACCAAAAGGATAATAAAATAATAAATGTGTTAATAATAATAAAGAAATGCTATGATTATATCATCATGAAATTTGATGTACATAAATGTGCTAAAGCTGCCTTTAAATGAGGGACCTTGGTGCAGACAACATCTATAAAAGTTGATAATAAACTAATTCATGAATTGGCTTAGAAAGAAGTTTACAACAACCTTAAAATCAATGAAGGACAAGGAATCAACATGTAGTAATGAAAGAATAAATTTGAATGTTTTTAGACAAATAAAAGTGATAAACAAAACTGAGCTAAATGCATAAAATAAGTTTGAAGCAACTAACATATTAACAATATTTTTTTATTATGTTAAATTAGAATCTTGAAGTTGTGCAAAGAATACAAAAAATCAAAAATTTCTAATCTTATATAAAATGCATCATCCCAGTGCAGATGTAAATTGTTCCTAGGTATAGGACTGATCCAATTAGGACTCACATATAGGATTACAACCATAGAAATTGAAAGGTACCTAGAACTAATAAATGATTGGATACTAAAGCTTGCTTAACAGTATGAATCAACTAAAAAATGCATTCACTAACTAAAGAAACGCCATAATTCCATACAGGAGATGAAATGGAAGACAACATTCCAAAAAAGGAGACAAACAAGCAAAATTTACAGGTTTAACAAACCTGAAAACCAAGTAGGAAGAAAACTTCTGACATAGCTGATGCCCATTGCAAGAGCACAAAACTTGGATATTAACAAAAATCTGACCCATCTATGCTTGTGTAGATGAAAGAAGAAACAGAAGGGTTTATCCTCACAGTTCAAGGCCAAAGCAAAGCCTGCTAACAACTCTTATCAGGCACATATTTTAAGTAATGGAGTTGACCTAAAGAGTCACTTCAGTACACATACTGATGAGACTATTGAACATCTAATATATTCCCAGCTTTCCCATTTAAAAGAGTTGAGGTTAAAAATGTGACAAAATTGAAAAAAGCAACAACAGCTTGAAATATTAGAGTGGACAATTCTCTATTGCAATCTAAAATGTAGAAAATTTGTCCTGGCTTTCCTACATGAAAGGGTTGAGGTTAAAAATTTGACAAAACTAAAATAAAAAAGCAACAACGGCTTGAAAGATTAGAGTGGACAATTCTCTCTTTTTAGGTGGTTCTTTCAGGTGAAAGAATAAAGACTCAAACTCCTGCTCTGTGTGTAACAATAAAGGAAGAAAATGTTTATTTACATGCACAAAAAAGGGGTATAAAGATATACACAATTATGAGAGAAAAAACAGGAGAAGAAAATTCCTTTAACTTTAAAGGAAGAAAATATGTTTATAAAAAAGAAAAGGCTTGCTCAAAATATTTTTCTGAGCACCTAAAAAGTTCTTTAAGTGAATAGTAGATTGTTAAAACACTCACAGATTTGTTCAAAGTTCTTGTATGGGAGGAAGCTGTTGGAAGATACAAATTTCATAGTTGAGTGAGTTCGTAGGCCTGTGACAGATATCTTCTAGGTGCAAGGAGGCAGATCTCAATTGATTTTTAGTAGTGGGCTGACGTTCTTTCTCAACAGCCCATGGTAGGTAGTTCTTTCTTGATCTAGGTTTTTGGAAGCAAGGGTCTGACAATGAGCATTACCTCTAGACTTTTGGCACTATGGTCAGGATAATGATGTTCAAACTCCTTTTTATATTTTCCAGCTCTCGTTCATCAGAAAATATATCCTTATCTAGGTTTTTAGAACATGTTCTATCTAATGGTAGTAAATAGGTGTCACTAATTGCTATTTTTGAAAGTTAGATGGAGATTTGCATATATGTGGAGATCATAAATTAAAAGTGAACGTTTAGACTCCTATCTCAAATGTAGAAGTGGCATTGCATTTATTAGCTAGAATGAACAAACTATCAAAAATCATTTTAAAGACTATCTATCATCAAATCCAAATAGATGAAAGTTTCAAAGAAATAGGGACAATCAACACCCTTATAGGCTTACTGAGGTGAACTAAAATGCCATACAGCATAAAAAATGCAAGTGTTAGTGCAAGTTCTGGGCAATGACATAAAAAATATGGTGGTTTATCAGGATAATATCTGCTTGAATAGTCCCATTGAAGAATTAAATCCAAAAACTGACCTTATCTTGAACAGGTTAAGATGGTCAGGCATGACTATCAATGAAAAGAAATACATATATAATGGTAAGAGAATATCATCTCTTGGATATTCAATTTCGAAGGAAGGTTTAATGCAGAAAATATTAAATGTGTCCCCTGCTAACAGTAAAAAAGAATTACAATCCTTTTTAGGATTAGTAAATTTTATAGAAGATATTTATTAAGGCATTCAGACTTAATTGAGCCCTTTGCTAAGTCGTTTTTACACAACTTAGCAAATGGCTCAATTAAGTCTGAATAAATTATTGAATTTATTTGGACAAAAGGACAACAAATAGTTTTTGATAAGTTAAAAGGAGCAAAAAATCCTGTAGTGTAGATATTTGATCACAAAAAAGATATTATTTTAAGTACATTCACAAGTGAACATTCTATATCTGAAATATTATCCCAGGAAGGTTATTCAGTGATGTACCTGTCCAGAGATTTTAGACATTATTTGGGCCACTACTTGGGCTCATCAGTTTAGGTAGAAAATTTTAACTGATCACACACCTTTAGAATTAATTTTTAATCTAAGGAAACAATTATGAAAAGTCACATCAAGAATATTAAGATAAGCATTTAATTTTGATCTTGAGTAGATTGAAGGAAACATCATTTCTCAAGTTGATGCATAATCTTTCACACTGGGTAGAAACTGGCATCTTATCTATAGATAAACTGGCCACAGAAACCCATAATCCAGTAATGAATAGAATAATCTTGAAAATAAAAATGTAAGGAAATTAGTCATAAATTAACCATGGAAAATGGTGTAATAGGAACCAGAAACTATGAGAAAAAAATGTAAAAAGTGTACTTGATGTACACTGTGGAATTGCTGCAATAAAGAAACAACTAACATTAGAAGCATGGTGGCCTGGATATTTGTGTGATGGTGAGGTTTACAAATAGAAATACTCAAAAAGTACAGAAATAACTTTCAGCAAAACAAACTTCATTCATAGCCTAAAGAACTGGAGCCTTGGACTAGTGTTCATGCTTATGTTAAAAAGAAGAAAAAATATGGGTAGACAATAGGGTAAGAGGAAGAAGATTTCAAAGGAGGATGATTTCAAATCTCTTATCCCCCTTTTTTATAAGTACTTCTGAAGGGAAAAGCAAGAGGACTAATACCAAGTGAAATTTTCAAAGAAACAGGCATTTATTAAAATGGCAAAATATTTTTACGATTTAAAATTATACAAATTACAATATCTCCTTGTATAAAATTTCCTTTGTGTTACCAATTCTTTCAAAATAAATGTTTTCTCTTAGAAAATAACAGTCCATGAAAAACAAATTATTTCCTTAACAACAAATGAATTTTAACAACTTTATTTTTGAACAACTGTTCATATGAATCAGTTTCTTAGCAGCAAGACAAATTTACATCAAAAAGTTCACAATTCAAAATGTTGAAGGTTCAAAGGTTGAAAGTTGAAGGTGATGGGAAAGGTTGACCTACCTTGGGTGAAGCTGGTTCTCTGGGTCCTTTAGACAAAATATTCAGGGTTTCAGAACAGATAACCTCAAATATGAGATAAACATCTTGCAAGTTTAAAAAAAAGAATTCTTTTAGGTTTTTAAGTGTTCTTTCTTTTCTTTCTTCTTTTACAATAGTAGCAGCAATAGCTTTTTATCATACCTGGTCACAGCTTTTCTCCCTCTCCCCAAATGGTAAATCCTTTCACAGCAGCAGTTTGTAGTAGGAGCAGACGTTACACAACTTAGCCAGTCAATCCTTTCTCCCCAATGATAGCATTTTGCCAATTTGTGGTCTATTCCCATCTCACTTTGTAGTTAAATTTGTCCTTCTTATATAGCAAACAAGTGACTCCAGCCAGACCAAAACCCCAATCCTTAAGGAGAGTATGCTCTTTATTCCCATTTAGAATTTGAGAATCCCTATCCAATCAAACCATACCTATTTTACAATTTAAATTTGGCTGGGTTTTGACAATATCAAAATTGAGTCTCATTTTTAAACTGCCTGGCTTTATTTTAGCAGATTTTTATAACATTTGGAGCCTCTTTTTTTTTCAAATCTTTAGAAATCAATTTTTATTCATGTTTTTTTTTTTATAAACTGTCTGATTTCATTTTGGTAGTTTCTTTCAATAAGAAACCAGGTTAGTAACATTTTTTCAATTAGTTTTTCATACTATTCACTATTATCTGTTTTATTAAAAATAATTTTCATATTAATTGTTACACATTCCAACATTTTATTAGCTTTTCACACAATTTTAATATATTTTTTATTAAAATAGTTTTATATCAATTTTTACCCAATTCCAACATTTTAATTATTTTTTTTCTCATACAATTTTAATATTATCATTTTTATTAAAAAATAATTTTTATATTCTTGCCTCAAAAGGTAGTGCAATAAACAAACTTAGTTTATTGCATTATTTTTCATATTTTATCTTTTAGCATAAAAGATTAAAACTATATTTATTTTTAAATCTACTAAGTTGGCCAAGCATAGAAATGAACACAATATGGGAACCCATAATATGGAGTGCTAGAGAAAAGCAATAATAACAACAAAAATTGCAATATGAGCTCTGGTATCACTGGTATCTGGTCATACTGAGACATTAAGTTTATAATCCCACAAATTCATACACTGATGTACTCAAGGAAACATGGCCCAGTGGCTAAAAGTGTTGGTTGGGTCCAGTGACCTGACCCAAAGAGTTGTGAGTTCAATACCTAATGCAGTGGGGAATAAATATTTGGAAACATCTGGAAGAGGCATGGCATGTGATTTGAATCTATACCAGTGGACAAGATTTCAGTAAGTTTGAAAGATTTTAACCAGTTTGAAATTCCAATCACCTGAAGAAGTCTGGAGTATACAACAGCTGAAAGATTGTGAACAGTCTGAACAATTTAAATAATTTCAATATCTCATCTTAGAAATATAGACAGATACAACTACAGGAATTAATTTTTAATTTTAATACCTATTATAATATAAGAGTCTTCAAGACATTGTTTCCTGATTCTCACTGCAGCTTTTCTTTTTGGCTTTTTAGAGTTAACTGTATGTAATGCCTTATTAAAAACAATTTTAATAATGTTAATGGTGTTGCTTTTATTTATTTTAGTTTGGCCTGAAGTTTTGAATAGGGGTTTTGATAGGGGGGGGTTGCACTGTGAGGTAAATATTTATCTTATGGAATGCCAAAGATTTTAGTATTGGATAACACTTAAGAATTTTATGAAGAACTCTGTTCTTTGTTAAGCAATATTGTTTGAATCCCATATAAAATACCTGTTTATTCAAATGAGATTGCAGAAAGAATGTTGCACACAATAGACAACTAACTACAATAAAAGTGAAGGCCTTATATTTTAACTTCGACTAAGCTATCATACTATTCTAGATGCTGAAAATGTAGAAATCCCTCCTGCTTTAATGTACCTTTGACCATGTCTTACTGTAAGAATGAAAAGATCTGTTTCAAAAGAGACAATTGAATCCAGAAAGAGCCTAGTTTGTAATGCTAATGTTTCATAACACAGTGATAATAATCAGAAATGGGAGTGGCACATGCTAACCAAATTAGACCAAGAATAGGATATCAAGAAGAATATGAGAAGAAGAACTTTCTGTTAATAATCCTAATGATCAGAGCCAAGTTAAAGGATTTATAATAAAACACATCATGTACCAGAGACTCAGTATCCAAAATTCTGATACATAAAATTATCTCTTTGAAAGTATGAGCCTAGATGGTCAACAATATCCACATGAAGACCTTAGAAAACAATCAAGATCTAGATGGCCTCTTACAAAAGGAAAAGAAGAGAAAAAGAAAGAAAATTTGACAGAACAGTTGTGTAGAAAAGTATTCAATCTATCAGAGGCATCAAACACCTACATTTTCAAATGTAGTGATAGTCTAATTTAAATATTTGAAGAATGAAGACTATAAACAGTTTCCACTTGACAAAAACAGAAATGTCTATATTTAGTTTGTGTAACTACTTGAGTACTAACTACTACAATATATGACTTTACAACTGGGAAATATTCATTAGAATGTTACAAGTATAATTTAAGTCAAGGTTGGATAACTTTTAACCTTGAAAAGCCTTAAAATATTCAAATGATAAAATAAAGTTGGGCCATTTTTATAAAAAACTTGTATGCAAAATTTAAGGAAAGGTTATTTTCTATTTTCTGAGTTTTGTAGAGAAGTTATAGAAAAACAATGATTGTTAATCTTCTGTTCCTGTTCAGTGTTTTAATTAAAGCTTTTATTAGCTGCTATTTTTGTGAAATCATGTTTTTGTACAGGCTCATCATTTTTTAATACATACAAACAACTGTATTATATGAAAGTAACTTACAAATAAATGACATTATTTTTGTTTACTTTCCATATTATCTCCCTATTATTTTAATTATTTACATTATTCAGACTATTGTCCTCATCTTTGTCGCCATATTTATTACAACATTTCGTCCGAATAATGTAAATCATATACATAATACCTCATCTCAGAAATATAGACCCTATTATTTTGTTGTAGATTTACATATACAAATTATAATGTTAAATGTAATGGTCAGATTAGCCATATTTCCATACAGGAAACATTTGGCATTGAATGACCAAACAGTTCCTCTTACTGTTAGTTGAAATTTATAAAATCTTTTTCTTCAAATGGTTTTTCAGGATAAAGTCCTTTGATAGCACTTTTTTTTCTTTTTAGTTCTCTTTCAAACATTTTGTTTTGGTAATGCGGAAAGTTAACAGCTTTATTATACTATTATTTTCTCTTGTAGTCACATATGCTACCCCTTTTTGTTGTTGTTGCTGTTGGAAGTATTTGAGTGATATGAATTTTGTTATTTAGTAAAGATTTTTGTTAGTGATTTTGTAGTGCCACTCAATAGGGTCTGATGAAGAAGTGCATATTGTATCATCAAGGTCTAACCCCCACCCATTCAGATTTGGCTTCTTATAACTTGTAACATTTTTTCTCAGAAGGAAAAGAGATTTCAGACTGTAGAGGTGACTAAAAAACATAATTAGACAGCTGGTGGCAATACCTAAAGAGGATTTGGTAGACTGTTTTGAAAAGTGGAAGGGATGCAGAAATATATGCGCTAAATCCTAAAGGAAGCTGTTGGGTTGACCAAAAGTTTCCATCTCGAGAGTCAGGAGTCAAATGACCAAAATCAGTTATTTACACATCAGCTCTGAGTGGCACTTCCAGTAGCAGTTAGAAAATATACAAAATATAATGTAAATTATTAATGGACCACTGACAGTGTTTCCCTTGCATTTTTGAGGGATCTTTTTGTGAGTCAGCACCTGCTTAAGAGAATCTATAAATACAGACCATAAAGTAACAAAGCCAGTTGGCGAATGGATCCTTGTTGTCAACTCAAATAGATTGCTAATCAACTGAAACATTTCCCACTTTTCTAATGTAGATTCTACAATAAAACCAAGGTACAATCCTTTCAAGGGGTTTATCAATAAACACACCTCAATTTGTGTCTAACAACTTTTTATACGTTTCCATTTCTTAGGGACTTTATTAAACACACCTAAATGAGTGTAGGTTAACTTTCCCCTTTCAAAGGGTTTTTATTAAACACACCTAAATGAGTGTAGGTTAACTTTCCCCTTTCAAAGGGACTTTATTAAACACACCTAAATGAGTGTAGGTTAACTTTTCCCTTTCAAGTGCGTATTTAAAAACATCTCAAATGTGAATATGTGAACTCACCCTTCTTATCAAGGGTCTTATTATCTTCACTACACGATGTATAAAACATCCAAATTAATTGTTATTTGTTGATAAATAAATCTTTATCTTCAGTTTCATTTTAAATTCACTTGTTTAAATACATTGCTTCACCATTGTGTTGTTACACCTGTTTTCTATGTACGTAATGTCAAGAGTATTTTAGTCAGGACAGAACCAGGAATATAAGAGAGTTGTCGGGACCGGGACCGGAGAAGAAGTATCTTATATCCGGGTTTCTCTTATATCCGGGTTTGGTCTATTATATATACATTAACACAGGCTCCAATTTGGGACCAGAGAAAATATCTCTTATATTCGGGTTTCTCTTATATCAAGGTTACACTGTACTTTGAAAATGTTAAAATGAGTGGATAATTAATAGATCTCTCTCTAGTTTTTAATTTGAATTAGAAGTTACTGACAATGAAAGTTCTTAATTATTAATTTTTTGAATAATGTTTCCTTTTATCTTATTTCTGGTGTTTTTTTAACATACTTTTCAGGTTGTTTTACATTTCAATGGCAGTAAACGAATAAAGTTCTGATTTCTATGGCTTATTTAATGGATTAAAAGAAAAGAAAAAAGACTTCGGAGTTGCTATTAGTAAAAAAAAATGGAAAAAAAACGCGTCAACAATTAATAATGACAAAGGAAATGCTTAAATTATGAATTCCGGACATCTTGTAATTATTACGTTTAGTAACAAAAAATAGAGGATTACATGGAAACATACTTGCTCACGTCTTCAAAATCAACTAAAGGGAAATAACTACATATCTTTTAGTAAAGTTATTGCCCTTTAACATGGTGACTAAAATTTTGCAAAGAAATTTGTCAGTTTTATCTAGGTACCTCCATGAGATCGCTAAAAAAGAGCATAGCATGATGAAAAAGACGCTAAACTTGCCGAAAACAAAATTTTATCGTCTAAATGTTTATGTTATTATTAAGAGGAAAGATCAAAGTATTTTGGGGGTATTTTTTACATTCTTTAATCATTCCTAGCATGTCCGAAATTTTTGTTAAAAATCTTGTTTTTTTTGAGTCAGCAAAATTGACAGATAATCAATCATGTCAATCATTTTTTTCCATTTTATAAAAAAAATAAAAATCTCAGTTTGAAATTCTTTCAAAAATCAATTGTAATTTTTTCAAAACTTATTTTAAGAAAATCAGAAATTATAATGTTTATTTAAAATATTTTGAAACAAGCATTATTTAGTTTCTGCTCCAAAAAGGTGTAGTTTGAAAATAAAACAAAGCATGTCATAACCTTTTGCATCACTTGATAGGTGTTGAATGATGTATTGACAGATTATGTGAGGATAATTTATTTTACGGAAGGAGAGAAGTGAAATTATTTAGATTTAAATGAACAAATTATTTACATCGTTATTTTTAAGGAAAACTTTTTTGTACTTAGCTTTCACCTTTACATTTATGATGCTTTATGGAAAATATATTATAAAGAAATAAAAATAAGACTGTTGAGAGTGAGATTAAATTTCATAAGAAAGGTATCTAATTAATTGATAGGTACCTTTCTTATGAAATTTTATCAGAAGTGTACATAAAATACTATAATTTTGTGTACATTTATTACATTTTACTGTGTTATTTGTATTTCCATTCATTTTATTATTAATTTTGATATTTCATTTATGGAAAAATGTCATAACTGAGATTAATATAAAAATAAGATCATATAAATTTCATAAGATGATACTGATACTTGTAGGTACCCTTCTCAGTTGAAATTGAAAAATCAAATTAACTTCTCCACACATGTTTCGCAAAAGTAAAGGCCTTAACAGTGGAGAACAATGCTTAACTCAATTAATGCAACTTAATTGTATTCTGGTTGGTCTTCTGTTATAAACACAAAATTACATTTCTTAATTAGTGCAGGTCTTCTGATTAGTCAAAACAATACAATTTACAACGCACTAAAAAAGATCTATCTCATAAGGATGTTTATGAAACTGAATGCGGCTTTTAACTAATTTTATAATATTTTAACAACTTAAATGTAAAAATGTATTATGATTAAAGAAATAACAAATAATTGTATTTAAAATTCATTTTTCATAAAAAAAATTTGTTGCTTTCAGAAAATATTGTCCATATTCATAAAGCAAATAAAAGCATTTGAAATTAAATAATATCTTTGTTTTATTGAGTTTTGTATGTTACAATTCAGAGCTGATTTTCAGGTGTGTGTGTGTGTGTGGGGGGGTCTAATAAAAAAAAATACATGATTTGCTTTCCTGAATGCGACTGAATTTCTAGAGTTTTCATAAAATTAGTTATGGGGGAAGTAATAAACATAAAAAAAATATTTTTTCCATGACTTTAAAAAAAGAAAACATATTTATAATAATTTCTATCATTTGTGAATAGTTTCTGAAAGTTTCATTAACATCTGACAATTATTTTTATTTTTGCAAGATTTTCCAAATTAATGTCCGTCATACAAAAAAAAATGTGCTGAAAATTTGTTATTTTACATGGAGGTACCGCTGTTAAAAGAAACCAAACTAACTTTGCTCAATACTTTTATAGTGTACATTTTAAAATGAAATTTAAGTGGCCGTAAACATAAAACTTAATTTGCATTTTCTACATACTATGAATTCTATGAAAATTTTGTATTTAATAAAAACAATTATTTATTTAAAGAATTTTTACATTTAAAATAGTGAATTTCAAGAAATTATTCCAATATTCTGAGTATACATTTTTCTAGTAGAAACAAAACAGAATTAATAAAATTTTGTGAAAAGAGAGGGGAAACAATATTTGATATATATATATATATATATATATATATATATATATATATATATATATATATGTAAGCAAATATGTGGATGTAGATCTGACGATATGATGAAAATGTGGAAAGACAAAACAAAATCCGAATATGTAAGTTTACTGTTTAAACAAAATTAAAACAGTAAACTTACATATTCGGATTTTGTTTTGTCTTTCCACATTTTCATCATATATATATATATATATATATATATATGTATTATTATCCACAGAGAGACTGTTTCACTGTATTACACTGTAATGTGGCTAGACATCCAACTGCTCCAAGCCAGGATTGAAATCTGACTGATTTGGCATTAGTCAGAGATCCTACCCCTAGGCTATCATCGTACAGCAGAGAGAAAGGGAAATTTTAATGTTTTCTATATGAAATACACCAGTGGCCCGGAGAGCTCAATTCAGTTGAAGAGCAATATGTTAATAGCAGTAGGAGCCACTGTTTTTAAATTTACCCTTTTCTCAACCAGATTCCCCGAGAGCAAATATATTGTCATCCACAGACAGATATATATATATATATATATATATATATATATATATATATATATAAGTTTAATGTAAAATAATTAAACTGTTTAAAATGATTTTGTGTCACATACAAGCATAAATAAAATGAATTTTGAATTGACTATATTATTATTATTATTATTATTATTATTATTATTATTATTATTATTATTTTTAATACAGTCAATTCAAAATTCATTTTATTTGTGTTTGTATATGACACAAAAGCATTTTAAATTGTTTAAAGTAAAAAAAAAAGTGTTTAATCACCTATGTTACATGGATGATATCAAACTCTTTGCCAAAGATGACAATGTGTTGAAGAATATCCTCAGTACTGTAAAATGTTTCAGTGAAGACATCGGTATGGATTTCAGATTAGATAAATGTGCAAAAGTAACATTCAAGAAAGGGAGAATTACAGAAACACACTCAATAGATCTTGATTTTGTCACAAAGATTAGAGAACTGAAACATGAAGAAGCCTATAAATACTTAGGAGTCAGTGAAGGAGATGGAATACAGCATACCAAAATGAAGGAGAAAGTGAGAAAAGAATTCTAGAAGTATGTGCATCTGGTGTTAAATACTGAGTTGACTTTACAAAACAGAACATCAGCCATAAATACTTTGACTATCCCTGTAGTACAATACAGTTTCAACATCCTTAATTGAACCATAGCTGACATTAAGCAAATGGATGTCAAAACAAGAAAACTTCTCACTTACCATTGTATGCATCATCCTAAGGCTGATGTTGATCATCCGTATGTGTCCAGATCTGAAGGAAGCATTGGAAAATATGCAAATTTTATGGGAGGTAAAATGCAAGAAATTGGTATACCCAGACCTGGTTTATAGAGATAGGACCTGTGACAATTTTATGGGACTTTACAATACACACAATCAAAGCTAATCACCCAGACATTGTTATCAAAGACCACAAAAACAGAATTTCCTTTCTCATTGACATGCAGATTGTAATATATCTTTGAAGAGCTTCAAAAAATGATCAAAATACCAGGATCTTGAAATAGAAATCTCAAAAATGTGGCACATGAAGACATCAATAATTCCAGTTGTATTTGGATCCCTCAGATTGATTGGAAAAGGTTCTGATAGACTCACTGAAGGGATTCCTGGTAACCCATGCCTTAAAGAAATACAAAAACTTCTACTCATAAGTACAGCTCACACATTACGAAGAGCTTTATTTATGTAAAATCTGTGTGATCTTGGATTTTTTTTTTTACGAAAGTGATCAGTGAAGTTATTTCTGACCTTAGGTCTCTGGTTGGGACCCAGAAGGAAATGTTTATACAACAGAAATCAAAGGAAATAATAATAAAAATAATAATTTTTTCAATAAATTGTATTTAAAAAAAGGTTAATTGCCACTAACAAAACCTCTTAAAAGGTTATTTGCCACTAACAAAACCTCTTGTCAGAAAGAATAAAATAGAAACATTCCAATTATTAATAAAACTAAGGAAAACTTCATCCCACATCAACTGTTGCAAGGGTCACAATCTCAAGGGAAAAATGAGTTTGGTATTGAAAAACATTGATACTGTTTTGGAAAATAATAAGAATCGACACCATCAACAGATGATTCCAAATGATTACTTATCTCAATCAACTAAGCAAAAGAAAGAAAATAGGGCAAAATAGACTCGAAAAGATTATGACAAAGTTAAATGGGATTTCAACTATGTTGTGTACAGACCTTCAAAAGTATAGTTTTACTATTGAAACATATGAAAAAGAAAATTTCTAACCATCAAAGAAAATAGAAGTTAAAAAGCTAACAAATGTAAAAATAAATATCATTAAAAAAAGTTTGTCTGATGCAGAGCTCCCTGAGTTAAAAGAAAATGTCTAAAAATGTCTTTTAGGGAAGCATATAAACAGAAGGGAGTTCCACTGTCAATAAGTCAAAAAAAGAAACTGTTGGAGTAGAAGTGACATTTACATTTAACTGTTTCAACAGTAAAAGAGTGGGAACTACATGCTAATTTAGTAGCATGCTTAAATTCAGGTAGTTGGGGCACCAGGGAAAAAAGTTCATCAGAGCAGTTGTTATGAAAATATTTGTAGGAAAGACAGAGGGAAGGCACATCACATCTGTGAGAAAGTGACTGAAGTTGCGATGCCAAGTCAGGATTGATTACATTGCAGGTCCTTTGGATTTTGTCAAGAACCTTATAGATGAATAACAGGAGCACCAAACCAAATATGGCAACAGTATTCAATGCATGGTCGAATGGTAGATTAGTAAATGTACAAAAAAAAAACTTCTGTCATGACACAATGAACTAATATTCCTTGCAGGAGATGCAGCTATTGATTCAATGTAGTTGTTCCACTTCAAGTCAATTGAAAATGTGAGGCCAAGAAAGCACAGTGAGATGCTCTCCAGGAGTCAAGCATTAGCCATGCAGGCAGGCAGAGAAGTTTCTCTATGGTTGTTAAATGAGAGTGGTTTAGTTTTGGAAGCATTAACATTTACAAGCCATTTCCTGCCCTAGTTAAGCACTGATTGGAGGTCCTTTTCAAGAGCAGTGGCCAGGTTTACTTTGTCAGCTCTGATGGATTTGCTATTGAGACAGGAGTAAATGGTAGTGTCATCTGCATAAATGCCTACTTGGGAACACATGACATCAGGAAGATCTTTGATGAAAATCATAAATAGTATAGGACCCAGGACAGAGCCTTGGGGAACACCTGTGTTCATGTGAAAGGATTGGGAAGTGAAGCCATTCAGAATGACCTTCATTTCATGATTTGATAGGAATGATTGGATTAAATCAAACAATCGTCCTGTAATACCATAACCCTGAAGGTTATGTAGAAGACCAGCATGCCTTTCAAATACCTTTGAGATATCTAGAAACTATCCCAAGAAATAAATATAAATAACCATTATGAAAAATAGAAATAGAGAAAGACTGAAGTTTTACAGGAAAAACTTTTAATATTAGATGAAGTATCAAAAAGAATAAAAGTTTGAAAAGCAGTAAATTGTTGAAAATTAAATGTAAAAGACGAAAATGACATGCCAATTGTAAAGGCAGTCTAAAAACAGTGCAGCCAACTAAAAGTACTGCAGCAAAGAAGTGCTACAGGTTTCTAAAGAAATAAATTGCTGTTGGTTACAGTAGTGGGGGGAGTTGAAACTTGTTAGTTTTAGTGGATTGCTAAATATGATTGCACCAATTTGCATATGTTAAATAGAAGAGATATAAAGTGTATAGTAAACTAAGAGACAAGCTGATACTATCTTGTAGAACACAATACAATATATAATGTTGCCAATAGGATGTTTAAATTGCTTGGATTAACCAGAATTCGTTGAGACTTGGATCTGATGTTTTGCAGCCCAGGCTAGGACTAAAAATTTGAAAGACAACTAGGCAAGAGGGGGAGAAAATGAAATAACTGACCTCTTTCTAACTTTGGCACGTTGTGAAGCTATTAGGAAAATTTCTGTTATGGCATATATCAAAAAATTGAAGAATTTGACTTTTGTTGAAATTTCAGAACTTATAAAAAGAAGTTTACAACCTAAAATAAATTTGTCAAAGTTGAAAGAACCAAATTTTTGTCCATTAAACAGAAACAAGCAATTATACAATATCTTCACAGATTAAAAGAAGCTAGCAAATTCTGTGAATTTGAGAAACTTGGAAATCTGGCCTATTGAGGATGAATTGATTTAATTACAGTTGATTGAAGGTATGGCTGATACATTTAATAAATATAAGATATTGGAACAATTACAATTGAATAATTTATCTCTAACTGCATGTGTGGAAGTTATATAATAGTTGAAATTGATAAAAAATATAATTATACTGTATAAAAAAGGAATGCAAGAAATGTAAATACTGTAACTATGAGCATGAAATTGATAGAAAAAAGTGCTCTGCTTTTGGAAAAATTTGCCATAAGTGCCTAAGAAAAAATCATTTTCAGTCTGGATGCAAAGTTAAAAAGAAAATAGTATATAAAAAGTGGGAAAAAAAGAATTGATGAAATTTTTTCAATACAAAGAATTAAGGAAAAGAATTCTTTTGGAAAAAATTAAATTAAATGGCACAACATTTCCAGCGCAAGTGGATATGGGGAGTGATATGACTCTGATCCCAAGAAATTTCTGGGAAAATGGGTAAACCAAAATTGAGAAAAAGTCATCTGAAATTGAGACAATTTGATAGATCTTTTATAAAAAATTTTGGATACTTCAATGGAACTTTTAAAATCTGTGACTGATTTGAAATTATTCCCATTACAGTAGTGGAATGTAAAAGAATTCATGGACCACTAAGTACAGATGTACTAAAAGTGCATACATCAAAATTAATCAGTAATGTAAAATCAGAAAAAGTAAAAATGGGAGTGTTAAAGGGGTATAAAGCAAGTATACAATTAAAATGAAAATCATACCACCTCTTATTTTGAATCTTGTAAATTACCTATTCACCTTCTACATTTGGTACTTGCTAAGTTAAAGAAAATGGTAGACAAGGGAATTTTGGAGCATGTACTTCCAAGTGGAAGTCAATGGGCCTCTCCTATCGTAGTCTGTAAAAAGCAGTTAAGAATATGTGGTGATTTTAAAATAGATGTAAATCATAAAATATACTTTGACTCTTTTCCTATTCCCAATATTGAAAACGGCTATCCATAAATTATCAGGCATGAAATGTTTTGCAAAAATTGATTTCAAATCAGCCTACAATCAAATGCAGATTGATGATAAATTCAAGGAAATTACCATGAGGTTATAATTTAATAAAAACCAAAAAGAAAAATGGAAAGCCCTGATGAAGAAATATTATATTGGGTTGAAACTGATATATTATCTCTACAAAGATTGGTATTGGAAACTCTACAAGATTCATTATTAAGCAAGATTGCTGAAAGACTAAGAAGAAACAGGTAGAGTAATTGTTCCCAAGCTTAAAGACCTTTATTTATAAAGAAATAAGGCATAAATTAACAATGAAAAACGATTTTATAATGGGGATATGATAGTGCCACCAGAAACAGTAAGAAGAGATATTTTAAAAAGTGTAAATGATGATGTGCATTGTGGGATAACAGCTACACAGAGGAGATTAAAATTGGAGGTATGGTGGCCAGGGTATTATTGCAATATATTATCACAAATGTTCAAAATGTGCAGAAATAAAGAATTTTTGACAAAGAAGACAACACTTGTGGTCTAAAGAAATAACCATAGTTGCGTGTTCATATGGATCATGCACACATAGGGCTGTTTCTAATTTTAGTAGATTCCTTTTCAGGATAGCCTGAAGTTGTTAAAGTTAAAGATAGAAAAATGACTACAATAAAACAAATACTAAGAGTGGTATTTTCTAGAAATGGGGTTCCTAAAACACTGGTATCAGACAATGCACCAGAATTTTGTGATGAAGATCTAAATAATTGGCTGTTTCCCTTACAAATCACCAAACATTAAAAATTAGAGTAGAGATACTATAGACAGTTACTTACCAAAGTTACTGCTTAGTTATAGGATAATTCTACATGTAGACAGATTGCAAAGCCCATCTGCATTAATGGGTAGATAAATAAAATCTCCATTAACAATGTATTAATCAACAAATGAAAGGATATGGTATAAGAAAGACAAAGTAACAAGTCCTGAGAGAGCTAATTTTATCATGTAAAGGGGACATAACGTGGTCATTATATCAAAGGAAAAGGCCTAATGGCTCATTCTGACTAATTAAGACCCAGAATCAAAGCAGAAGATGTTGTGATGGAAGAAGACCTTGACAGAGAAGAAAGGGTGAGTTCTTCATATCAGTACAATGCAATGTAAGACGAGCCTATGGATGATAGCGGGAGTAGCTCAGACATGAAAGAAGATGAAATTAGGCCAAGATCTCCATTAAAAAGAACAGGACATAAACCTGAAGGGGTAAAGGAGGAAAGAGGTTGTAGAAAAAGTTTGAGAACAACTAAAGGCATTAAACCTCTTCAGTTCAGGGATGTGTAGTGGATTAGTAAACAGGATTGTACCTATTTGCATGTTAAGTAGAAGAGATATAAAGGTAAAGGTAAACTAAGAGACAAGTAAGAAATTGACTACTGATCACATTTCATAGAACACAATACAACATTACTAATGAAAATGAAGACTAAAAAATGAACAAAGTCAATATTTTCAAGAGAAATGAATTCAACACATGGAGGAATTTTCATATATATTTATATAAGGAACAACATAACTCACAAAAGAAGAGAGAAATTTATATTTACATGTATATAGATCACTCAAAAAAGGAAAGAAAACATTTATGGGATTAGCAGTAGTGTGTATGTTGTCCACGTGGTTTGTTTGAAATTAAGTAATCAGTTTTCCAAGGAGTGTCTTTCTGGAAGAAAAGAATGCTATGTTGTCTATTTCTTTCTGAGTAGTATCAATCGTAACACAGTTCTCCATGTTACATTTAGCAAATGGGTTTGTCGACGATTGCCTTTTGTTCACCCTCTGCTCTCTATTTATGCTGTCATTCTCACTTGTATATGATACTACACCTCCCTGAACCAAAAGGGCCAGACACCCTTGTTTCTTCTACTACTATTTCTGATTACTCTCGTACTGTGCTCTCCTTCTTCTTTTCTTTCTTTTCTTTTTCTTAATGGTGATCTTGGTCTTCATTTTCTTCTTTACTCTCGTCCATCTTTTCACTCTCACTTTCTTCCATTTCCTGCTCTGTTCCATTTTTGTGACTTTCTTTCTCTTCTTGCTCTTGATATTCCATTTCCATGTCATCCAATTCGTTTCTGCTTCTCAATTGATCCGCATGTGCTATTATATTTTGTCCCTTTTTCTCTAGTATAGCTGTGCTGTGCCCTTTTTGTATCAGGAAATTTGCCTCTTCTGGCTCAGCCTCTTTATTCTTTCTATACCATACCTTTTCTTTCGTTGAAAAGGACATAGTTATGTGGGCTCTGATTTGCAGAAGAGCTCAGCTTTATTCCTGCATGTGGAATGGATCTATAACCAAGAAGCATTTTCAGTAAATACGCTTCTAGGATTTCATTAAGTGGTGAAAATGCTTTTAACCCCATTTTCACCATTTGTACCATTCTTTCCACAATGCTATTAGATTGTGGATGATACATCGTATCCGTTTCAACCACGCACATAAATTCTCATCGCAAAATTCAGGTGCATTGGTCGTGACTAGTGTCTCGGGTACTTTATTCCTTGAGAATATCGTTCTTAGTATTTGCTTTATTGTGGTGGTTTTTCTCTCTTTTACTCCGACAACCTCTGGCCACCCTGAATACAAATCCACTAATACTAAGAACAATCCTCTATCTTTGATATGCACATGATCCATGTGGACCCTAACCCATGGCTCTATTGGGCCATGAGTGAATTTTTCTTTGCTTGAAATTTTTTATTTCCGCACATTTGGGCATCTCTTAATATACTCCTCTACATCTTTTGAATATCCTGGCCACCGAGCTTGTAACTTTATTCTTTTTTGTGTCACTATTATGCCACAATGCATGTCATCATGCACTCCTTTTAATATGTCCCTTCTCAATGTTTGTAGAGCCACAATTATATCTCCATTGCATATTATGCCATTTTCTACTGTCAGTTTGTGCTTCATTTCTTTAAAGAGTCACTCTACCATCAAACAATTGCTCCATACATTATTTCTTATTCTCTCCACTATTCTGCTTAATATTGGGTCTTGATCTGTTTCTATTTTAAGTTTATTTAGAGGAAGAACGTCCATTTCAACCCAGTGTATTATTTTGTCTTCCACCTTTTCCTGCATTTCTTCACCTTCATTCTTGAAATGCAATCTTGATAATGCATCTACGTAAGGGATAATGTTCCCTTTAACATATATTATTGATGTAATGGAATAACCTGCCACCCCCATGAGTGGTGGCACTATAAGTAGTAATCACCTATAAGTATCTGTTAGGACAGCGGACAGTAGAGTCTAGCTGGGATCTGGTGTGTGCAGTCGAGATTTCAGCCAATGTCCCGATTTGCAGACTGATTTTGACTGGTGATTACCACTTAACTTTTTCCTGAAACTCTACATTCTTTTTGAACTGTAAACTACATTTTGGTTAAGTTTGATTTATTTTTTTTACAATTTTTTTTGCATTCTTTTCTTACAACTGTTTTGCAAATGTTTTTGATTTTTTCTTTTTCAGTTTCTTACCTTCCCCATTTTTTAGTTTTTCCCTTTATTTTGCTCTTATTCTTTTATTATTAGTTTTCTTTTTGATTTTCATTTACTTTTAAGTTCCCTTTGAAATTTATTGTTTTCTGTTTTTATTTTTTGTAACCCCTGCCAGAGTTTATCTATTTATTGTTTTCCTTGTTGATTTGTTACGTGTTACTTCGTTGTTTTTTCTTTTAAATATTCATTAAGTCTTCTGTGTTTTATTTGTTTAAAAGTTTCTGCATCCATATTTGTTCTAATTTTTTGTATTTATTTTGTCTAATCTGTCGGTTTTTTCTTTTGTTTACTTTTTCATATGTTATCGGGTTGACTCAATCTTAGCAGCAGCCATTTTGGTTTTGTGATTAGTTTCATATATTATTGTTTTGTATTTTCCTTGGGTACCGTTTTGTTTTAATTTTAGTGTTGTATTATTTTAAAAAAAGAGTTATTTTACTGACTGTGTGTAATTTTATTCTATTGAGTAACGTTTTTTGTGTGTTTTTCCTATTTTTTGCTGTTTATATTTTTGCTCTACATTGTCATTTTTGCATACGTTTTTCGTTTAAGTGACCGTTTTCTGTACGTTTTAACTGTTGTTTTTTATTATTTTGTCCCATTAAATTTCTTTTTGTGATTTATTTGTATTTATTTTTCTGTTTCTTTTTTTTTGTGAAAAAAAAACCACATTTTAATTTAAAAGGAAAAAATGGGAGCCAGGAAGACATCCAGAAAAAATCTTTTTGGGACTAAGAAAAAGAAAGATCCACCTTATATCTGAAAATAATAATGACACAGAATTAGTAATGCATGCCGAAGAGGGCCAGAATTTAGGCGAAAATTCGGTTTCTAAAGAAAGTATGGTGTCCCCAAATGCTAAAAATTTGGGAAAAAAACAATTTCTCAGACAAAAGTATGGTCGCCAAGCATGGTCAAAATTCTTCAAACGAGAACCAGAAAAATGACCACAATGGAAACAAAGATGAAAATGTAGCAGTCGGAGAGATGCCCTCTTGCTGGACGTCTGCACCAAAATGTAAAATCAACATAACGGAGTTCCTGGAGAAAGCCAAGAGTTATGCACATCTGGTCACAGCAGATGGGCTCTTGTCAAATCCCGAGGAACTTAAGAAGGTTGAAAAAGAATTGTGTCAGTCTTTGTGGTGGACAAGCGTTCGCGCAAAATTTGTCGCTCCACAAAAGACACTGTTATCAAAGCTTTGACTTCCCTGGGTATTAAAGCTCAGAAGGTCATCAAAGGGAAAAGCTTTTTTATGTGGGACGTACTGTTACCCACGCCTGCTGATTGTGAAGCAGCAACCACAAAAGACCTAATAACCAAAGACCTAATTCTGCGCACTGAATATGAAGGCAGGCGGAGGACCAACGTTTCAGTATATGAGGTTCCTCCTCAGATCGTCGGGGAGCACTTGGCTTATCTGTGCCAGTTTGGACAGATACTCAGTGCTTCCTTTGACGATCTGACTGGGAGTGGAGTTTTGAGATCATGATCCCCAACTGTCTGGATGTAAAGGGCCAGAAAATGCCGAAAATCGTCACCGGGCATAGATCAACATGCTGGAAGTGTGGACAGACTGGTCACCTGTCCTCTTCCTGCACAGAGAAGAAGGCCTTTGAAGTTCTGGCCCCCACCCAACCAAATCCCCCTTGGGTCGAGTCTGTTGTTTCCATCTCGCCTGTAATGGGCATGCCAACTATCAGGACTGGCGTGGATAATCCCCCGGGTGGGTCCAAATCTTAGCCCCCATTCCCCAAGGAGCCTTTGCCCACCGCTAGTGCGGTTGTGGAGAAGGGAGAGGGGGAATGGCAGGTCGTTAGTAGGGCAAAAGGGAAGCTCCAGGCAGTGGGACCTTGTTCCACAACTAAAACAGGCAAAGGCACAAACAGCCCCACTCCCTCTAGCAGCGTCAAGGGCATCTCTCCGACCAGCTATCCTGAAAGACTCAAGCAATATGAATCATCCTGCAAAAAAAAGAAAAATACAAAAATTGAAAGAATCCCTAACACAGAAACGCCTGCAAGCTGAAAAATGAAGTGGCTCATCTTCGGCTCCAGTATCTACAGCAGCATATGGCTCCACCTCCGATAACAAAAATAACGCCCCTTACCCCTTCCGAAATGACTACCCTCAAGAAGGCTTCCAGTCCGAAATCCTTAGCCCAGGAAAAACTTCCCATATCCCTAACCTACCCCCTGTCCAAACCCCCATCAGCTCCCCACAAAAAACAGAAAAATAAAAACAAAAAATAAACAAAGTCCGTCAACGGACGAGATAGAATCAGTAACCAAGAAAAAGATTACCAACCCTAGTTTTAATATTGGAGAAGATGTTTGCAAAATATCGAAAGTACAAGAAGAAAGGTTAGTGACACAAGTTAAAAATTTTAGTGACCTCTACCAAAACCAAATTAACAACATAGATGTTGAAAATCCTAAAAACTTTCCAAATGCAAAGAGGATTTTAACTGTTGTGAGGACTGGTTTTCCTAGCCAACAGATATGGTCCATGATAACGGAGGCAAATACTGTCTTTGGCATATTTCCTCCTTTAGCATGTTTGGTAGCCTGGCTGCTGGGGTGCTTTCTAGATACCTTGACCGAGTCTTAGGAGAGTTGATGTAGGGCTTTTAGGGTGTCCAAGTTTCCATTATATAGTTTATTCCGATCATAGGCTTGTCCGAGTCCGTGTAAACTTAGATAAGCCTGAGGTTAGGTTGGCTGGCTACTGGAAATTAAACTGCTCATTATTTGGTGAGCAGGATTTCTGGGGCCAGCTGCTACTAATGATACAGAGGGAATTGACGGGTGCTGTGGTCAGGAATACCTGGTGGGATAATTTAAAATCAAAATCTTTGGATCCCATCACAGAGTCGGAAATCTGGGAAACACTGAAACAGGTTGGCCTGGATAAATCTCCAGGACTTAATGGTCTTCCCTACAAAGTTTACTTGAGGCAGTCGCTCGTTTCTGTTCCTTTGCTGGAACTGATTTACAACAACTGGATGAAACATAGGTCTATACCTCAACACTTCACCAGGGGTGTGATCAAGTTGCTGCGTAAGGACAAGAACGGTGGGGATGGGTTAGATAACTTTCGCCCTTTAACCATGTTAAACACAGAGTTAAAGATTTTGGCGAAGATCTTAGCCAACCAGTTGCGACTTGTCTTGTCTAGTCTGATTGGCTCCGAATAGACTTGTGCTGTGAAGGGCAGGACTATTCAGGACAACCTTCATATGGTACACTTGATCTTAGAACACTTGAGATCAGTCCAAGGCCTTCGATAGGGTTGATCATCGATTTCTGGAGGCTGTCCTTTTGGCGGCCAGTTTCAGGCAGAACTTTCGCTCCTGGATCTGAATTTTGTATGCGACTCCAAGTGTGCTGGTGGAAATGAATGGGGTAAGATCGGAGCCTTTCATCAAGGTTGTCCGCTTTCGCCTTTGCTTTACATTCTTGCGTTGGAACCTTTCCTTCGCAAGTTAAAGACAAATCCGGTCCTGCGTGGAATTTCCCTGCCTTGTGCTACTACCTCGGCCATGTATTTTGCCTATGCTGATGACGTTTCGGTTCTTGTTTCGAGTAGAGCCGAGATTGACGAAGTCAGCAAAGAAAAAAGTGGTTATGAGATGGTGACAGGGGCCAAGATCAACCATGATAAATCTGTTGACTTGCAATTGGGTGCGTAGAGGGAAGTTTCTTTTCCCGGACCTTTCCTCTGGATGGATGGACCGGTCAAGATACTCGGCATCTGGTTCGGTCCTGATCTCCAGCTGGATATGAATTGGTCAGAGGTACAAGGGAAGGCCGAAATCGCGGCTAATCTGTGGTCTCAGAGGAATCTTTCCTTGAAGTGGAGGGTGGAGGTATGTGTTTCAGACATCTACCTGATTCTCCTTTACCGACTCTCTGTACTTACACTTCCGTATGCCACACTAATGACATCAGTAAGGCTCTTGTTCTCTTTCTTGTGGAGAGACAATGCCACTATGGTATCTCAGGAGATATGTTGCCTTCATCCATCTGAAGGCTGTCTGGGTATGCCTAGCATTGAGATTCATCGATATATGCTTCGCATCGCCTTCCTAGACCGAATGTGTTGCGAATCGGATGAGGAGGGTGCCTTCTGGAAGGAAGACGCCCGTAAGAACTTCTCATTCCCGAGAAGTGTACATTCGAGTGAGGAGGAGGCCCACTGCTTACCCCGAGCCGAATTCTCCTTCTACCGCAAATGTCGTCGTGCTCTGAAACGCCTATGGGCAGCGGATGGCCTCTCCAACACCCAGGCATTGTCTCGTAGGACATTGTATCAAGTATTAGTCAGGGGGTCTGTTCGTGATGAGCTGCTTGACGAGCTCGGTCTTACGAAGCAGGAGGCTCGCTCAATATGGCCTTGGGTGCCTGGGTTGAAATGCCGCAATAACGATGAGGCATCACTCACCTGGCTGGTGATTCGTGGGGCCCTCTGGGTCACCAAAAGACTTTGTTCAGCAGGCTTGGAGAAATTTCCAAACTGCTGACGCTGTGATGGGGAAGTTGAGACCACTGGTCACACCTTCTTTCATTGCAGGGGGTAGTGCCGTTGTGCAAGTTTGTTGAAGGCCTCATGGTCCGCATGCTGCAAGGAAAGTTCTTTGTCCTTGAGGCCAATTCTGTTTGTAGCAATGTGGTGCCGCAGATAACGAAGACTGAACACTATGTGTTCTTTTGCTTACTAGGTGTTATGAGAGTCGTGATTTGGACAACGCGTCAGAAGGAATTCTATGATGGCGAGAAGTTCACTTCTTCCCAACTGATCTTGTTCTTTAAACATCAGCTTAAAGTCAAGATTAGGATGGAAAAGCGGTGGCTCACATCATCAGAATTTGTCAAAAGATGGGTAAATCTTGTGTTTGTGCTGAGTAAAAGGGGCTGACCTAGAGTGGCATTTTTATGCCGTTTAGACATCAGTATTTTGTTCTTCCTGAGTTGAACTTGGGCAACCCATCCCGAATTTAGGTTAGTTTAGGTTTATTCTTGAATATTTAGTTTCTTTTTTTTTTTCAAGTTAACTTAGCTAGGGTATGTTTGCTCATTGGCCCCTTTTATTTCTGTCCCTATTTTTCTTTAGTTTAACTCCCCATCCACTCCCTGTTAGGTGTTCAGTGATGTCAGTTCTCTGGTGGATATGGGGCGCCTTTCGTTTCGCGTATGTGTTTTTCGTATTTGTTGTTGTGTCAGTATGAGTACGTGTCCGTGTAAGTGCTTGGGATGAATGAATGTTTCTATATTATTATAGTCCCGCATCGGTTTCGTCCAGTTAACTGATATTTCTGCCACATTTAAGGATGGGGGTATTACTAACATGATTTTGTTTAGTTTCTTGTAAACAGATTATATTCATACTCATTGGGGATTTTTTTAACTTGTTGTTTTATTCCCCTCCCTCCACAGACGACGAATTGTATATATGGGGACTATTTATGATTTTCATTGGGACAATGATGTATTATGGTGGATGTAGTAAGAAAGGTAAGTAAGAGTGTGTTGTTTTTGTGTCAGGAATATTGTTTGTGTGTTTGAGTCAGTGTTTGTGACTAACTAAGTTTAAAATTAAGACAGATGAAAATCATTCTTTTCCCCATCCCCCTTTTTAGGCCTTGTGCCACATTTTCTGTATTTTAACAGAAATAAATATTGTTGAACTGGGATCTGCGAGAACTAGCGGCCTTCTGATAGCAGCACACACACAACTGTACTGACTTGTGACGACCGTGCACATAACTATTACTTCCTTGCTTGTTGCACTGGTTTCTACAATAAACCTGTTACCATTTATCTACCATGTTTGTCCATTCCATATTCCTATTAGCACAGAATATAACAATTATGTCAAAATCGAATGCCATGATCGTTATTGCCCATCTCAAAATCCTTGATGATGTTACTTTTAACAATTTTTTTCTCAGGTTAAATATGAATTCCAATAGTTTGTGGTCTGATTTTAATAAAAATTTCCTTCCTACCAAAAAATTTTGTGCCCCTTCCATGCTCCATAATCACCAATGCTTCTTTTTCAATATTCAAGTAGTTAATCTTGGCTGGCGTTAACCTTCTTGATATGTACATAATTGGGTGTTCTTCTTGTGATACGATAGCAGCAATCGCCTTTTCACTCGCGTCTGTGGTTAATGTTACTTCTTTTTGTGGATCAAAAACTTTTATTATTGGTTTGCTCCGAAGTATTTTCTTTACTGTTGCAAAAGCCATAGTTTGCTCTTGTGTCCAGTTAAATTCATTATTTTTCTTGCGTAATTTTGCAAATAGCTCCATTGTTGGAGTTAGCTCCTCCTCATTTCCTTAATCCTTCAACAGGGGTCTCTCTCCCCTGACTATAAATACTTCTCTCTCTCTCTCTTTTTCGACTCAGGCCTTGGGCCACAACCTCGCGCAGAGGTGAGGTAAAACTTTCTCTTTTTCACTTAGGCCAATATGTGACATCTCACAGATACAGCGTTTCCCTAATTCTGGGAACACGCTAAGGACAATACACGTACATACGGACACTCAACACAACACACACACATAACTTCTCCATACAAACCCTATGTAACTTTTCATGTCTTCGTGTATTAATATATTTGTTTACCCATAATATATATTTGTTAACCCATGTATATCGGTCTTGTTTGTTTTCTTTGTCTTCTTTGGACTTAATTAATGTCCGACATTCTCATGTAGCTGGATCGGCCAGCAGGAGATTTTAACCCAGAGATATCTCTTCACATTTCACCCCAGCGGTCTGCTACACTATTACGTCTCTGTATCTTGGAATGTATTTACTATAAAAATTTATCAGCCCCAAAAAGGATTCTAACTCCTTTTTATTTGTTGGAGGAGCTATTTCTGTTATTTTCTTTGTTAATCTCTTGTCAGGTGATATGCCTTCTTTCGATAATTGATATTTCAATTCTTCTCTGGTTCTTGCCCCTACACATATATCGTCCTGGTAAATTATCATATTTTTTATTTTTCTTAATAAGACTTTTTCAATCACTTTCTGAAAAATATGACTTGACGTCTTTACCCCAAACAGTAGACAGGTCCATCTTAGCAAGCCTATAGGGGTGTTTATCATAGTTACTTCCTTGAATTTTTCATCAATTTCTATTTGGTTGTATGCTGCCTTGAGATCAATTTTCACAAAGTGTTCCATTTTCACTAACTCATGGCTCGCAGTTTCAATATTTGGCAATGGAAAAGAGTCTGAACATCTCTGGTGATTTACCACTATTTTGTAATCACCGCAAATCCTTAAATCTCCATCAGGTTTCTTTATCGCTACTATTGGTGACGCCCAATTGCTACCACCTTGAGTCACTCTTTCTAGTTGTAGCCTTCTTGTATCATTTTGTTTAACTTGGCCACCACCAAAGGTAGGGTATGAATTGGAACTTTTCTTGACTATATATTTTGGGTGATAATTCCCTTTTAGTCGAATAATTGCGTTATAGCCTTTTAACACTCCAATTTCATTTTGTATTTCCATGTGATGAAATTACCATCCTCTGGAATTTCAGCGTTCAGACTGATAGGGAAGTCTAGGCAAATCAACCAGACATAATTGTGAAAAGTCATATTGAAAAGATGCGTCTTCTGATAGATGTTACAGCCCTAAAATGTTTGAGAAACTAAGCAAATGCCTCAAGTTAGAAATCAGTATAATGTGGTATCTCAAAACAACAACATTAGCTGTTGTTATTAGGGCTTTGGGAATTATATTAAAAGGAGCAAGCAAATATGTGAATTGCAAACAATCATACTCGTGATTACTTCTGACATCTTGCGTAGATTTCTTTCCATGCATTGATTACAATTAGATTTTTTTCTGATTGCATGACACCCCATTTATTTTCATCTTATATGCAAAATATTGTTGTTTCTTGCAGTCCCTGGTTGAGACTTGGGGGAAATTCATACTAAACAAAGCAAAGGCAAATAATAATAATGATAATGATGAACATGATCATAAGCACAATGCAGGGAGGGGAGTGGAGATGTTTAATCAGCTATTGTTGTGCCCCCACTTGGAACTGTGACAGACAAAATTCCCAAATTGTTCTGTAAAATAGGGACTGTGATTTGAACCAAGATACTTCAGAAAATATCACTGTTTGTGACAGCCAGAATTATGAGAAAGGACTTGTTGATATGAAGACCCACTTCTGATCATTAAATTATGGCATAAGATCTGCTTGAGAAAAAGATGATTAAAATAATAATAATAAATTTAATCAAATATCTTTAATTTCTTCTATTTTATATCACCAGATGAGCATGCAAATATGAGTAATAAAAATAATTTTAATAAACAGTTTACTGATATCCTGAATATAATAAAAGTCTTCACCAACTATATTTAACTTTAAAAAAAAAAATAATTTAGTTCTTTGTGAAAATATGAGAGGGTGTTGAAAATTCTTAGCCTAATCCACTTCCCAAAATCTGGTCAAACATTTGGAGGGAATTATTTCATCATTGAACTGAGAACTTCTCAGCATCACTCCATAGACATAGAAATAAAAAAGTTTGCCATACAAGTGCTTTGGCTGAATCTATTCAATATTTGAGAGAAAACTTCCTGCTTAAATATTGTACATGTATTGCAATCTAATATTATAAATTTGTACATATTTTTTCTAATTACATACCTATATGTGTAATACTTTCAGTATTTATATGCTTCTCTTCAAATATATGGATTCTGCTGTTACAAATTACATTATTATCCACAAATTCATTAATAATTATGTTTTGAAAGCAAAATTTGACTGCTGTTATTCAATGAAAATAATGTACAACATTAAATTTTTTTATATATATACTACTTATGACCAGTATTGGACTGTGAAAAAAGGTATTATCAAATGCTAACAAGCAAAGAAAATTAAAATGGCAAGAAGAGAAATAGCAGTTTATATAGTTTTTATTAAAGTTCTTGTATAATATATTTAAATATAATGTCAGAGACAGGTGTTTGTCAGTCAGAGAGTTCCTGCTTGCAGATGATATGGCTTTGGTTGTTCGCTCAGAAATGGCCCTCCAGCAGGTAACATCCTACTTTGCAAAGGCCACAAAACACTTTGAGTTCAGCCTTAAAAATTAATTCTTCAACAGCCTGCAGCAAACCAAATGTGCTACCTGCCTTCTGTCTCCATCATCCTGACAAAGCTTCAAAATGATTTTAGACTTCACCTACTTAGGCAATGTCATATCAAACTGGATAAAAAAAGTAGTCAACACACTAGCTAAGTTTATGAAGGCTGTATTAAACTATGTAAATGTGTCTGGGTCAACAGAAACCCTATAAAAGACAAAAAGTCATTATATTGTCCGCCCTTTTATACAGTGCGAAATCTTGAGTCATATACTGATATCACTAATGCCAACTTAAGCATTTTCATCAACACTGCCTTCACACCATCCTTAATGTACATTGGAGCAATTTCAACACTAACACCAATGTTCTCAAGTCAACCAAAACCATAAGCATTTGAAAACTACAAAAGAATCAACTGTTGTGGGTAGGCCGTATTGTGAGAATGAAAGACTATAATCTTCTAAAGACCTTCCTGTTCAGAGAATTAGACTACCAGATAACTTTGACTCCACTAAAGAGATATAAACTATCTTTTCAATTACGCCTGTGGAGTTAACCTCTGCAAGTAAGAAACAGAAGTAGGTGATATGGAGGTACAAGATCTATCAGGCAACTACCCTCGTTAAAATAGGCTACACTAGAAGAACAAAACAGTTCTATATGGTTGGTTCCCCTGCACTCTGTTAGTCTATTTGGTGTTGTTCTGCAATACAGAAAAGCCATCTATATATACTTTAGTGGTGAAGCCAAGCTATGATGATATGATTTTTACAAATGACTGTCATACATACATTTATTTGTATTTTGTTTTTATTTAATGAATATGTATTCTAATTTCATATTTATATATTAGGTTTTCATAATGTGATAATAACAAACTATCCCATTCTACCCATTTCAATACTAACCACTCTGTATAAAAACCCTCTAATTACTAATGGTTCAATTTAGCAGAATAAAGCTTCTTAAGTTGATATTTGGTGCTAAGAGGAAGTATCACCACTAGCGAAGAATCTTTAACAATTTCCTGGTGGATGGTCACAGTGTTACTTGCAATAAACTGCATTACTTATCAAAAATTGTGTCTGCGAATATTTTTGAATTCTTTTCCAAAGCAACTACTTCCAAGGAGGCTCTGGGAACCCTGGATATCAAGAAAAAAAAACAAAATGATCTTAGGACATCTGCTTGCTATAGGCATCAGCAGTCTCCCAAATCTATCAGTAATTTCCTCAAGAAACTTAACATACTTAGTAAGTACTGTACATTTACAGCCATCTTAGCTGAGCAGCATCAGGTGGAATTGGTGAGACATGCTTTCATTAATGGACTGCTATCAGTAAACATCTGGCAGCATGTTTTGGAACAAGAAAGTCTTACCCTCCAGGCTCTAGCAGGCATATGAATTAGCTAGAGCATCAGAGGAATTAAAAGAAAACATAAAAATGCTGCTATTACTACTATCATCCCATCATACTTCTAGTGGTGGAGACGGACATGATGGATTGCACCATTTCTGCCTCACTAAGACAATCAAGAAGACATGTATCATTCCTCTCTAGAACACTTTCACAACTGGAATGCCAAAATTCAGCCATAGAAAAAGAAGCATATGCCATTGTAGAATCTCTAAGAAAATAGCAGCCTTACCTACTAGGCTGACATTTCAAATTAATAATGGATCAAAAGTTAGTTGCATTTATGTTCAACAATAAAGTAACAAGTAAAGTGAAAAATGAGAAAATAGCTAGGTGGCAGATGGAACTTGCCTATTTCTTGTTCAATATCACATACTGCCCTGGGAAACACACTTTCAAGAATGTGCAGCATGATAACCTGCATTTATGTTACCTAGGCATAACAAAAATGCTCGATTTAAAATGAATTAGGAACCTACCTTTCTTCATGGAAGATGTAAAAGAAACAATAAGGAACTGCTGGATATGAGCTGAACTAAAACCAACATTTATAAACCTGACATGGGAACAGTAATAAAAGCCATGCAACCATATGAGAGGCTTGCCCTGGATTTCATGGGGAAAATTCTCATCTAAAACTAAAGACAAATATCTATTAACAATAATAGATTAATTCATGCTCTTCCCATTCATAATTCCCTCTTCTCTGTATTCAAGTTTCCTGCCTATATTTACTCAGTCCAAGGGAGCACCTTTATGTCTGCAGGTCAGACAGTTCATACATGAACAAGGAATAGCCACTAGTAGGACTACCCCATATAACCTGGTAATGGTCAATGTGAGAAATATAATGGCAGGATTTAGAAAACTATACAATTAGTAGTGGACAACAATGTGTACACCATTGACTGTTAGGAAAGTTTAATACTGACTGCCTTACATGCCATGAAATCACTACTATACATGGTTATGAATGCCATTCCACACAAAAGATTCTTTTTGTTCCTGAGAAGATGCTCTATGGACACTTCACTGCCATTGTGGTTGTCACAATCAGGAATAGTGCCATTAAAATGCCACCTGCACCAGAATAAACAAGAATAACTAATAGACAGACTAGAACTGATAGAAACTAATCCTTAATATGCCTTAATACACTACCCTAACAGAAGGCAAGATATAATCTCTCTAAGAGACCTCGCCTCAGCAGAAGGGGGAGGTGAACCAGAAACCTCCAGAGAGCTCAGGATGTCAGTCCCTGACACTCTAACTGACGACTCCAGGGATTACTTACAATCTCCTAGCCCTAGATCCTCATGATATGAATCAAGCACAGATGAGTGAATGATGTTACAAAAACCTGGCCCATCCTACCAACATAATAAAGTAAGACCCTCTGACACTGAATCTCAGATTCTGAGACCTTGATGGAATAATCCTTACTAACCTCTCACCCCTCCAGTATAATCCACTTTACACCAAAAATCACCTATCAACCAATCAACACTAGTTTCAGCAAGCAAGACTTCTCATTGGCTCAGACCCTTAGAACTGTAGCAAGTTCACGTGAAAATGTCTTTTCATGTCCAGCGCTCTGAAGCCTATCTTCTTGACCAAAACTCTATAAATAGAAGAATCTGAATCGACTCAGGCAGTTAGACTTTCACCCCTGGAAAGATGCCAAACTAATCCACACAAGTCAAAACCTTGACCAACTAAACTTTTACCGCGCAAACTTCTCTGACTCAGCAAACAACAACCACGCTCTCTTAGGAACAATTTCTAGCAATTACTTACAATACTTAAAAAGTGATATTTACTCACTACTAAATAAGTATTCGTAAACAATCAATCAAACATCCAAACAACTAAAGGTACACAACTCCTACTAATTTTGAACAATAACTTAAACAAACTTACGCACACACACTGATTGAAGTCGCACAAAGGACATTTTTGTACATAACCAAATACTTAGTTAAATTTTACGAACAAATCTTAATAACAACTTCTCACATACTGAAACTTCACAAAAATACTCTACACAATCTAATTCAACCATCCTCATTTATCTAAAAATATTCAATCCAATTGTATATGTCAATTGTATATAAATCAATGTTATTGTTACACTTTTAATTATGTTTGTCTCCACTCTGAATTTTCTTGCATGATTTGTTTTCAATGTTCCTTTTACCTTTTAATTTGTTGTGGATGAATGTTTAGGAACACTGATATCATAAATCCTTCTGATAACTAAAATACATTTACCAGTCTGCAACAATCTCCTCCAAACCAGAGGAAGAAAACCTGGAAGATCCAAACAAAAGTCAAACCAGTATGAAGATAATAAAAGACCCACAAGATGCCCAGGCATCTAAAGGATTTTCTCCCATACAAGTAAAACAATACTGACGGAGAATGTGATAATAATGAGCTATCCCATCCTACCCATTTCAATACTAACCACTCTGTATAAATCAATTTAGCTGAATAAAGCTTCTTAAGTTGATATTTAGCATTGTCTATTCATTACACATAAGAAACAAGATCACATGTTGGATAACAATAACTATCATCTGCAACAACAAATTTATTAAGAAAAATACATATAGTTCAGCCATTTTTTAAAGTAAATATTACCTTATTGAATGCTTTAATTTTATCAAACACATTTATTTAATAAAATGGTACCTACTTCTCAAATAAACAATTCTCTATTTTAATTAACAACATTTTCGTAACCTTCTATCTTGAGTATCCCCTGGGTCTTGTAATGGGTGAAGTATATTGTTAAAAAAATATTCTTCTTGTTTAATTGGAAGTATATGGGTCATACAGGCCAACTACATTTCTTTTCCATTTTTCTCTGTCCAAGATGAGTATCCACAATTCAACAGCTGTTTTCTGTGTGATGTTCTCTATGTGATTTGCATAGATGTCCCTTCCTATTTTTGCCATGCTGTGGTTAGTAGTTGTTATGGACTTGTAGTATATAGGTGAACCACAGGTTCAAAAAAAAAAAGGAAAAGGTGGGATCTCAGTGTTCACTCAGGGATGGAAGTGACACAAGGGAGTCAATGAAAAATAGACACAAGACAAAAGATTTCAAAATAGAACATTTATTTATAAATACAGAAACAAATAAAGAAAAGAAAAATTTGTCTAACCAAGGGGAAAGGGATTATAAAAGAACAGAAGGTACAAGTGAATACATATATATATAACAAGATCAAGCCAAGAAATCAACTTATCTGTCTTGATGGGCCAGTTGAATTGATATCTCTACACAGAGTTCTACTCTGCCGAAGCAAGATTCCTTATGTGAAAACAATATTATGTCAACCGGCAAGATTTGCCTGGAGTCCTTTTCTTTCAGAATGACCTAGGATCCACAGTGACATATACAGGCATTCATTGGTCAATTTGGCTTAGTACATAGTAGGCTTTTCCTTTTGTAGTCTGTTTTCTTTATTCCAGTAGGCTGCTAATTAAGAATCGGAGCAATTCGCTTGCCAGACTTCATCCGCCACAGGTCGGACAGAAAACTGCCTCCATTTTTTAGATTTTGGCTGCCCCAAAATTCGTCACATGGGTTTCCCTTCATCCTTGACTAAGCTACATAGGAGGATGTGGTGCAAATCACAAGGTGGTTGCATGATGGCCAAAGATCCAAGCAACCCTCAGTAGGATCTGATCACATGATCATAGCAGGGCAGCCTGTTGGTGCCTGGGGTTAACTTACGGTCAATCGCCTGATGGTCGCATGATTTTGGAACCAGTTCATTCTCAGGTTTGATTGCCTCAAAGTTCATGAGCCCTTGGCATGAGGGTGGAAGAGAAGGAAAGACAGAAAGAAACAGAAGAGAAAAGTAGGGGAAGGCTGATCATAGGACATATTCACTCGCAAGTTTAAAACACTGTGTTTTATTTTTATTTAACTATCTTTTAAACCAAGATTTGTGATTTTTTGGCTTTTTAACTTTATGCCTATTTGGCTAATGTAACCAGAGGTATGTCATGTAGTAAAAAGAAAAAATGGAGAAAAGGAAAGAGTAGGGAGATGATTTCAATGGGAGCAGGTTTCAAATTACAAGTACTTTTAAAGCTGCTAATGAAAAAGACAAGAAGACTCTTTCACAGAGTGAAATTTGCATAGAAACAAACAATATGCAAATAGTACAATATACAATATAGCCTTGTACAAAATTTCCCTTGAAACCATCAAGGTAGAATAACAGGGCTTCAAAATACAAATCTCTTTTCTCTTAGGAAACAAAAGTTCTTGTAAAATAAATGTTTTTCCTTAACAACAAAGGAATTTTAACAACTTACTTTTCAAACAATAGTTCATATAAATCAATTTCTTAACAACAAAAGAAATTTATATACTTTGAAAAAGTTCACAATTCAAAATGTTGAAGGTTCAAAGGTTGAAAGTCAAAGAGGGTGAGAAAGAGTTGACCTACCTCAAGTGAAGCTGGTTCTCTGGTTCCTTTAAATAAAATATCTAGTTTTAGAACAGGGGTTCTTATTATGAGATAAATTCTCACAGGTTTAGAAAAGATGTTCTCATAAATAAATAAATAAATAAATAAATAATAATAATAATAATTCTTCTTCTTCTTCTTCTTCTTCTTCTTCTTCTTCTTCTTCTTCATTCTGAATTTCAAATATTCACTGTTTATGCACAACACACCACAAAAATCAACATGACTACAACCCAACTTTAGAGAGAACTGATTTATGCTGATGTTGACAGTGACTTTTAGATTTACAAGAGACATGGGGTTGTTATAAGGTTAAATATCTTCTAGATTTGGACAATGCAACAAATAAAATTTCTCTTTGTTTCCCATCAACTTTGTTCGCCACACATTACAGGAAGAAATGTTTAACTTAAAACTAAATATAAACCTATGACAAAACTTTCAAGTTCCTTAACAAAGGCAGTACAAAGCAGTTTTTTAATGTCTGAAACTGATTTATCAATAGCACGATAATTTGAATCTGTTTAACGTGATCATTTTACTAAATTTTAATTGATATCAGTTTTTAAAGTTTTCTTCACAAACACTACAAATGTATATACACTCTTTATTTAAAAGAGACAAACAATAAAAAAAAAGGAAAAGGACATATAAACCATATAAAATCTGTATTTACATTCTTTTTTCATTGCTGTTTTGTATCTCAGATTGCTTTTTTGCATATCTTCTGTAAAGCAAAAGCACAATTATTGTTATCAGCATTAATATTCATGTAAATTTCATTAATTTTAATAATAAAACAAGAAGGAAATTATATTTTTAGTTTTAAATAGTAGATTATCAGTTTCTAATTAAAAAATATCAATTAAGGATAATAATATTTTTAATTAGATTATAAAATTACATTAAAATATGAAAACTATATATATTCATCTGCATTACAGTTTTTTTAAGCACAACTGTATTACTCTTATCTCTTTTATTGTGTAGTATAGAGTCACTCACATCATACCAGCAGGGATAGCCTCATGTTCAAAGGAATAAAAAACATACAAGGAAATAACACTAAACACCTGTTAAATTGTAAATTAAAATCATATAATTTTATTTGTTTTTTTTTGTGTACTGGTGTGTGTGTATTTTAGCTATATGTGTTTTAATGTTGCATGTAATAGAAGAAGAAAATCATTTCATCTTGTAATAAGCAATATGAGGGTCGGTAGCAAAGAAAGTGAATTTGGTGTTTTTTGGTGCAAAGTATCCATTTTCAGGCAGGAAAAAAAATATATATATATACATGTATATTTTAGTGGTTGCTGCTGATTGTTGCTGGCCTTATTTTGATGGTGAAGATGTTTACTGCTAATCCCCTTTAGAATTTTACTGTAAAGTAGATTAGCAGTAAACAAAAAGGTGGTGCTGCAGGTCAAATGAGAGAAAGAAAGAGCCAACAAAATGTTGCTGCTGCACCAAAATGAGGAATAAAACAACGTCTAACAATTTGAATACAATTTAATGACAACAATGGTAACAAATCTGTAGTAAAATCATCAACAACTGATCAACACCTATAATAGGACAAATAACAAACATATATGATGACTTTGAAGCATATACATCATAATATAGTGACCCTTTAAAAATAAATTCAAATATTTCCAGTGTGGATGTAGTTGAAAGCATACTGCGTGATATCTTTTACTTAATAAAACAATTCCTTTCAAATAAAATAAAATTCCCACCTGTAGTGGTGTGGAGCCTCTTTGGATCTATTTAAAGGAGAGAATTATTAACACCAAGCAGAAAGAGCACTAGAAATTTTTCATTTCACATCAGACAATCAGCACCAGCACAACGGTCTTCAAGCCGCCACACAGGAACTTCTAACACACATATAACTGAGCATATATTTTCATTACATTCATTGGCTTGTTCCTTTCTTTCCCTTAAGTCACATTGATGTATATAGACTTATTGTCACAGATTTTCCTTTTCAAATAACACATATACAGACTCTTGCTTCAAACAACTTTGACTCACATGTGATCATTTTTTGACCTCTCTTACAAAGTTTTCCTATGAACTTTATTCACTTTCTTGTTTGCACAAACATTTTGTTATTAAAGATATATAAAATTTTATCCTTGTCAAATTCAAAGAAGAAAGAGAGTTTCTTTTTTTTTTTTAAACAACTGATTTTTTATTTGTTCAGAACTCCCAATGCTTCTGTATTTTGGCAATATAGAAGTAAATGGAATATAATTGAGAATCTTGTATTATTCCCCAACAGTGGTGACCCTGTCTTTGAACAAGTCTTCTGATTTGCACTGTGAATGTTGACATCCTTCTGAGCACAAACATTCCAGGGAAGAATTTCATATAAAATCAGCAACAGGTTACCAGCATTTGCCTTCTAGACTCCCTCAATTGCAGCCAGTTTAAAGATCTTCACTATAACTCGTTTAGTTTACAGTCCCCTTGAGGAGACAAGTTCTTAAATCCTTTTCCTTTGCATCTAATTCCCAACTTATATTTTCAACAGCCCTCTTTATCATTTTATGATCTCTTGTTATTTTCTGTTTTTCAGCATTTGTTAGATGCTTTCCATTACTCATCTTTCAACATATATTATGGAAAAAAAAGTTTTTATTAGATTTCAGAGGTCTTAAGCTAATATTAGTTTAATCTGCATAATAACTTCAGTCAGTTCATTTTCATAAATTCCAAATATCTCAAAATATAACCATTAAAAGTGGGTAAAAATTTTACCAAGGTGGAAATGGACCAGTTTAAATTTGACAAATATTGGTTCTAGGCTTTTTGAGTTATTGATGTTTATGTGATTTACATAATAATTTTAGATTGACTATATATATATATATATATATATATATATATATATATATATATATATATATTAGGATAAACAAAATATGACTTCACTTTCTAAATATTTTTGGAAATTGAAAGAGGAAAATAAAACACCTAAAGTTAAATGGAAAATTCTCAAACAAGCTAGAATCTCAAGAATGGTGAATGAACCGTGCTTCCTCTGTCTGCAGGAGAAAATGGAAATAATTAAGTTCTTGAATAGAGACATATTATTAAATCAAAGTAAATTGTAAACATATTAAAGAATTATTACAATCTTGCTAAACTTCATAACACAATAATCACTCCTCTTATGTTATATTATATTTATATAAACATTTTAATGTTATCATCAGTGATTTATTCTAGCTTTAAGTATTGTATTGGTTAGCATTTGTAAATTAGTGGTAGCTATGAATTGGTTTATTATTATTTTTTTTCTTTTGCCATATTGATAATAGTTTCTAATTTAAAATTAATATAAAAATATAAAAGTTTAAAATTTATTTTGTATTCTAATTTATAATATAAGGTCAGTTTCGTTAAGTATTGTATTACTTATTAACGTATCCTTTATTTACGTTCTATAGATAATTTTGTTTGAAGATGTGATTTCATTAAAAATGCCATAAAATTTGAAATGCAACATTGTAACCAATGTATTACTATCTGTTGGCATTTCATTTCCGTTCAAATTTGAATTCTCTTATTTAATATAATTTCATTGGCTTAATTTGTATCAACATATGTTATTTTCTTAACTTTCCTCTTTCTTTGTATCTGTGTAATTTTGAATATACTCCTCTCTTTCTTTTGCCTTTTTTTGTCTATTCTCGTGTTAGTAAGGTTAGTTTCTTATGCTTTCTTTTGCCTTTCTTTTCTTTTCTCTTCTTTTTATTGATTTCTTATTTTCTTTTCTTTATAAAAAAATCCTTTTTACTTTGTATGGGGAATTTCCCAAAATGGAAAATGAAGTGATATTTCATAAATTGCAATTTTAAATAAATTTGTTTATTACTATCATTGTTAATTACTTGATGAGATGTTTTATTAAACATTGAAACAAAATGTACAATTTTGTAGTGGTTACTTACATGTTCTAATGTAACAGTGTATAATAAATATCCTTATATATATATATATATATATATATATATATATATATATATATATAGAGAGAGAGAGAGAGAGAGAGATAGATAGATAGATAGATAGATCCTAATCTTCATTTTATGTTACTTTTTGATGTGCTTCTGAAATCTAAATTTTAATTATTAAATTTTAATATTACTTTTTCTTGTTGCTATGTAGTGTAGATTTTCAGTAAGTTGCCAACTGGTGTTATTTTCTCAAATGTCTGAATTCAACTTTAAAGTAATGCCATTTTCCATTGTCAAGTTTGTTTTAGCCTGGATTTTTATTTTATTTAATTAAAAAAAATTCATTTTAGAGAAAATATATAATAAGGTTTAGCCAATGGGATATAGCGTAACAACATGCCCAAGGTCGGCGTGTTGAGAGGTCAGAGTGTACTTTGCATACGTAATTAGACGTTGTCTTGTCCAATCAAAAATCGCTTTTAATGCGTCAGCCCACATGACAAACAATAATGGCTGACAGTATCTACAATGTCGGCTGGTGTTCAGAGTGTTGTGGAAGAGAAAGATGCCTGGTTTTATTCTGACAAAGATTCTGAGTCTCGCAAAATGTTTTCCCGGTCGAAGAACTGGTTACCTGGAGCACTTTGGAAGCCCAAGAACCCACATTCTTTAGAACATCTCAAGTAAGTTTAAGTTCTTGTTGACGTGTACAGAAATAAGTACTATCTTTTCTTTATTTATTCGTTTATTTATATTTTGAAAATGTCTGAAAAGTCACGTCAGGATCTATTTACATATTTAATTTATAAATATCTAGTTTTATGTGTATAAATGTTTTAGTTTATTTTGATAAAAAGATGCAGGTGGTTTAGATACGCCTTCAGCAGTGTTGCTATTACCACCTGATGCTCAGCAAAATTTAGAATTAAGTCAGAGTACTAATATTCTCTTTGTGTTCAGTTACTTTGTAACAAATCATAAATGCGACTAATTAATTTGGGTTGTATTTTCTTTGTGTTTAATATCTTCTCAACTGTTTGTCTTTGGCGATCTTGTGTTCTAAGCAGAAAATGCAAAGATGCAAAAAGAAAAAATTGCTTTGTTTTCTATTACGCAAGCAAGAGCCGAACAAGAACCCCTTTTGTTGTAACTTGTAAAAGTAAAACGCTTCTACTTCTAAAATTTGTATAGTTTGGGATTCTTGGAATCCTTGTCTCTTTTCAACTGGATAAAATTTGAAATGTAGACTTTACTTTAGTAACATACACGCTGTACTAACATAAACTTTAATAGTATTTCAGACTTCTTTTTCTCGTTGATAAACAACAAGAAAGGTGATTGATTGAGTTGAGTAGCTAAGTGATTTCGTATTTGTTAGGAATAAGAAACCAATTTATTTTGAACTCTTAATTTGTATTAATGGTCAACAACAAGTTAACGTAAGTTTTTATAAAACCGTATTTCGTTGTAATTAAAATTAAAAACTTGAACTTTATTATAAGTTGCTGTTTTAGGTCCACCGTTCTTAACATTATTTTTAAAGAAACTGTCACCTTCAAAGTGGAGGAAAAAATAAAAACCTATTTAGTTGAACTTGATTTTATTGTCGCCATGTTTTATTAACACCCCAATCTGTAACGCACAAAAGACACTTAATCTTGAATTAATTTTTTTCATCAATTTGTTCACTAACGTGCTACTTTTATAAATATGACAAATGAATGAGATCTCTAACACCCTCCTACGCACGCACCGTCAGATCTAATGTTGAATGAATGTAATATTGATTAATTTTTGTGTTGAAAATGAGAAAATAAAACTTTATAATATACTTAAACACGTGCATAATAATACTTATTGATTATTACTTAATAATTTCTTTTAAAAAAAGTTTTTTTTTTTTACATGAAACTAGAGAATGGTTGATCTGTGAACAGGTGGGCGATAAAGAAAAACAATTAACTGTTGGTGTTGAAATATTGGCTGTCACAGTGAGTTTGATCTACTTGTGGTACTTAACGTTTAAAGCGCTGTGAACCTTAGAACATTTTTAAAAATTTAATAATTCAAAAGTCAAAAGTAAACATTTGAAAGATGAATTTTTTTCTACTATGATGTACAAGTCAGCCATAAATAAACTAAACTAAATCTTGTCATTTTTTTTTAATTTGTCGCCGTTCTTCTATTTTATGTTTTTTAAAGTGCCAACTTTCACTTTTTTTTCTTTTTGTGAACCTGTTTTTTTTTTGTTTTTTTTTTCCCCCCCCAAGTCCGCATTGTAATCATTCTCGGTTTGAGGTCAGTAAATTGAAACTTTAAAAAATGCTCGTTTGAACTCTGTCAATGAATCTTTCTTTCTAGACAATATTTTGCGTTCTTGAAATATTAAAAACAACTCCAATGTGTATAAATGAAATTTACTTTTTTGGCCATATCACGTTGAACCACCAATCACCGAAGTTAAGCAACCAGGTGCTTCAAGGTTGGATGTGCGAGTAGTGCAAAATGGTTAACTGCTCAGAATGAGAAATCAGAGAGCCTAATTCCAGTCGAATTCGGTACATTTACTTACGCGCAAATGCCCTTGGGGAAAATTCATCTCCTCTCAACACAACTATAGATAAAATTATAGCAGGACAGACTGGGCAACTAGTTTGTTTACTACAGAAAGCAACAGCAGCTTACTGTAGGGGTTCCTACTGCCATATGAAACGAAAAGGCATGATCACCCAAGTGTGTATCACACATGTCACCTAAGGAAGAAACTTGGTATTGATAGTATTAGTGAAAATAAAATTTTGTTTAACAAAACCGTAAATTACCTATACCTAAGGTTTAATGCATTTTAAAAAAGGAAAAATGTTTCTTGAAGCTTTTATTCCAAGATAATAGAAATAGATATTTTAAATATTTCCAATTACCAAAATACTTTGCTGTATTTCATACCGAATTAAAATTGAAATGATTTTTTCTTGATTATCAGTAAAATCTATAAAATTAGGTACTGCCACTTACTTTCGATACCTTGATTTAAAATGATTTTTTTATAAATGAAAAGCTTTCTTTTTTTAATTTAATTGAAAGCTAAATGAGGTACCTTCATGAGATCGCTAAAAAGAGTATATAGCATGACGAAAAAGACGCCAAACTTGACGAAAACAAAACTTTATCATGTAAATGTTTATTAAGAAAGATCAAAGTATTTTTGTGGTTATTTTTATTTTTATTTTTATCAATTATTTTTTCAAAACTTATTTTAAGAAAATCAGAAATTGTTTATTTAAAATATTTTGAAACAAGCTTAACTTAGTTTTTGCACCGAAAAGATGTAGTTTGAAAATAAAACAAAGCAGGTCATAACATTTCGCATCACTTGACAGGTGATGAATGACATATTGACGGATTACGTGAGGATAATTAGTTCTACGGAAGGAGAAAAGTGAAATTATTTACCTCGTTATTTTTAAGGAAAACTTTCAGCTCTCTAATTTTTTTGGTTGACGCAAAGAAGTCCGTGAGGGTTTTGCGCAAGTCTGCTTCATTGGTGAAGGATTTCCCACGAAGATGATTATCCAGGGAATGGAAGAGGTGGTAATTGGATGGCGCAAGGTCAGGTGAATAAGGTGGATGGCACAAAGTCTCCCACCCAAGTTGCTGTATGGTATCCCTGACTACTCGCGCGACATGCGGCCTGGCGTTGTCATGGAGGAAAAGCACACCTTTGCGATTCACCAGTGCTGGCTCCTTCTGGTGCAATGCCTGTTGCACACGTTTCAATTGCTGCAAGTATAGGTCTCCAGTGACCGTTTGGCCCGTTGGTAGCAGTTCATAATGAACCACTTGACGACTTGTCCACCAGACACAAAGAATAATCTTGCGTAGGTGCATAGGCGGTCTTGCGGTGTGAGGGACAGCATCCTGAGGAGACAACCAATGTCTGGGATGCTTGGGAGTTTTGTACAGAACCCACTTTTCATCACTGGTAAGCACTCGATTGAATAAGGATGCGGTAAGGTGGCGAGAAAGCAGCGATACGCAGGCTGCCACTCGTTGTCCCTTGTGGACCTCCAACAGCATTTGCGGAACCCACTTGTTCAGTTTGTACGTCTTACCTAGGCGGTGCAGGTGAAGTCTGTTTTATCGGAAACGTTGAACTGTCTTGCAAGTTCACCACACGTTAGACTACTGTCCTCTTCAATGGCTGCCTTCAGGACTCCATCATTCAAGACCTATGGTCATCCAGTGGTCATCCACTGCGAGGCTCATCATGGAGAGACAAATCTCCTGACTTGAATTTTCGAAATCAACGCCTTGCAGTACGTTCATCCACAGTACTATCCCCAAAAGCTTGACATATGCGGCGACTTGATGCAGCTGCTGATAAGCCCACTTTGAAGTCGTAAAGCAAACAGCCCCAAACGAGATCTCTAAACACTTCCATCCTTCTCACAGCTGTCCAGCTTATAATTGATGGCCGGGCACAATGCACATGTTTTTTATAACGTCTGATGTTCCTACTTCCAGCTGTCCAAATTTGAAAACAATTGCTACACGCATTTCATATATATTTCAACTTCATTCAATGACTAATCAAAAAATGGACAGAACTTTTTTGGTTACCTTGTAAATTATTATAATTAAAATTAAACGGTTCTTGTAAAAATTCATTATTCATCAAAAAAATTCTACAGTTTATTTATTTATTTATTTTTTTTACCTTTTTCAAAAGGTATGTATCAGCTTTCAGCAGTTCAAAATAATTTCACTCCTTTTGTACATGGGAGGAAACTGTGTTTACATAAGGTAAAAATGATAAGGAGAACTAGTAGAGAAGAGGATTTATATTGGAGCAACTTGGAATGAATTTAAAGAAAGCTATGCAAACCCATTATTATTATTCAAATATGAAAGATATAGTTGTTAAAACACATATGGGAAGTATAAATGAAATGAAAAAACCAGTAATAGCATGGGATATGATAAAAGAAGCTGAGGGAAACCAGAGGAAGAATTTGCAATCTATGTATAGAATATCATAGAATTCAAGAATGTATATGGATTAATAAACAAAAGGAATTAAACTATTTCCAACTGTTGGAACACTGATGTTGAACCCCCCCCCCCAAAAAAAACAAAGAATTGTAATACTCGGGGTGATACAGGGATATCAAATGCCAATTTTGAAAGCAGTCTGTTAATGAATAAATGGTAAAAAATAGGTTGATTTTGTGTGTTCTGAAAATAATGCCTCTTTATTTCCATGGTAACTTCAACAGGTACAAGGAACACAATAAAACTACTAGATAAAGCATGTTTTAAGTTACAAAATTTGTTTTCCTTATAGCCAAAACTATTGGCAATTCATTTTTGCTGGAAATGAACGAGTTCTTCATTTCATGTAGCTGTGTAGGACTTCTTGGAACATTGTCACACATTGCTGTCTCCACTGCTGAAACATATTACAACCCAAACACATGCTTAAACAAGGTTAAAAAGTTAATGCATTGGTTATTAGAGGGAAGGTTTAGTCTCTATGGTTATACCATCAACATCTGTTTCCAACATCATAGGCTAACATAATAAAATAGGAAGCATTATTTTTTGAGTAATCTTCATCCTATTGTATTTTTATTCATGGCATAGATAATCTGAATAGAAATTACACAAAGCTTAGTATGTGTTTATACTATAACATGGTTTTCTTGAATTTCAAGACTTTTTTAAGGAACTTGCAAGGTATCTCTAGTCACAATTCGAAGCACAAGTAATAACAAAAATAAGTTTCTGGAGAACTTTTTCTCCAAAAACAGTTGAAGCTTATTCAAGCCTTGATAGAATCTTTGCATCAGTTCACCAAGTCAACTAAACCATGAAATTATTTTTTAATAACCAAATTCTCTAAGGTTTGAAATAGTTGAGCATAAAAATATGAACAGGTAAATTTTATTTTACTAAATGATGAAACACTTCAAGCTTTTTTATGGACACAGATTTTTTAACAGCTTTTCTAGTTATTGAATACCAGATATCAATGTTTAAAACTAGTTACATGTGAATATTTATCACATATAGCAGTATCATCAACTGGGAATGCAAATGTTCACTAATGGACAATAAATTTGTGTTTCATCTTCATGTCTGATTCTTTGTCATTAACATGCAGGTATAAAAACTAGTCTAGCAAAATTTATCAAGACATGACTCTTCATACAGTGCCAATATCTGCTCAATCTCTTGCACAATACAGCAATTTAATACAGCCTAATTCAATATATACACTTAGGCCAAAAAGTCAAATTTTAACAAAAATACTAAAGCAGACTAAACAAGTAAAAAGCCACTTTTTTTTCTTTTTCTTTTTATTTCTTTTATTTATATTTTCAGCTCTTCAGGAAATGTAATTAGTGATATGGATGGATTCTGTGTCCCAAAATGACTCTAATTAAACAAATAAATCAGTTGGTCAAAACTAGTGTATTTTCTTGCAGAAAACATATCTTTTTTTTTTTTTCTTTTATATCACTATAACGGTAATTCAATTTGGCCAATAATGCCAGTATCTCATTACAAGGTTTATTTAATTGTAACGTTTAATAGAACAATACATAGAATTTAAGTTTCAAAAAACTAATAATCTGGGCCTGGATTAGCTCAAGAACTGTGAGCTAACAGATGTCTATGAAGGATTTCTAAAATTAATTTTTGCTCAAATTCCTAAAGCTGATGTTAATTGCAACAGCTGACTCGGTAGAATGAGTTTCCATCAAAATTTTAAATCAGGTTATGCCATTCTTCACAAACCTAAATAGGTTTACAATTCAAACCATTCTTAGAATCTTGCAGCACACCCAATAAAAGATCTAGTGATTGGAAAGTGCTGGTGTTGTTAGTTATATCTGTCAATTATTGCTGAGTAACACTGTCATGGTGAATAAAGCTAAAAGATCTTAAAATTTGTTTACGATTTAACTGAACTGAATAATGCTCTTGACTTCACTGTTATCAGTTCCGGAAGATCTCTTTGCATGAATCAACTTGGCCCAAGTTTTAACTTCAAATTGAAGATCTTCTTTCAAAGATATGCTTACAAGCAATGCAGATTAAGAGCTTGTTTTAATTCAATCTCCCTGTCTTGTCAATATGGATCCAGTCATTTCTAACTAAACCAGGTTTTCAAGAATTTAAGGCATATGTAGATATAATTATCACAGGAAATTCAATAGGAGATCTCTAAATGCACATAAAGATTGCTTCACAGTGAATTCAAGATTAGTTTTCAACTATGTAGTGACAGATGTCACTCTTTCTTTGTCAAATATTAGGTTATCCAAAAAGCTTGTTTTTAGTTCAAGTACAAATGATTTTTTTTTTCCATTTACTATTTTGTTAGCATCTGCTATTTTTTCTTCATAATCTTAGAACTTTTGTAGAATTGCAGAGTAAGTATTTTTTTTTTTTTTCAATCGGTAAAGGGAAATATATATTATACTCGGTTGGTGAAAAGACCCACGATTTGCAAGTATATCAAAACAAATTGGTATCCAAGGAAAAAATTTGGAAAAAGAGCTCTTTCACTGGCCAAGATTCTGATGCAGATGTATTCAATTTAACAAACCATTTATAACTTATTAAATATACTGTTTGGTTAAGGACATTTTAAATAATATTTAGAATTTAACGTAAATTTAGTATAAATTGTTAATATAATTACCCAAGAAATTTGAATTAAATAATTATTAATTATTTAAATATTCAGAGAAACTTAGTATATTTTATTTATAAAGTATATTAAGCAATAGTCCTAAAATTCCATAACCTGGATGTATTTATTGAAATTTAACAGGGTACGAAGGTACTTTAAACCAAAGTAAAATTAAAGGGATCCAAATTAATTCTCCAGTGTACATCTATTAAAATTATGAGTTTAGTTCAAAAAGTATCTGAAATTATATCTATACAAGACCTGTTTATATAGATTAATGTGTAGTACCTAATTTGGTCAAAAATATATTTCTTAACCACTTTCCATTTTTAATATATACATTGTAACAATGACAGTCATAGTGGAATACGAGTCTAAAAAAATGTAAACAACATAATAAATCCATACATGGTTAACAATTCAAGTTAGCACTATATATTCCCATATATACGAGGGTCATTCAATAAATAAGGTGAATTTTTCGGTATAAGGACTTCTAATACAGATAGAAGCTTTTTTTTTTTCTTCAACGTAGTCTCCCAGCACTGTCACACACTTTTCCCATCTGTGCACAAGCTTCCGTATTCCCTCAGCGTAAAAATCTTTTGACTGCTGTCTCAGCCATCTTTGTTAATCGCCAAAACTCTCAAAGTTTTTTTTAATCTGCAAAAGAAATTAAATCCATGTGAAAAAGTAAAAAAAAAATAAAAAAGAGTAAGCTTCTATCTGTATTAGAAGTCCTTATACCGAAAAATTCACCTTATTTATTGAATGACCCTCGTGTGTGTGTGTGTGTATATATATATATATGTCTATACACAAATTACAGATCTATAACCATATCTGCTTTCACACATCCATAGAAATATATAAGTAGTATATTGAAAAATACAACCAACATAAATATGATTACATATGTTCTCACAAATACATATAAGTATCTAGAATACCAAAGTGTTTACACTGTGTAAACATTTTGGTATTCTAGATACATATAAGTAAGAATAAAGTTTACTCACACAATAATGTCTAAAATCATCCATACATACTGAAGTCAGTATATTAAATTAGATCACCACAAACCCTAAAGTCTGCTGAAAAATATCCTAGGGTCTTAACATGATCATAAATTTGTATTTTTGTTTTTCCCACTCCCTTAATAAGATATTAGTATTTCTTGATTTTAACCTGAGGTAATTTTTTTCCGTTTATATTTGGTTTGCATGTCTGAAAGATTGAAAGCTATTTTTTTATAGCTTTCATGAAATAAAAATTATTACCTATGAGATTTTAAGTGTTTGATATTCCAAAATTGATAATTTTGGTCTGTCTCTGACATAGTTCATATTTTTTTTACTAGTTATATATTTTCCAATTTCATTATGTTCACTTATGAAATCAGACGTGGTTCTTAGTTTAGTTTTGTTACAGATAACAGATGAATAATAATCTGGTAAAATGGTGTCTGATATGAAAGTGTAGCAGAAGTGTGTCATTCAATTTTTACATTTGGGGTGTGACATTCACTGACACTTACTAAATGTTTATAGACCAAACAGTAGATGTTAGCAATTAAGTAGTGCATAATACCAGAGTTCAAGATGAACATTTTTCTGGGGATAATGGAACATTAGTTTGAGATGATCATTTAGGGTTTTTACTTTATTATTGTTTCAAATTGTTCAAATAATTTCTTACTTTTCACAACAGTGGTGGGCTTTTATTAAATGGAGCACATATACATATACTCCCATAAAAAACAAAAAATTTCAACACTTTTTAAATTGTTAAATGAAATTCAAATAAAGATGCTGAAAGTCTTATATTTAGATGTTTTTATTTTTATCTCTATGAAAACATTAGTATCTGTAAGAATAAACAAAGCAATTTTTAAAAAATTTGTTTTTAAAAAACTTGAATGAGCCATTAACAAATGGCATTTTAAATAAACAATCTAAAATGTTTGTTCTTGAGACTTGACAAAAAAATAAAGAAAATGTATAAATTCACTTTCATATATTTATTACAATTCTAATCTTCACAATAAACATTGCTGAAGAGTGAAGGTAGTTTTAAAAAAAAAAAAGAAGGAAAATGGTGGTTTAATGGTAGGGGGGAACAGTCTTATTGCAAGCCTGTTTATCCAGGTTTGTCAAAACTTCTTCAGTAGATGAAAGATACCTTAGAAATTCTACTTTTTTAAATTAAATAAAAGGGTATAATGCATTTATTTTGTACAAAACTGTTGGGTCCAATACATTGAAACTTGTATTGCTGACCAAGTAAATGAACATTGACAACCCTACTTTTAAATTAGACTAGGTACTTACACAAGAATCATGATACCTAAAGTTTAAATTAATTTAAAAAAAAAAAAAGAAGAATGCTTTCATTTTAGCTTTAATTGAAAGCTAAAGGATTAAATTTATTATTTCCAGTAAGCAAATAACTTTGTATATCAAACAGAAATTATTGATTGGAATTGATTTTCATATATATTTTTTTCTCAGTAACATTGTCAAAGTTGACCAATTTTTGAGATACTTGTAAACAAAAGTTACTTCTCAGTTTTAATAATCTTTCAAAAATAAAATATTTTTCTGAAACTTTATTTGAGGAATATTAGCTTATTTGAAACAAATTATTTACAATGAATTTAAAATATTGAAGGAATCAATTTTTTAAGCAAACAGTAGCTGTGTGTTTAACTGACAGTAGCCATGTTTTTGTGTTTGATGTGATAACCGATTTAATGTTCTGCAGAAACTTTCTGTAAAACAATTTAAGAAAATGCTGTGAACATCCCTGTTTTTTTTTTAAGTACTCTGTAATCTAAAAGTTAGGGAAATATTCTATTGAATATTTTACTGAATTTTAGAAATTTTGGCTTTAAATTTAATATAGCTATCACTCTTATTTTCTGGTGATGTTGAGTATGGTTGACTGTACTGGCAAAAATTGTAGTAGGGTCAGGTGTTTGGAGTGATCATTAGTTATGGTGACATTATGCCTCCATTCATTTTATAGGGCCTCAGACTTAACACAGTGGCCTGCATCAAGTGCTTTGAGAAGGTAGTGCTACCTAGGGTGAAGAGGGTGGCTGTTGGAAGATCCTATGTCTGGCAACAGGACTCTGCACCATGTCTCACAAGCAGGAGAACCCAGTCATGACTGTCAGACAATTTCTCCAACTACATCATCCCCTACATCTGGCCACCTAACTCCCCAGACTGCAACACCATCGATTATTATGTATGGAGTGGACTTGTAACACTAAAGATGACCTGAAAGCAAGGATTATGACAGCATTTACCAACTTAAACAAGAGAAACCATCCAGAAGTGTTGCAGGAGTTTCTGAAGTTGTCTGGAGGCTGTGGTGTCAATGTTTGTTTGTTTGTTTTTTTTTTGTTTTTTTTTTTAATGAATAAATTTACTCTATAGTATTTCAAGATATTTTTGTGTAATTTTGGTATTTAGACCTCATATCTTTTCTAATTAAATAATGTCATAGTTTTATTACATCATTTTATTTATGATTTGGAGCAAATTTTCAGAAAGGGAGTAACTGTTAAAAAATTATTTACATTCTCTGAGTTCTACTTTTAACTAATATATTAAATATTTGGATAAAAATTTAATTTCTCAATTTCATAATTAAGTATGGGTAACAGCTGTTGGAAGAAAAAAAAATTTTAAAATTTCATCAAATTGTGAATGCCCTGAAAATCTTTTGATCTGATAATCATTTGATTTTTGCAAGAATTTACAAAATCATGTCTTTTTTTACCACAAAAAAGACACTAAATTTCCCATAGTAATCTAAGATTTTTAGGAATACATACAAATGTTACTAAAATAAGAATCTGTACATTTTAGTAAATCTAAAAATGTACACGTTTTGTTGATTTCAAATTAATTTCCTCTTTGCCTTTTTTTTTTTTCTTTGGTCATGGCACCTTTTTATAAAGATTTTTGTGCCTCTGCTCCATCCTTTTCTATTTTGTCTCTTGCTCCAGTTAGATAACACCAACTGTAAGTGGTAAAGTGTGTGCAGAGATGGTGTTAAGTGCACACCTTGCATCCCTGATACATAAATATCTAAAAGGACATAGTAAACCTATCTGTTCATCCCAGTGATGCATCTGTATGGGGGGGGGTTCTCTTTATAAACATGTCATATTTTTGTTAAATATATTATAAAACATATTTTTAAATTTAGTGCTAACCTTTTAACTAGCAAGTGGAGGCATGTTTATGATTGTCTATGATAATATATAGTTAATTTTGTAGTGTCTGTTCCAGTTGGCATGATAACCAAATAATTTGGAAACATGTCAGATGGAAAAGCCAAATCTCTTGTAGACATGCATAGATGCATCTAAAAATTGGAATAAGTATCAGTAAAAACATTTTGTCTTTAAAGAAGTTAATTTTCAAAATAAACATATTTTTAATATTTGGCTATCTCTCAAGCAATAAAAATGTATTCCCTCTCTATCCTATTTCCTCTTTCTCTGTGAACTTCATCACAGCTTGTTTAATTTCAAATTTTCCTTTTCTTTCTTAAACCCTTTTGTTTTACAGATATTGGAAGAAAATTGGCATTCCTCCATCCCAAACTATACTTTTTAAATTTAGCTCTGAAATTTCTTTGAACGATGATTGTGATTTTGTGATGCTCAGGTTGGGTCTGAACATGCATCCTGCTTCAGATGAGGTCTTGTTTTTGGAGTGGACAGTGATTTTTTTTTTTTTTTTTTTTTTTTTTTTTTTTTTTTAAGTTATAAGAATGCCACCAAAGAAAAACATGAAACCTATTGCTGGCCAGCAGAATATTGTAACTGAATTTTCTGCTTCTGAACCCCCTTCCAGAGCCTGTTCAGTTCTCCAAGAGTACCTCAGCACAGACTGTACTTATGTCTACCTCCTCTTTTATTGAGTCGGATAAGTCAACTGCAGAAGAGCTCACAAAATTCAAATGACTTTGTTTTTCAGATAAAAACTTCATGTACTGACATTTGTACTAAATATAGCAAAATGGGTACATCTCTACATAAACCAAACAAATGCACTTTCAACAACATGTACAAGGGTGAGCATCAGATCACAAAGACTGCATTCAATCCATAACAACTGCATCAAATTTAACAACTTTATAAATAATATGCACTCCAGGTTTCCAAACATCTGTTATGTGCATTTGGTATTGAGTCTCTGACCCATCTGTTCCCTGAGTGAGGAAGAGTTGTAATGCTATTAAGTCTTGACTGGTGTAGGACCTGCTGAAGAAAGTTGTCAGCACAGCACTATCTCAAAGACAGCTTTGGGCATTGGTGAAAAAATATCACACAAAAGATTTCTCCAACTTCATCCTTGCTCAACTGGTTGTCATCATGCAGCTGGCTGTGAATGAGGGTTCTCTGCTCAGAACAGCCTCTGGAACAGGCTATCAAGAGCAGCTTAATGTTAACCTGAAGAGGCACTGGCTAAAGAGAAAGTGGTCAAGCAGAGAAAGCTGTACACTTATAAAGTACAAGTAATAATTGACAAATTCTATTGTTTATTCATATTAATTTGCTCATAATATACCTGCAAACCTACCAGCATCATTTGATCTTTCTCAACACTTTCCACTGTTTTCGTTAAGTTTTTATTGTTGTGCTGAATGTTTCATGGTAATTAACTGGGTTAATTTTCTCATCAGTTAAAATCATATTTTAGTTAGTTGATTATTTTCAAACTAAAAGTTCTTGGTGACAGTTTGTAAACTCTGTCATGGTGATGTGGATGTTTTGGTCATGTGTTAAAATCAGTACTCCTATTTTGGTGTTACTTAGGTGCTACCATTTTTTTAATTTTTTTTTTTATTTGAATTTGTTCAATATTTTGTTCACTTGTAGTATATTCACCTCTATTTGAGAATTTATTTTGGTGCTATTTGTTAGAAATGATTTTCTTTGAATTTTGTATCATACAGATGTGAAAGTTTTTACTGATTAATTAGTCTCATATTTCTCAGCTGATTGAAGGGATTGAATTTTCTAAAGGAAAGTTCACTTGATTCCATTTGCTTGTTATAAGAAACTAAAGGCACTGCAGCCAGTCTATTAAATTAAAAACAAAACTTTTTGTCTGTCAATTTAAATGAGTTACTACATGGAGAGCCTATCAGCATCACTGTGACTGGGAACTTCTTTACTTACCAGGGTGTGAATAGGTGTATGTGAGAGAATATATGTAGAGCATTAAATAACTACCATTCATTTTATTTTTTTTTTTCTTTATATTAAGAGTGCTAATAAAAATGGGAACCTGCAAGTAATGGATATTATCCATTACTACAGGACAATCAGAATGAGTATAATGATAATGACTATAAAAAATAGTAATAAAAAGTATTAAGAGTTCTTTAGATATATAAACATCTGTATGGATACATATACATGGTTAGAAAATAATAATGAAAATACACCTAGAGGAATGTATGAGAACAGTCAGGTCTTATCCACCTATTTAAAATAAAAAAGTCAAAACACACATATATATATATATATGTAGGTGTTCTTAACTTTAAATTTCCAATGCCTGTTATTATATAATAATCATTTCACCTCAAGCAAGGCATTAAAGCCACAAGGGGTTACTGAGTGTTAGAGAATGAGAAAAATAAAAACATTAAGAGAAACAAAAGAACAGGGAATTAAGACAGAAGATAGCTATTGACATTCCATTTTTATTTTTTTTTATTTTTTTATTTTTTATTTTTTTTTTTTTTAAGATCAAGTTTGACTGGGAAGCAGCAAGCTGGAAGAGAGATCAGCAAGTGCAATAGAAGAAACTATTAGTGTAGAACTTATGGTTACATGTAGCCATTTCAACTGTAAAATTATAAAACCTAGCTGCCAATCTAGTACTCAGATTCTTCTTTGGATTTTATCAAGAATCTCTAAATATAGAACAGAGTATCAAACAAGAAAATAACATCAATATTCAATATATGGATGATTGGTAGACTTAAATGTGCAAGATGGGTTCTGGCGAGAAAAACTGTCTAGCACAAGACTAAACAAAATTTCCTATCTATTTTTGCAGACCTAACAATTGATTCACCATAATCTTTCCACATGTCAGTGGAAAACATTAGTCTGTGAAGGTGCAAGGACTCACTGTCCTGGGGGTTAACATCTTTCATGTTGATGGAAAGACAAAAGGGTTTAAATCATCTTTCATTTTGGTGGCATTAAAATTAACAAGTCATTCCCTGCCCCAGTTAACAGATTTTAGGTCATTTTTTTAAATCAGCTGCCAATTTCATCTTATCAAACTGATCAGGATTACTATTAAGACAGAAGTAAATAGTTGTCATTAATGTAGATGCTGAGTTGAGAACTGATGACCTCAGGAAGGTTGTTGATGACAATTAAGAACAACATAGGTTCAAGAATACGGTCCTGCTCAAAAAGAGATGACTGTATTTCTAGGCTTTTTAAATGTATGCAGAAAACTAAAATTGTTGCTGTACATTCTGAGATGAAAACTGGGTTCCTTATTTTTATGTATAATTTAATTTTATTATTTTCTATTAATCTGCTTATAAAAATATTTTTATACAGTGTAACCCAGATATAAGAGATTTTCTCTGGTCCAAAATTAGAGCCTGTGTTAATGTATATATAATAGACCAAACCCGGATATAAGACTTATTCTCCGGTCCTGACAACTCTCTTATATCCGGGTTACACTGTATAACTATTATGCATCACTAATTAAGGCTGTTACTTTAAACTGCATTTACTCAAAATTAAGTGTGAGATGAAATTGTTTGTTATAATTTTTTTATATATATTTGTTTGATAAACATTACAGATAAAGTATTAAGTTTGCACTAATTTTATTTTTTTTACATTCAGTTAGTTATAATTAGGAAATTTTATTTAAATAATATTAAAGATATTTGAAAAAATTTAAGATTGAGTACCACTTGTCATTATTTTCTGTTTTTTAGTTTCTAGTCATTACATTTTCATGGGTTAAAAAAAATCTTTAAATTTAACATGTTTACGAAGGTGTCCAGTAAAAGGACTCTAAGAATTTCCAAATACTGAAATTCTATTTGAATAGATATAAGATGCACTCTATTCAAAGTGTAAATTTCAACTTTCATATTAGAACAATGCCCAAAATATAAATTGCAGATTTAAGCTTAACAAAACTCTCTAAAGGGATTTGATGTTCGGGTCTTGTTTGTACAAGAAAATAATTTTAAATCGGTTATCTTTAAGGTTAATCATATATATATATATATATATATATATAAAAAACCATAAAATGTATACTTGAATGAGAAGCAATCTAACCACCTGATTACCATTTTTTTTTTTTTTTTTTTTAATAATTTCATAATTTTCTTTTATCTTGCATTATGATCAGACATCCAATGATAAAATTTCCTATCATCCCACTTGTCTCTAAGTTAGTAACATTTGAAAATGTCAATATGCAGAATAAAACTAATTTATTTTTCTAATTTGGTTTCTGAGTTATTCTAAAGGAACAGTACCTCTGCCTTGTTTGATCTTAACATTTAATCTTCATAGTATAAGTTTTTTTTTTTTTGTTTTTTATTGTTTCCATTTAACTTTTTTTCTTAAAATATATCTTCTCTTTGCTTCTGTTTGTAGATGGCTATTAGGTTTGTTGAAAGCTGGTCATATTCAAAGAAACATTTTCTCCTTGTTCATTTATTTTTTTAATTCTAAAAGTAGCTTTTATGAATTTTGTTAGTCTATTAAATTGGAATTCATGATATGACAGGAAAATTAACAGTAGGTGTAATATCCCAGAACATGCTGATAATCCAATGTAAATGTATTTTATTTATTTATTTTTTTAGCAGTTAAGATCTGGTGACTGGAGATTCCAAGAAGCTTTTAATTTTTGTTTATTTGATGCTATATCTGCTATACTTTGCATAACAGATATATTTAGAGTATGATTAAAGGGATAATTTACTTTCATTTACCTGTCCCAAATAATTATTATTGGATGTAAAATTAATTTTTTTTTTTTTTTTTTTTTTCTCTCTCTTTATAAAATTTGAGATATATTAACATGCTTGTCCAAACTTCAGTTTTTTCTATTTTCCTTATAGAATGGACAGAAGTTCAATGACAGAAAATTATTGGGAATATCTTTGATGACATTGCAGCAGCATGAAGGGTATAAAGTAAGGCCCTTTTCCTGACCTCATCGTCTGTGACTTGCACCTAAACATCACCACTTACGATTAGGCATTATTTCTTCTCAACCCGTATGATAAAATACATTTTTTAAATAACTTCAAAATTCCTACTAATCCAGCCCAAGTGGAGCTAGAACAAACAAAAAAAAGCTAACAAGATTCTTAAGTTGTATAATAGTTGAAATGTTAGTGGAGCTTCCAGAGCAATAATCATACAAACTAAAAATTTATTTCACTAACAAACTTCTGAAATTTGTAACATTACTATTGTCTTTAACTACCTTTTTTGTATGTTCCAATTATTATTAAGATTACTAGGGGATATACAGTGTTTAATAATATATAGACAGCTGAAGAATTGTATTTCTTTTATAGAATTGTAACTAGTTGCAAATATTATTCAATTTAAACAGTTCTATAAATCAGAAGATATTACATTATACATGTGCCAGATTTATTCTACAAATATTTAAATGTTTATGTAAATTTGTTCAGTACACTTGAGGAAATACGCTTATACTGCAGTCTCTCACACACTCATATATAAAAGTAGTAAATGTTCTTTAAGGAAGATACTAGTAAAATGTACATATTTTATGATGATTAATTTTTAATGAACTTTGGACAATTTCCTCCTTGTCTGAGAAGGATTATTTCTGACTTGGAAAAATTAATCATTAAAATTAATTGGCCGAAAATGTCTCGTGTGTGTGTGTATATATATATATATATATATATATATATATATATGAAAAATCAACCAGTGGCCCCAGGTGATGCTCTCTGAAAAATCTGGAGAAATTCACGGGTGTTCCTTGATCAAATTTATTGGTTAAAAAAAACAAAGTAAGCCTATAAACAAAATTTGCTCTATTGTAACCAGATGCTCCTTAATTATAAATGATAAAAAATTTTTTAAATATGTGCCAGTACTTACCGATTTCAATAAATACTTTAGATTTATCATTTATTATAAAGTTTAAAATGTGTAACCTAATTATTACAATTAACTTGGTGCCTCAGAAAATCCACCACCTCCCTCGATGTAAAAATACTTATGTATTCTCATGTACTTTGGAAGATTGCATTCCCAATATCAAATAACATTAAATTCATATATTGGAGACACATGCACCACCTTCTTCTGTAGGTTAACTTATATATTTAAACTGTAATATGCACATATTGATCATCACAACAAACCAAAATACAGCTGTTAACATAATACAAATTATCAAATAATGTAAAATAATATATAACACTTGCTGCAATGAAAATTTCAAAATACTCTAAGCTATTTTTTTTTTTTTTTTTTTAACAAAAGAAGCAATTTGCATTAAATAAAATTTCACCACAGAAGATGACATTCTAAAGTATTTATAAAATATTTATTATGCAGATATAATAATGTTTAAGATATTTTATTAATTTTCCAGTACTGTCAAGCTTTGTGAAACTGCTTTATACATGTCACTTATACCATTTGAATTTGAAATATAGCATGTACTATCTTAACATTTAATTCTTGATAATAATTGAAACAGCCAAAATTATTCTAACAAAGCATGAACTTTGAACAGTTCATATATAATTTTGATTTTGCTGTACAACTTATTTCAAAATTAGAAAAAATGCAGTAAACAAAGAAAATAAAAATTAAACCGACAAAGCTTGTCTGTTGAATTTAAGTTTTATTTCTATCGTTCTTGTATGTATATATATTTTGTGTGTGCACACACAAAATTCATCCTGAAGGTTTGTCACTAAAAATGCACTGGTATACTTTGACTTTTTTTTTTTTTTTTTTTTTTTTTGTTCCAGTAATGAGATTAACTGTGTCCTTATACAGAAACATTTGGCATTCATTAACTGAAATTTTTCCCTTAAAAGTTTTTGTAGGAAATGTTTTTCAAGTCCACTGTTATTGCACTTTTTAGTACCTTCCTAACCTTTAGGCTTGAAGTAGTCTGAAAAGTTAACACCTCCTCGATTGTCATTATTTTCTCGCCAAGTTTCATGTGCTATCCATTTTAGCCGTTTCTGTTGTTGAAAGACTTGGTAATATAGTTTTTATATTTGTGATTCTTAATCTTCGATTTGAGAAAATGGTTGTATACAGGTGAAAGTTTCTAAATTTCTGAACAATTTAGACGTCATGCATAACATTCATGAGTCAAAATATGATGAGGTTATTTAATATGACTAGTTTTTTGGTTAATGTTTTGGTTCTGTAGTCTCTTGTGGTGTTGGACAAACTCTCTCTAGCACAACCTATTCTAAGTTGGTTATTACTGATCCGTATAGTTATTTGATGTGTTTCATATTTCAGAATTCCACATTTTGAATTTTTATGATGGATAAAGTATGTACCATCATGTTTTTCATTACAATTCCAGGTTTTCTTTTCTTTTCTTGGAAAGCTTTATCTTTACTACTACTATCACCACTGCTAAGAAAACTGGGTAGAAAAAGTTTTTTTTTTTCCCTCCTCACCAAGATCATTATCTCCACTATAAATAACTATCGGCATAGCTTCATCATTACACTGGCCTCTGGAGGGAAAAACAGGAATGCTGTTTTCTATTAAATACATTTGGTATGGAATGTTTAAATAATTGCTCATCATTTCACATCTGTGCTTGTAAAGACACAGTGCATAGTTTAGGAAGAGATTAAATAGATTCGTAATTCCTCTTTGTACTCCTAATAAGATAACATGAATTGGTGTTTGGATCTTCACAAAACACATGACTTTGTGGACCGCTATAGTTCTTCTATTAGATCTAGACATTCAGAGCTTGGAATACAGATTCTCATGGATGTGAGAAGGAAGTACCTATTGTTATGGTTGTATGGCACTGATATGAATATAGCAGGTATACAATTTTCTATTTGATCTCTCTCAGTACAACTCTGAGTTTCATGCACAATGCAATCTTCAGGTGCTAAGTAAAGACTGTTAAATAATTAAAATTTTTAAAATATCTGGTTATCACAATGTTGGTGCAGTTATATATTATACTGAGATTAGTTTTTAATTTTCCTAAATTTAATTCATTAGCACTTTAATTATTCACCAATGCCAAAAACAATTTTTAACAAAAAGTTAAGACCAGCTAACATCGATAAATCTATATCCCAAGTTAACATTATAATAAATGTTTCCAATAAAAACGATTTTTTTTTTTTTTTTTTTTTTTTTTTTGTAAAATGCTGCTGCTGAAAAAAAAAAATTATTTGTCCCTTTTAAACAGTCAATGTATGACTGATAATATTGTATACCAAGCTAGCATACATTCCAGTAACGATGTTAAATTTTATTTTGGTTCCACTGAAAATCCTTGGAAATTGCATTTTTACCATCATCAGATGACTTTAGGCAATATAAAATACAAAAAAAAGCACTGCTCTCTCTAAATATTTTTGGGAATTAAAGAATGATGGTAATACACCTTTTATCACCTGGGATATTGTAGCAAGAGCCAAGTCTTACAACAGGAAAGAAAAAATAGATGTAATTTGACATGTTGAAAAAAATTATTTTAAAGCACTTGAATAACCCAAGCTTATTAAATAAGAAGAATGAATTTATGGTTGCATGTAAATATAAAAAATAAATATCAGCTTAAATATGTTGATCCAGGTTAATTTTTAATGTAAATTATAGTTTGTTTTTATTTTATTTAAATTATATTTTAAATTATAGTTTTATTTTAATTTTATTTTTTTTAAATAAAAAAAAAAAGTAATCTCCCTTTGTGTTGTTTATTTTCAAAGCCAAATATATTTAAAATTGAAAAAAAAGATCACAGTATAATATAACTGCGTCACCATTGTGATAACCAGACATTTATAAAATTTAAATTATGTAATGATCAGTCTATACTCGGCCCCTGAAAATTGCGTTGTACATGAAATCTTTTATTAATACTAGTATGCTATGTACAATATAGATATATACATCATCCCAAATGTATCGAATAGAAAACAGCATTCCTGTTTTTCCCTCCCAGAGGCCAGTATAATGAAGAAGCTATGCTGATAAGATATTTATAAAAAAAATATAAAAATGAATGAGTGTTGGCGCAACATTTTCTATCAAGTGTTCCTAGTAGTAGTACTAGAGATGAAATTTCTTGACATCCTCATCATTAGGTTCATTGTTTCAGTTTGGAGACAGACTTAATTGGTATATATTTTATTCCTTCTGCTATGAGTGTGCTCAGAGTAGAAATGTGAAACTTTTTTTTTCCCTTCCTTGCTCCCCCCCCCCCATATTTCAGCACTTAATCTATGCTGTTAAGCTTTATTAATTTGGTTTCCAATTTAAAGATATTACTTTCTGAAAGCATTAACTAGCTTTTCTTTTTTTTTCTTTAACTCTTTAGTGTTTTCCATTTCATTTTTCCGTCTTTTTGTTTTTTCCTGCTGTCGGGGTTGTCAACCCAGGTTTTTTTTTTGGTTTTTTTTCCAACTAAATACTTTATGGATGGTCTTGTATCATGTGATTCTTCAATGATTGAATCAGTATTTAGGGATGTCAGCTGTAACTCTAGTTTCACAAAATGCTTCCTTTTACATTTTCATTTTTAAGAGATTGGAGATATATATATTTTGGATCTTTTGTGGTTTATGTAAACAGAAGAGATATTTTGTTTGAAGGTCTTAGTTTCTGATCATCTACTTTCCAAAAACTTTTTTGCTTATAAAACCACAAGTAAATATACCATGTATCCCATTTGTCTTCAGCTGGATATTTTTGTAAGACTTTTTTTTTTTTTTTTTTTTTTTTTTTTTTGAGATTCTTTTAAAAAAAACATCGTTCTGTTAGGTTAATAAATTAATCTCAAAGGATTTTTTGAGATTTTTGTTTGCAGGAATAAATAATTTTAAAATTATTAATTCATATCATTTTCACCACTCTTGGCTAGTATAGGCAATTATACTAATCCCCAAATTGATATTCAAATTCATTTCTTTGAGAATCTGGAAACCCATCTAATTTCTCAAATCTTTCTTTCTCCTCATTACTAATAATCACTAAATTCTATAACCCCTTTTTCTGCTGCCTACACCTAATGGTATAAGCATGTTTAGTGGTCCAGTCCTCAGGGTCTTTTAAACACAGGGCTAACTCTGTGCTGGTCAATGATGGCATTGGTCCAATCTGGTGGTTGCTGGCCACTTCAATCCACACCAACTCAGCCCATGTGTTCTTGATTTCAGAACAGTGGAATATTGAATGTCGTAGCAATGTCAGTGCTGGTTTGAGCTGTGGTGGGTGCTATGTTAAGGGAAGAAATATCTTCACAATGAAAAAATAAAATTGGAAGATTCTTTGGGTTAATCTTCAATTGGTTTATGTGGTTCTTGGTACAACAAAAATGAACCCTTCCCGTATCAATCTCTGTAGTGATCCTGTGCCTTGCCTAATATTTGGGTTTCAAAGTTCTTCAGAATCAGGAAATCTGGTGGCAGTTGACCTGGATTCCAGAGGCACTTGATACAGGATTTGCAGCCCAAGTCTCTCAAAGCTATCTGCTTATATGCACTTCAGCCCAAAACTGATGTGGGGCCAAAGGGTTCTGGGGATTCTTTGATTCTTCAATTTTCACATTAATCCCAATAAGGGTTTTTGTTCCCTATTTCTGCTTTCCAAGTTTGGAGAATTACCCACCTCCTTGGGGTTAATTATAGGGATTGATCCTCTCTTAAACTCCAACCTACTTTACTTTACATTTTGTACCATCACTCCACACAGGCAGTGCCAAATTCTTCCTCTTCGTCTTTCCTCAACATTCAACTTCAGCTTACCTCCCAGGTTAGGCATAACTCTTTGTGGTAAATTTAATTTTTAAAGCATGTGTGTGAAAGGGTGTCGTTTTATTCTAGTCATTAATTTTAATTCTCATGATTCCTCAAGGAAGAGAAAATTATTTCTCCTTTCTTGGACTTATCTATGTCTAGCGAAAATATAAACCAGATCACCTGCTTGTCAATGACAGGATGTGTTTTCATAACTTCAACCCTCAAATTGGGTTAATTCCTTGTTTAAATTTCCCAATTCGTTTTTTTTTTTTTTTTTTTTTTTTTTCAGCAAAAATATAAGCCTTGTCTGTCTCTCTTCTCGTTAATCTGTTTTCTTAATTCCTCAATGAAAGAGTAAAAATTATTTCTTCAAATCTGTTTTCGTTCACATGCCAGATTAAAAAATAGATTAAAAAAAAAAAAAAAGTTTAGGAGAGAAGAAATCCAGATGGTCTCATTTCTTCCAAGGATTTCTCATTTCTCTCAGCTTACATTTGTCAGAATTCAATCAAACCTTTGCACACTTTCCTCTGGTTTTATACCATAATGCTGGACCTTTCTACATTTAACTAGAATCTAAAGAGGAGAATATTTTCATTAGGTAGTTCATTATTTTGAATTTTTCTGTTTTTGTCTAAATTGACAATTTGTTGAACCTGATGCTTGATTTTAAAATATCTACACTGAGCAAAGTTAAGTGAGACAATTTAAATATAACAAATTCCATTGAGTAAGTAGGAGGAATCCTTTAAATTTCTCAAACTTTCACAAATTATTTAAGTGAAATGTAAAAAGTTCTTGGTTTTTATGCACTTTCCAAATCTAACCAAATTAACATACATTAACATTTTTTACTAGATGGGCTGAGAATTTTTAGCAGCCCCTTATACAATTTAATAAAACACGAGAATTTTAATAGCATGTTGGCACATTTTGTTTATCTCGTTCTACTTTTTAGTTATTGTTTTAAATTCCATTAATATCGTTCATGCTTATCTCATTTTGATTTTTTGTTTTGTTTTGTTTTTTTTTTTTCACCCAAAATGTAAGACTACATGTACCCTTTCTAACTGACCATAGAGATGTAATATTAGTTTTCTTTTAGTTTATGGAGAGAAAGGGGAAAAAATGCATGATCTTGGACAAAATTACTCTTGTTGCTTCTCTTTACCACAATTTCTAGATTGAATACTCTCCAATAGTTAAAATAAGTAGTGAAGTAGGAATATTAAACTCTTATTTCATATCTTAGTTCAACCAATGGCTAGACATAATACAAAATCTTATTGCCTCCTCTCCCACAACACATTTTTATACCATATTGTTTGCTTTTACAATCTACTAACAGGAGTTGGGTGTTATAAACATGACTATTTCCCACCTTGTTGAAGAGAAAAATCAGGTAAAAGTAAAGAATACATCTGAAGGGAATGGTGATACCATAGTTAATAAAATCAAACTTTATCTTATTGGTACTTCAAGGGATATAATTATGGGGGAACAAATTTAGGAGTGAAAGGCAGTGATATAGTACAATCACTGTGTGTGTTTGTGTGGAGAAGAATCAAAATGAGGAAAGAAAATTGTCAATTATATACAGTTTACCTCATGATAGTTTGGAATTACAGAAAGTTCAAGTTTTGTTGGAAGCTGCTACTTTTTCTGTTTTATTTTTCTCATTTTAACTTGAAGAAAAGTATTTTCCCAGAAAGTTGATAAAGAACAAAAGCAAAATAAAGACATCAGCTAGAAATTCAGATAATCATAATGGTTTATTTGATTTTTTTTTTTTTTCTTTCTCCATGAGAAAAATGTGTGAGATTATATATATATATATATATATATATATATATAATATATATATATATAATATATTAATCTGAATATTAAAAACACTGACTTACTATTAAGTTTGAAAGTATAGATTGTGGAAGAAAAAATTAAATACACTTCTGTTAAAGATTCTTGCTTGTTAATTTGTGCTTATAATATATAGCATCGTCAAGGTTTTCATTCAATTACTTTTTCTTTTACTCTATAAATATACTGAAAATACTTATCAGAAAAGCAAATCAAATTGCAAAAGTTAAGTTTTTGAAGTAAGCATTCTTTTATTTGTTAACATTTCTTTTTGGAAGAGTTACGAACTACTCATTTTCAAACCTGTTTAAAATATCTTTGGAATTTGTTATATCCATTTTTTTCTAATTTGAAATCTTTAACATATGCTGAATTAAATATTTTCTTTTTACATATCCTTTTAAAATTGTTTAAATGAGGAGTCTACAGTTTTCATTGCCACTTATTTACTTTATAGTTATTAATTAGAATTTTAGACACATATCTTTGCATGTTTCTAATATTTTATATATTTTTAAATATTTATCTAGCTTATTGTGGAATTGTATTTTTGCTATCTCTCATTTTGTTTACACTTTTTTCTCTTGTAATTTGTATGGTGTGATTTATTTGTATTAAATCAGTTTTATTTAATAATACTGGAATATCAGCTCCTCACTATATTTTTACTAGCTTAAGTTTGTTCTTGTCCAAGTGTTGCTTGGTATTGCATGATTTTTGTACATATTTGTAATTCTAACAAGACCTCATTTTTTTTTTATACTTGTTGTAAAATGCCTCTTTAAACATATGTAGCATCTTTGTTACTGTGAGGTTAGTTTGTCATTTTTCTTCTATATATTGACACATTAATTTATTCTGTTTATGACTATAATACTTATTTGATTATAACTTGATCTTTTTTCTTTTTTTTTCTCATCATATACTATATAAACAAGATAATTTAGTTGATTTGAACCCGCAGCCAAACTATTACAGCTTTTGTTAATGTCTTGATCTGTTTTATTCTCACAAAAATAAATGCAGTAAAGTTAGAGCTCATTGATAGAACTCATTTTTAATTGAAGTTATTGTTAATTTACCATTAATATTCAATATCATTTCAATCATTAGTGTTGTTAAAGTTATTTTTTACATTTATATTGGTGCTAAAACAGTATTTTGACTGAAATTAGACACCGTCAATCTTTTTATTGAAGTTTGGCAAATATTTCATTCTAATCTTCTGATGGATGTGGAGATGTTATTTTTTATGATCATTAGAAACTTATTCTAAAATTTTTCTAAAATTTAATATTTATGACTTTAGCATGTTTGATAAGCATTATTGCAGCAGTAAATATTGCAAAGTATTAATACTAAATTGTCATAATTATCTCTTTTTTTTTTTTTTCTTTTTTTTTTTTTTTTTCTCTCCAAACTTTCTCATTCTCAACCCATTCACTTTCTACATGTATACTAATTTTTTTTTTTTTCCCTGATTCAATTCTATTCAAATCTTTTAGTAGATTATTGTATTGACTTCACCTGATTTAATATGAAATCTTAAAAGTTTATGGAATGGAACTTGTCTGTCAATTTTGTGTTCAGTGGTGTTTGGTTGTTCTTTCATATTAAGCATCACTACCATTAGTAAATATAATAACTTTGTGTATCTGTATAAAAGTACAGTATCTCACCATGAAGCATAGTTCACAAGTTAACCTTGTAAACCATTAATACTGTAATATTAGGTCAAATAAGTATCTATAGTGCACAAAACAATTTCATCAGTATGAAATCTGGCATATACCAAGTTTCAGATGTTAGCAATTAGAAAATTATCACCATAGATCAATTGTATATATAACAAATTGAAAAATAAAGATTTATAATATACAAGTTACTAATTTAATACTTTTAGACTGCCTACAAATATTTTTGTGGGATGATACTGCTTCAGGCAGTGATTTACTGGTATTTTTTTACCCTTCTTCATGGTAAATTTCCTTCAACTATACAAGTTTATGCTGTTGATATTTTGCAACTTGATAGTTCAGCATTTTCTATAAATTTTCTGTTGGGTTCAGATTTGGTAATTGGTTAGATCACTCAGAGACATTAATATACTTCAACCAAATTTTAGTCTCCTGTACTATGGGATCACTGTCCTGCTGAAACACCCAACCTCATCTTGTGTTGAGTTTTCTGACGGTTATTTCAAAATTGCATATTTGGCTGAATTCATTAATTTCCCATGGCATTATATTACTTCCATGGAGATGATGATCCTTGGATCATAAGTGTTCAGTTTTCATCATAAAGTGAGAGTATAGTTATTATTTTTATTTTTTTTTTTTTTTTTTGTTTGTTTAAAAGAAAAAGAGCATCTTTATTGATATGCCCATTGGCAAACTTAATACGTGCCATAAGCATGTTTCTTTTCTTTATTAGTGGTATTTGGCAAAATCAGGGTTTTCATATCATCTCCCACTGTAAATAGTTTTGGTTTTTTGTAAAAACAAATTGAAGATTTTCCAAGGAAATTTATTTAATACATTTAATAATTGTTGAGCCAAAGAAAATTACATATTCAAATGAAAATATAAATTTTCTTCAAGTATTATATCACCATGATTTGTTTGTAATGAAAAATTTTCAAAAAATAGGTAAGTGTAGTTTTAGTGAATGTGATGTAAATAATATAGAAATTAACAAGTTATGTGATTATTAAGAAATTGGCAGTGGAATTTGATCTACAAAATTGCAATGAAATGAAAGTGCTGGTAAAAGTTCAATAAGTTTGTAAATTCAGTTAGGGAATACTGTTTTGAAATTCTTTGTGATAAACATGATGAATGCAATAAAAGGGAAAATATAAAGAAAAGCTGCCCTATTGGGCTGTATTTAAGCTAGCTCTTGTGAAGGGCTCTTGATTGGGCCTTCATCACAATAGGTAGTGAGGAGTAGATGTGATAGGTGGCAAACTACAGAACTAAAAATTGATTGCTGCATTTAAGTATTGCATTAATATTTAAACTTAACTTTTAAAAATTCAATGATAATTCTTTTGCCACTACTTAATTTAAAGACAATTTGATGTACGTAGGTCATTACTTTCTATACAAACAATTATTTTTATTTCATGGATGACTTTCACTGGATTTCACAATTTTGATTTTTTGATTATTCCCAAATTTATTTACAAGTTATCAAAAGTATTGTAAAAAAAGACAAAAACAACTGTTGGACGAGTGAATGTATTTTGTTTTCTTTATCAGAAGGAAAGAAATTATCAGAAGGATCTTGTTCAGCTGGCGTGTTCGTAACATTCATCCTCAACAATAATAAAATATTTCAAACAATTGAAATATAAACGAGGCAAAGGGTCATTCAAAACAAATGCAATCATTAATATACAGAATCAATATGTACAAGTTTGCAAAGGAATAAAAGGTTTGAATATTGGATTTGCAGAGGAATAAGAATATGTAATGTTTTTATGTCGATAAGAGTTGCGTACCCTTAACTGTAAATTAAGTTCGATGTCAGTTCGCTATTTTACTTAGCTGGTAGTGAATGGTGATTATTCAACTTTTAAAAGTAAAATATTTGAAGTTCGAAAGTTCTTGTTCATCAGAGAGGATTATTGTGCCAACACGTCGTTGGGTCAGGAATTGGTTTCACGCTGGGAAGTTATGACGAAAAGGTTCGTTGACATCAGTGTTGCCATAAAGTTTAACATCTTGATTCGTCGAGGCGGATGTTCGTAATTGTCACATTTTGAAGCTTGGAGTGAGCGGTCAAAATTGTCTGCTGCTGCTGTTGTCTCTCGCAAATGTCGAACTCTGCTCTCGGTCACACGTGTTTTTGGGTTTATATAAGGTCGTAGTCACGTGGGGTGGCTCCAGAACGAATTGCACCAAAATTTGCTTGTGCACGTACGGGTGACTTGATTGGTCGAAAAGGACCAATCAGTGAGCTAGATTTGCAGAGAATAACCAATAGTAGCTCGCTGACATTGCTTGTATGAAAGTTGATGTAATGGAATCGTGCATTATATGAAGAAGGTAAAACTGGGCTGTGGACGAGCCCACACAACTACTGTTGAACTTTTAAAAGGTAAGCTTAAATATTAATGCAATACTTAAATGCAGCAATCAATTTTGAGTTCTGTAGTTTGTTGCCTATTGCATCTACTCCTCCCTACCTCTTATGATGAAGGCTCAATCAAGAGCCCTCACTAGAAACTACCTTAAATGCCGGCCAATAGGGCCAATTAAGCTAGTTTATAATGAAAGTAATAATATATCCCAATTCAAATTGATGTTTTGGGGTTTTTTTTTCTTCAAATATAAGGGAAAATGAATTTATTTGAACAAAGTAACTATAAACAAAGAAACATTTTTTTTTTATTTATTCATTTTTGCTATCCTCTGCCAACCGCAATGATAGAGAAAGCATTACCTTGCACAATTGCCAGCGAGACACACTGCAAAAGCCACTCTGTTTCGCAGGGCTCATCACTTAATTGAGACGCAATCCCGCCAACTCTCCAAGGGAACACCATCGAACAAGGGCCAATAACCCCAGGAGTCTCCACTGCCACTGCAGTAAAAATAAATCTACCTGCAAGAGAAGAATATTTAACTACTTTTTTTTTTTTTTAATCTCTGTGTTCTGAGTGACAGACCCCAGCTCAACCAAATTACTGGCCAAAACTGAATCGGCGCATGTCACTCCCCCCCCCAAACAGGAAAAATGGTAATGCCATTCTGATTTTTATCACCTATGTCATGACCTACGAGTTCAATTTGGGAAGGAAACACAGCTACATCCAGACCTCTTCTGATGTTGCTTATTGCTGCATGTATTGGAAAGTGGCTGGCACTACTACTCAATGGAAGCTCCACATCTGCATCTGTGACACTCACATAATTTGAGCCCAAGGCAGATTGCAACTCCAACTCTAGTGCACTCATCATCCAGAAGGGCACCAGTAAATGAGGAGGGCATTGTGCCGAGCTAGGCACCACTACTCAGTTGTGAAGCAGATAGTAGACAAGCAAGGTCATCCTGATCCAGAGAGAGCCTCAAATTAGTAAAATTGGCCTCACATTTTAATTTATACCAACCTTTCTGTTTTGATGTCTTGTGGGATAGAAAGTAATTCTTGGGCCCAGATGCTGCATGCTTGGTCGAAAGAGCTACCCAAAAAACAGATGTTCCGAGTATCTCATCAATTAATTCACGACTGGAAGAAAGATATGCTGGAAGGGCCAAGTCTGCCACTGGTAAAGGGCCAAGTCTGCCACTGGTAAAGGGCCAAGTCTGCCACTGGTAAAGGGCCAAGTCTGCCACTGGTAAAGGGCCAAGTCTGCCACTGGTAAAGGGCCAAGTCTGCCACTGGTAAAGGGCCAAGTCTGCCACTGGTAAAGGGCCAAGTCTGCCACTGGTAAAGGGCCAAGTCTGCCACTGGTAAAGGGCCAAGTCTGCCACTGGTAAAGGGCCAAGTCTGCCACTGGTAAAGGGCCAAGTCTGCCACTGGTAAAGGGCCAAGTCTGCCACTGGTAAAGGGCCAAGTCTGCCACTGGTAAAGGGCCAAGTCTGCCACTGGTAAAGGGCCAAGTCTGCCACTGGTAAAGGGCCAAGTCTGCCACTGGTAAAGGGCCAAGTCTGCCACTGGTAAAGGGCCAAGTCTGCCACTGGTAAAGGGCCAAGTCTGCCACTGGTAAAGGGCCAAGTCTGCCACTGGTAAAGGGCCAAGTCTGCCACTGGTAAAGGGCCAAGTCTGCCACTGGTAAAGGGCCAAGTCTGCCACTGGTAAAGGGCCAAGTCTGCCACTGGTAAAGGGCCAAGTCTGCCACTGGTAAAGGGCCAAGTCTGCCACTGGTAAAGGGCCAAGTCTGCCACTGGTAAAGGGCCAAGTCTGCCACTGGTAAAGGGCCAAGTCTGCCACTGGTAAAGGGCCAAGTCTGCCACTGGTAAAGGGCCAAGTCTGCCACTGGTAAAGGGCCAAGTCTGCCACTGGTAAAGGGCCAAGTCTGCCACTGGTAAAGGGCCAAGTCTGCCACTGGTAAAGGGCCAAGTCTGCCACTGGTAAAGGGCCAAGTCTGCCACTGGTAAAGGGCCAAGTCTGCCACTGGTAAAGGGCCAAGTCTGCCACTGGTAAAGGGCCAAG
>OZ038486.1:85229050-85491550 GCA_964036315.1 Acanthosepion esculentum
CATGTTGCTTGTCTGAGAAAAGGCCCTGTAATGAGAGATGATGAACCAATTAAGCATTGATTAGGGCCTCTAGGAGTTTCCCAAAAAAAGGTAGAAGGCTGATAGACCAATAGTAGGATGGGTCAGATGGTTCACTACAGTTCTTAAAAACTGGAACAATAGATGATGAATTCCAGTAAGTAGGAAAGCAGGCAGCAACGAGGCATTTATTATACAGTTTAGAGAGAACTAGCTAGTTCTGGATCACACATCTTGATGACTATTACAGAGATGCCATCATGTCCACATACTTTGTGGGGATCAAGGTTAGAGATGATAGCAGATATCATGGAAGAGGTTATATACATATCACTGAGCAGAGAATCAGTTCTAAGTGAGAAGTTGGGCAGGGATACGACTGATGAGTCAAGGGTAGAGTTTGAGGAGAATTTACAGGCAAAGCATTCAGATTTATCAACAGAGGATGATAATACCTCAAATTGATCGAAGAGGAGGGGATTAGAGACCTTGCACTTATTTAGACCCTATTACAGAGACGCCAGTAGGCACAAGAGCCAAAGATTTTTAGAAGTTATGCAGTGCCTCATTTTCTCAGCAAACAGGGACTTAGCTTCATCAAAGACTCGCTTACATTTGTTACAAGCAGTAGCAAACAGGCACTTGTTATGACGGGAGCTGTTGCAATGGTATAGCTGGAAATAGTGGTTCCTGTATGCTATGGCGGCCCAGCATGCTGGTGTTTTATTTATTTTTAATTAGTGTTTAGATACTTACCTATTATTTCAGTTTTCTTGTTTAAGTTTATTTTGGTTTCTAAAACTAATTATTAATTATATGAATATAAAATATTACACATTGAGTGATGGTGCTAATGTAGTCGTCACGCTAAAAAGGACTCGCTGGAAGAGGGCAGCCGTCTCTTGGCGTCATCGTCAGCTCCCTCGGCCCCAACTGCCAAAGCCTTCAGACGCACTCATTTTATAGACCATGATGAAGTAACCAATTGGTTGAGTGGGAGAATTTTACATATACGTAGGTGCACTTCGCCAATTCTCCCTTCCTCCAACTGCTCTGCGACACCATACACATGCAGTATTGCTTGATGTATAATAACAGAGCTAAAATTTATATTAATAATAAATATACATTTTTTCCTCACCAGTAACACAACTCTGAGTTACATGCACGATGCAATCATTAGTTGCTAATTGAAAACTGGCCATTGCATAATTTAAATATGGATGATAGTGGAGCAATCTATTTATTTTGTAGGGATATATATATATAGATATATATAACAGACAAAACAGACAGGCTTACTTAGGTGTTGAGGCCTCACACTTATACACACACCCACACACAACATACTCACTCACTTTCCTAATGAGCCAAATGATAACACACACCCATAGCAATATACAAGCTAACAGATATCATACTCACTCACTCCCTTAAAAACTAAATAACACACACACACACACACACACACACACACACACTTACCAGAGACTAAACAACTAAATGACACACACACTAAACTAAATAACACAAGCACCAATAAACTACTGAACTGACCGGAGGAAAAAAAAGGGAACATAGCTCTTATCTCAAATGACAACTTAAAAGAGACTGTTTGACCAACACAAGGAATGTTAAAAAGATAAATAAATAAATAATAAAAAAACAAATGAAAATTACAGACAAAAGTTTGTTTTCTTCATCAAGACATTCATTTCTGTAGTTTACTGCTACAGCAAGCAGAAACATTTTTTTCTCCCGATGATGGCCATGTTGGCTGAAACTAGTCGAGGAATATAAATGAAATAATAATAATAAAAGCATAAGAATATTAATCTACAACCCAGTATGTCTGAAGATTTTAATTGATTTTTTTTAATAATTTTTATCGTTCAAAATATATATATACATACACACACACACACACACAAACATATAATATAATTTAAATACAAATATACACATCTAATATGTAGTTTCAAATATAATACAAATTGTGTGTGTGTGTGTGTGTGTATGTGTGTATATATATATATATATATATATATATATATATATATATATATTGGCCTTATTGTGTACACTGATGTTTCTTTCATGTGCTTTCAACTTTCTTTATTGCACTCTATTTTTCCTTTATTATGTCCATAACGTATTAGACAAAATATCTGACAGTATAGAAGTGGCTCTCTTTCACTACATTTATCTGTGAACATCTTATAATGCTCATAATGTCAAGTGGCTTAATCATTCTGATGTTAGTGATGTTGCCTCTAGTAATTCTGATCAATGTGCTTCTTTATTTGATTTGTTTCTTACCTCCTCTCTCTTGTCTAGCATTACAACTCTTTGCAATTCAGGTCATGCTGGCAGTCCTGTAATAGTGTGTTAAAGTCTTCTCTTTACTCAATTTGAGGTGTTCTCATCATCTGCTGATAAAGCAGAATGTTTCTTTCGTAAATTATTTTCCAATTCTATTCATGACTCCTCTGGAGTATCTTTACCTGATTTTCCTTAGAACTTTACTGTGTAATATGCATATAAACTGTATCCATGGTTTCTGCTGTCACCTCTAAACTGGATTTCCACAAAGCATGTGGACTTGATAGTATCTCTACAATAGATTTTAAGAAATGTGCTCCTGTTCTCTCTAAATTCTACAATAAATGCCATGCTTTCCTGCTTGTTGAAAATCCTCTTGTGTAGTTCCAGTCCTAAAGAACTTGAATGAACTGTCTAATCTTTCTATCGGCCTATTAACCTTCAACCTCTTTTTGGTAAAGTACAGTGTGAGACAGAGAGGACCAGCATTTTTGAAGGTGTCTTAGCATTTTTTTTCTTTTCAGTTGAAGTCATGGTGCTATGGGCAATAGGGCACCACATGTTTGCCTACAACAGTTTTGTGAAGAATAATGAATCTGTCACTGCAGTTCAGTGTGAGTTTTGTCGCCGATTCAACATTCGCTGAAATCAAGCTGTTCCCACTCCTAACACAATCTTATGTTAGGTTCATGCCCTTTGTACACGAAGTACATTAATGAATAGCAGACTGGTGGGGGTCCCATAAATGGTATGTACTCCAGAAAATGTGGAACATGTCACACAAACTTTGCTGTGTAGTCCGAATCATTCTGCTCGGAGACATGCTACTGAACTTGACATTGATAATCGTTCAGTAAGACATATTTTGTCTGAAGAACTGTATTTCCACCCCTACAAATTGGTCATTGGGCAACAGTTGAGACCAAGGAACTATGTACAGCGGCGTAACTTCACATGTCAGATAGAAGCAATTTGTGAGGCAAATGACAGCCTCATTTTGTTAATGAGTGATGAAACTCATTTTCATCTCAATGGCATGGTGAATCAACAGAATTATCATTATTGAGATCTTGAAAATATGAGAGAACTGCACAAAAGATCACTACCACCCCCCAAAAGTGATGGTTTGGTATACTGTTGGGAAAGCTGGCATCATTGGTCCTTACTTTTTTGAAAACCATAATAGAAATGCTGTTACTGTGAACTCTGACTGTTACATTGAGATGATAAACAACTTCTTTGTGCCTGAATTACATTGATGTATTCCTATCCAATGTGTATGGTTTCAGCAGGATGGGGTGACAACCCACACAGCTAGACCATTAATGGACATTCTTTGACCTCTCTTCTGTGACTGCCTCATTTCCAGGTTTGCTGACACTCCTTCCCCCCTCGGTACTGACTTCTTATCTTGGCTTCAGTCACATTCCCACCACCATAACATAGCTTCATTGTGACTTTTCTATAAATATTTTTATGGTAATTGTTCTTTGTTACCTTAACTTTACAGATTTAAATGCAGTCGTAGATTGACAGCTAGGTCTCATTATTTTACAGTTGGAATGACTATATGTAACCATAAGTACTATGTTAACAGTTTCTTCTGTCACGCTTTTTGCTTGTGGAACTCTCTTCTAGACACTTGCTTCCCAGTCAACTTTGATTTACAAATATTTAAATGCAATGCCAATTGTTATCTTCTGTGTTAATTCCTGTTCTTTTATTGTTCTCTCTCTTTAATAATGTTTTTCTTTTTCTTGTATTCTTTCACACTCAGTAATTGCCATTATTGGAGTCAAATGATTAAAAAAAATTCTTTATGAAAAATGTTAAACACAGTCATAACCTAATGAGATAGAATTATATCATATGAATGCCTTCTTCAATATCTGTCTATATTTCTGAGATGAGTTATTATGTACACTATTTACATTATTTGGACTATTGTCTTCATCTTTGTTGCCATATTTATTACATTTCAGCTGTTGTACGCTCTGGGCTTCTTCAGTTCGTTGGAATGTTGAACTGAACCCTTTATTTAGCTCACTGGGTTAGACTGTTCTAGTTCCATGTGCCATGTTTAATGGATGTCAGTTATCAGTTATCTCCTGTTAATTCCCCTCTCAAAGTTCTCCACTGCCTTAACCGGGTATTGAACTCACACTCTTTGGGTCCTGTCACTGGATCTGACTAACACCTTTATCTACTGTCATGTGACCTTTGAAAAATATTATTTATCAATAATCTGAGACCTGGTAAAAAAAATATAATGGAAAACTATAGAAAATGTTTAATTAATTGATTGAATTTAATGAGTACCAATATTTTATCTCTGTATTAATTGCCATATGACTAATAAAGTTGGTCATACTCTACCTCCTGTTTACATGATTGAGTTATCACTGCACCGACCAAAATAGGTGAGTGAAGAATACTTATGTTTCAGTTGAAACTAAATTATGGTATTTTTTTTAATATATAATAGCTTGATTTCTCAGGTTTCATTTTTCTTGCAAAATATAGTATGCCAAGCAAAAGTGGCTATGGGGAATCAGATACATAATTAATCAAGAAGATAACAAAATCATTATCATAAGATAAGCATTTAATATATAGCATTCTTTTCTACTAACCTGTAAAACAGATATTTATTTTGTGTTGTTCAAATTCTTACATTTTAGTTTAAGGAGTTAAAATATGTGTATACAATTGTTATAAAATCTTTTACAGATTAATTTTTAAGCATAAAATGATTAATTTGTTGTTATTTTTGTTTTTAGTTCCGAGAACAGCAAAGTTCATCAGCTCAGCTTGGATTTAGAATAGAAGCAGTGAGAGTAAGTATTTAATTATTTGTTTCTGTATTACTTGTTTATAAGTTTTGTGAATGTGTATGTTTTTGTAACTACTATTCTACATTCACTGTCACTTCCACTTACTGAAACTACTCCTAACACAACCCATAAAAAACATAGTTTAAACATAGAAGTGTTTCATTAACAACCTAGCAATGTTCTATGTTGAATAACTCTAAATCCTTTCTTCTTAGCTCATGACAATTTATTCAACATAAACTATGGAAAGATATCTGAAACCCTGTCATTACAAGGCAGACCCTAATGTGAATGATGCTCCAGTCCAATAGCACCATTGATTTAAAACTTGCAGTAACTTTATTGACTCTCAGGTACAACCAAATTACATGTACTTATTTACTTTCTGTCCCTGTTGATTTACAAACATGTTAAAGAATCAACCTCTTATGAGACAGCTGTGAAAACACTCAGAAAGCTCTGATAAGCCTAAGAACAACGTAATTTCAAGACATTTGCTCTCCAGCTGCAAACAAGATCCAAATGAAAGCCTGGATCAGTCCCTCAAAAATCTAAGGCCTCAGGACTGCAAATTTAGGCCTCATACTGCCAAGGAGTGCAAAAACAAATACCTTATAGACTACTTTATTAACAGGATATATTCCAGCTACATTTGCCAATGTCTATTGGAGAACATAACCTTAGACATGCAGATAGCATTTGGCCAGGCACATTCCTTGGCGGTAGCTAAAAAGGAGTCTGACACTTATACACTGTTCGACTAAAAAAATGGTTTATGCAGCTGACTCTGATACTATTACTAACAGTACCTCTTCTAACTAAACCATCGTGGTCACATTAAGGGTTGTGTTTCTTCTGTGAGCTCAGAAAACACCCCTGTACTTGGTGCTCAGCCAGGGAGGCTATATGTAAATCCTGTGGTAAGGTCAGACCCTATATGGTCTACTTCTTCAGCAGCTACCTGCAATGCATTGTCAACCACACCCTTTAATTTATCACAAACTGTTCTGCCGGCTAGAATAAATGGTAAAGCAGTGAATGCACTATTTGATACTGATAGCTCCCAGACTTTTGTAAGTCATTCACAAGTGAAAATGTATAGGTGGAAACCTCTGCCCTCTAATAAAGTTATTTCTATGGCAGCTACCAAATTACAGTCTAAAGTAGCAGGACACTGCATAGCAGATGTTATCATTGGCGATCATACATATAAGAAAGTACAACTAATTATTCTTGATAATTTGTGCGCCGATGTAATAATCGGGCATGACATTGATCCTACATTCTAAAGTGAAATTTTCTTTTGGTGGAACCAGACACCTCCTTATATATGGTTTGATTACAATGAAGGCTTCCTATCTCTTATTTTTCAATAATCCCTCTCTCAATTGTAAGTCTATAGCTATCAAATCAAGGAGATATTCTGAAGCTGATACTAAATTCATTAACTCTGAAGTAAAACAGATGTTAGCCAAAGGGATTGTGGAATCTAGTTTATCTCTGTGGAAAACACAAATATTGGTTACTGGTATACAAAATCACAAGAAACATTTAGTGGTCAACTATTCTCAAACTATGCTAGATGCTTATCCTCTACCTAAAATCAATGATTTATTAGAAAATATATCCAAGTACTGAGTGTTTAGTTTGGTTGATCTGTGCAGCACCTACCACTAAATCCAGTTAAAATAAAAGATAAACCTTTTACAGTTTTTTAAGTTTTTGAAGGTCCCTTTCAAGGTTACAAATAGTCATGGCTTTTCAAGGAGTTACTGACCAAATAATTAGGGATAAAAACATTAAAGACACTTGTGCTTACATTGACAGTATGTGGCCAAACACAATCTGAGCACTATGAAAATTTATGGAAGTTAATAAATACCTTAATTTAAACTTCAATCAGGATAAAAGTATATTCTGTCAAAATTCTATAAAACCTGATCCAGAATGTTTTCAACCCCTCTTAAACTTACCTGTTCCAACTCTGAGTAATTGGTTTGTTCTCCTATTACTCTAAGTGGGTATACCAATTTTCCTAGAAAATACATCCACTAGTAATAATTTGAAAATTTCCACTAGAACAATCTTCTGTTGAGGTGTTTAAAAATATTAAGCAAGACCTTGTAAATTGAAAATAATATCTTTTGTTGTTGAAACTGATGCCTCAGAATAAGACATCACTGCAACACTCAGCCAAAATGGCAGACCTGTAGCCTTTTTTTTATCTGACATTAACAGTTACTGAACATAAACATTCATCTATCAAAAAAGAAGCATACATTATCATAGTCTTTGTGTAAGTGACAACATTATTTGCTGGAAAAGCCTTTTCAACTAATAACAGATCAAACATCTGTATCATTTATGTTCAATCAAAGAAGAGCAGGAAAAATAAAAAATGAAAAGATTGCAAGATGACTACTCAAAATTTCTTGCTATTTTTATATCATTTATCGTTCAGGGAAGCAAAATTAAAACTTCTACTGGGTTCTAGAGGGTACAAGAAACATATATAAACAGGAATTTGTACCAACTAGCCAGTTGCCTCCTGAACCCACAGCCACGACTATTGAGGTTGACTGCGCTCCTTTTGATTCAAGAACAGTCCCCAAAAAGTAAAGACTATCAGTAAATACTTAATCTTTTTTCCTTGATATTATTGACCAAACTCCTTTATTTTATATACATGTTAATATCTAACTATTTTTAAGAAGAAAATATAATTCTTTGACTAGCGACGAATTACCATTCGTCACCTTAATCTTAACTGTATTGGATTTCCTCTCCCATTCCCTCGTATAGCTACACGTTAAGCCAACTACTTTCTGGGCTCTCGCACGCCTAGTAACTTGTTAGCATTACCTATCTTATATTGTTTAAACCTCAGCCCTATTTTTTTTTAAATTTTGTATTATATGTTAAATAAAAAACCCGCTTTTCACTATTAGATGTAATCTCTTTTCTTCAACCTTAATCCCTATGAATGTGGTTCTTCTTATTTTGTGTTGCGCCAGCCGTAACATACTGCTCAGCCACTAATCCTAACAAATTAGGAGAGATTCACGATTCCTTGTGTCACCCTAGAATAACATGTATGGCCCATTTTGTACAAAGTAAAAATCTTCCTTATACAATGGAAGACAAAAAGAATGACAAAAACCTGTCCTATGTGCTCTGAAATAAAACCTGATTTTATTTCAAGGATGAAAGTCATGTAATAAAGGCTACACAGCCCTTTGAGATACTTAACATTGACTTTAAAGGCCCCTACCAACAAATAATAAAAATCTGTATATGTTAACCTTAATTGATGAATTTCGTAGATTTCTGTTTGCATTTCCCTGTAAGGAATTCTCCAATAGTTATTGAATGTTTGAAAAATATTTTCTGCCTATTTAAAATACCAGCGTGTATTCATTCTTTCTAAGGACTCTCCACATTTTTGAACACACAAGGTGTGGCTAGGAGTCATTCAACTATTTATAATTTGCATAGGAATGGTCTAATAGGATGTTACAACAGAATAATTTGGTGAACCATATATCTAGCTCTGCACTTGCAAAGTCTCCAGGCCTCCATGTGGGGGATGGTACTCCCCCAAGCTCTTCATTGCATCAGGAGCATTCTGTGTACAGCTACTAAGGAAACCCCACATGAGAGAATGTTTCATCACTAATGAAGGATAGCAGATGGGCATTTGCTTTCCTTCATGGTTGTCCCAAACCAGGAGTGTTTTGATGACATGTTCTGTGCACCAAAGTAAGTTTGAACCACTGGTAGATGAGGTTGTGTTATTTGAGGCTAACACTAATTATGTACGCATATGCTTACAAATAGATGTGAAACTACAGTTTCACTAAAAGACCCCAACCCCCGGCAATGTGATAGGTTAACAGATAAAAACTCTACTGATGGCTTTAACCTGATGCCCAAGCAAGACAAGCAGAATGCTGATGTTGACCAGATGCACCGAATAGTGGAAATATCTGAAGTTCAAGAGAACTCTTTGCCTAAACAAAGCAAAGACATAACTCTGACGCCTTCTCCAGTCATACGCTGTTCTATGCATATCAAACATACAAGATTATTTTGAATAAAACAATTTAACCTAATCTTAATAACACCAAGCACTGTTTTTTGTTGGTGGGAGAGAATGTTGTGGTGACTACTATTCTGCCACCTCTGCTTACTGACACTACTCCTAAGACAACCTATAAAAATCATAGTCTAATTGTAGAAGAGTTCCATTAACAACTTAGCAACATTCTATGTTGAATAAAGTTAAATGCTTCTTAGCTCACAACAGTGTATTTTCAAAAATTATGCTGTGAAGAAAAACTAACATAGTTTTTCTATTGGATTTCATTTTATCATAAAATTAATTATTTTATTTAAAAAATAATAACCAACAGACATGCAAAAGAAATTGTAGGTGTTGATACTGAATTGCTAAAATGGAATCATATTGACTACCACTGAAAGCAAACAAAAGAAACTTGGAATATGGACTTAGAGATTACAATGTTTTTATAATGTGAAGGAAAGAGAATTATTATTAATCTCCTTCAACTACAAATTTAAGTAAAAGAAAGATAAGGCTTTAGTGAAAGCAAACAATTTCATTTTCTCTCAAAGTATTAGCATTTTTTGCATTGATTTTTTTTTCATCTGAAGAAAGTATAATTTTTGGTAGTAACAAAAGCTGTATCCTTTTTACTCTTTAATTATACTGTGGATTAAATACAGTCTTTTCTGACTTGCTATTTTGTATGAATAATAGACATAAATTCATTTCATAGTTTCTATATAAGAATTCGAATGAACTACCAGATCATTTTGATATTGAACAAAACTGACATTTTTATTTTTTAAAAATCTTTGCATATACGTAGTAGTTTTTATTTTTGTTTGTTTTAACTTTGTTTTAAATACTATCAATAGAAATGGCTGAAAGGTGGAGAAGTTTGAAGATTGATAAGGATGCCTAGAGGTCCTATAATTCTAGTACTTTTACGAAAGAATGCTGAAGAATTCTCAACCTGAAAAAGAAGGGGTTGACCTTCTTACCGAGTTGCTACACTACACCCGTCCCTATCCAGTGTTGTACATAGAGCCTTGCTTGAGGTGTGGCAAACACACATCAGTACAGATGTAAAAGAGCCCTCAGATCACATTCAGACATGTTTGTCAGCACCAGTTACATCCGGGTTTCCTCATTAGCATTGAGGCAGTTTGGCATGTCTAGACACAGGCCTCTCTGCAACTGGTCAAAATCCAAGTCTTTGTAAGATGCCTCATGCTAATAAAAACATGGGGAAAACCAGCAGTCAGCAACTGGCAAGACATGTCTTGTAAAGTCGGTCTTGTGGGCATTTTTGTTCCTCAAGTTGCTATGGTTTCTGAGGCAGTGTTATTTTTGTTACATCCTATCTCTTTCCCCTCTCTGCCTCTTACCCCTGTAGTTGCTGGGAGAGCAATTGGTTAGATGTTTACCCCATCCCCACTCTCAACAGACTCTTTGCTTACATTTCTACATGCGGTGTTAAGGTTTCAAGGTTATTAAGTGTGCATAAATCTTCAAGATTGGGGCAAAGCATTGTCCACCTTGGGAGTTGGTGGCATATCCTCATTTCTGAAGGTTGGCTCTACAGTGACCAACAGCTATTCAGAGGTGATTTAGACAGGACCAGAAGGGCCTGGTATGACTGGAGCCAATGGAGAAGGATTCTGTATGACAGAGGGATCCTGTATTCCACGTTATTAAAGTGGCTGCACAGGGGTTGAGCCAAAGCCATGAAATGTACATGATATTCCATATATTCCTCTTGCAGTTCAACACACATGGCATATCATTTTTCAAGTTTCTTTAAACTTTCCCCAATATTCTGAAATGCTAATTTTGGGAAGTTGGTTGGGCTGAGAACTTTTCCCCCTTCCCTCACTTCATCTTTCACAGATTCTTCATAATTTTTTTCTAAACTATTAACAGATGTCTGGAGAATCTCCCAATTCAAATTTGCAAAAAATCCGGAATACAGATCAAGTAAGTATAAGATAAACATTCTATAATGTATTGATAAAGCTTACTCAGGAAAACATAGGTTTTTAAATATAAAGCAATTCCTAATTTTATTAAAGAGTGATTATTGAATTTATTTGGTAAATTGAGAGTATTGTACTTTTATCTATCCATAGTAGCAATTTGTTTTTTCCTTTTAGCATGAGACAAAGATTTCTATTGTGAGACACTCAAAACCTACTTTCTACAGCTTATGATCTGCTTGCTAATGCTATAGTAAAATGAAAGAATTTGTTTGTATTTTCTGTTTATTAGGCAAATTTCTATCTCATGAATTTAAAACTCACTGATGTTAAAAAAAAAAAAAAAAAAAAAAAGGAAAGATGCTGAAAGAGGAAGTAACTTTATTTTTTTAATAATTATTTTGATAGGGTTTGTGTCCAGAAGTTTGTCTCAATATCTCTGATAATGTTTGAGCTTATATAGAATCTGCAATACAAAATATAAAAAATGTCAACTTAAAATAGTTAAAAAAAAATATTAGAAAATTATTTTTTTTAATTTTTTTTCAGACCTGAAGGAAAGTGTAAAATATTTATCATTAAATAATCTGATATGTAGCTTTTGGAATTATAAGAATTTTATCTGGTTCTTTGGCTCTTTTCTCTCTTCACTTTGCAATTTCTTTTTAAATTTTTTTGATAATACTTTTGAACACTTGATGCTTTTTTCCTTTGTACTAAGCTTGGTAATTCTGAATTGTTTTTTAATTGGATAATATTTTAATGAGGTTAAATGTCAAAACATTAGCTATTTCAATTACATTACAATTGGTTACAATATTTCAGCATCTCCATATTGATCTATGCCTTGGTGTTGTTCTTTCCAAGTGTAAATATTTAAACTGCTTTCCTAAGCAATAGGAACCTATACTTCATATAACGATTACAAATCAGACACTGAGCAGGATGCAGGAATATTATACATGTTCATTGAGTGCCTATGGAGGATTAAAAGTCCCAAATATTGTCATACATAGGCACAAAAGTTTAAAAACCGAACAATATGTGATTACCAATTTCAATCTTAGAAAATTCTTGTGACTGATTATTAGTGTTGAATTTATGAGCTTTTGAGTTGAAAGATATGTCACCACTCCTCTTTTTTAATTCTCTTTTTCTTCTGCCACTTACTGTTGCCTTAAACTGCTTTGACTTTTTACATCTCTGTTACTAGGGTTATACTTGTTACAGGGAAGGGGTTTGGCAAGATCAGTAGAACTAGCAGGTGTTAACCTCTGTCTTCAAATATTAGAAATGAGAAATAATGAATTAAGCTGGAAGGAATTGCCAACAAATGCATTCAGGTGTAAATAGGTTTATTACTGTCCAAGTATGAGAAAATGAAATATAAATTTTCATTTATTTTTTTTTTATCAGTTTTACCCCAAGCAAGACAGTAAAGCCACTAAAACACAAGAGAGCAGTTTAGTTTTGGAGATGCTAAAATTAATAAGTTATCTGTTGTCCTAATTAACAACAAACGGAAGGTCATTTTTGACATCAGCCACCAATTTGACTTTATTGGACTGATCAAAATGAGATGCTTGACCACTTCAGCATTGATTAAGGCCTTTAGTTGTTTCCCAAAAAGAGGCAGAAGGCTAATAGTAGTTGGAAGGGTCTGATGGTTCATCTGAGTTCTTGAAAACTGGAACAACAGATAAAAATTTTCAGCATGCAGGAAAGCAAGAGGCAGCAAGGCACTTGTACAGTTTAGAGAGAATAGGAGCCAGGTCAGGAGCACTCTTCTTAAGGACTATTACAGAGATACCATCAAGTCCACATACTTTATGGGAATCTAGATTAGAGAAAACATGGAAGGGGTTATATGTATATCATTCAACAGAGACTCGGTTCTAAAAGGAATGTTAGGAAGGGATATTCCAGATGAGTCAAGAGTCAAGAGTACAGTTAAAGGATAATTTATGGGCAAAACATTCTGCTTTATCAGCAGCAGATGTTAACACCTCAAATTGATTGAAACAGTTTTAGAGAAAACTAACAAAGTGGAAAAAAGGTTTTGTGTGACGTGTTTTGTCCCTTAAGACTGCATCAGACTAAAGCGATATTTATGTTAATGTGCATGAAGGTGAGGGGAAGCTGAGAATTTTTAATTAAATTTTTCTTTAATGTTTTGGGTTTATAGTCTAGCTGATTTCATTTAGTTTCTTTTTCTTATTAAATATCCGACATTGAGATAAGAGAAGATCTACAAAGAAAGTTGAAATTTTTAAGAACCTGGATGTAAATTTACTGTGGAGGTTCTAGTGTTTAAAGCACTTTCTATACATTTTCATCTAAGTAAATTGCTTTCACTTTTAATTAGAGTAGTATTTTTTAAATCAAAATTATGATTACATTCTCTGGAATAGAATAAGAGTATGTTTTGTAAAAGATTCCTTTTGTGTTCATATATTTTATCTAAATCCATTGAGGTTCCTCCTATGTATTCCTTGTGGCAATTATTACAAATGTTAGAAAATGTATAGAAAGTGCTTTAATTGATAGATCATTCACAGAAAATTTATGTCTAGGTTCTTACAAAATTTCACCTTTCTTGGTAGATTTTCCATTGTCATAATGTGGGATATTGAATAACAAAAGTGATGGAAAGCTGACCAAAAAGAAAAAGAAACTAAATAACTACTATAGTATCCAAGAAAGCATTTTTTTTTTCTAGTCAAAATGAAGTATACTGAAAAAAAAAACATTTCTTATATTTGTAAGGACTTAACTGACCCAAATTCATAATCTGAATGATGTATATTGATAATAAAACAATATTATTGTAATTTATATTGGATTAAATTATTTTTATAAACTGTCATAAATATTCATGATACATTGATAAGAATTTATAAATTTAAAGATTGACTTTTTCATAAGTTAATGTAATTTTGTATAATGTATCCTAATATGACATTCACTTTGACTTTAGGTTTGTAGTGTGTTGAACAATTTTCTAAACAACCACAAGAAAGTATCCTATGCTTTGTCCCGGCGCCTGAAAGAAATGTGCAAAATATTTGAATCCTCATTATTTTTCAAAACCCATGAGGTAGGTAGTTTTAGTTTATTGCCTTACATATACACTTAAAAATAACAAGAATGTTATATATGTTTATTCATTTTATTTGCTTCAAAGCTCTAGTAAAAATTTTGGTGTGACACTGCATATCTTTTTTTTTTTATCTTAATTTATAAACTATAAATAAAGTGTATAAATGATATAAATCTTTATTTTGTAAGACTAGTTTAATATGAAATATATTGGATGGAATTGTGAGGTAAGAAGATTGTTGTACGAGTCTTTCAAGTGGGGAGAGCTTGTCTGCTTTGGAAATCGGCAATTAAACCTCTGGTTTTTACATTGATACTAATTAAAAAATATGTCACTCTGTAAGAATCAAAGCATTAAACAATAAAAAGAGAATTGTGTCAAAGTTGTGATAATGATGTGACCGAGGACAACCTCTAGAAGTGAGTTTGAGCATGTCTTCCTTCATAATGGTTTAAATATTATTATAATAGTCTATTTTACTACATAGTCTTTAAACCTGATACAAGATTTATTTTTTTCTAAAAGCACTGGCCATCCCTGACAAAAAGTTTTAACTTGAAATTCTCTTCAAATAGACTGTTTAATGTTTATAAAATTGCTCTTTGTGGATTAGAACAATTTAAACAATATTTTGAGATATTTCAAAGTCTATATCTGATTTACATAGAAGTTCTAATAAAATATGAAATACACATCATCCAAAAAAAGATTTTAACAGAAATTGTTGAAAAAGAAATGCAGATTTTTATAAAATGTTTGTAAGTTATTTTTAAGTATTTACTGCATACTTGAAAATTTTTCATTTTTATTTTTCATTTTAAGAGAGTGATTTTAAAACAAGATAAAAACATGAAAAATCTGATTATAAAAACAGTAGAAAGCATTATTTAGCAGTTAAGAGTTAATAGCTTACAACTGCACCTTTTGCCTCTGAAATATGAAGAGCACAATCTGTCACTTAATTTGCCAAATTAGAAAGTGCAGTATTTTCATCTATGCATCCATATAGCCTGTTTCAACTCCTCAATAGTGGGTGCTATTAACATTTCCTAAACATTTTGGAAACAGGACTGGCCACTTCATTACTATATGAAAAGCAATGACTGAACTGTGAAACAAATTTAATCCATTCAGAATGGCAACTTACATTGTCTTGCTGTAAGATTAATTGTTTTCTCTTCAATTTATTGGTAGCTTTGGGATCAAGATGTATTTTAGCATCTCTTGGTACTTGAGTAATGTTAAAGTCTTGATAACATTAACTAGATGTATAGCTAGGAAAATTACCACAAACCATAATTCCTTCACAACCAAAAGCAACCCTTTTTATGATTATTTTTGTCATAGATCATTCTAGAAAAAAACTGTTATTGTCTGGCCTGTGAGGATTAATGTGCTTTTTGTCTGTCCAGATCATATTGGGAAAGTTAGAATGCTCTTTAATGATCTCTACCCACTAGCATCTGACTCACACCTCAAGATATTGTGAATGATAGATTTTAATACTTGCTTTGCCTGGCTTATTATTAGTGCAATTTTCTGAACACCATTTAATAGCATTCAGTCCACTCAGAAATTTGCATTTTCTTACCAGCACCTTTTTTTTGTTCATAGTATGTCCTTCAATTTTTCTATCTTCTGTAGGATGATATCCTCTCTGAACATCCTTCAGGTAGCATTCATATTTGTAGCAACTTCAATATTTGCCACTCACACAAAATCGATGAAAAAGACAGCTCCTGCCATGCCTTCTCCATCACTTATGGACTGACACAGATTATGGATAAGCCCACTCAAGTTCCTGATACAACAGGCAATCACACAAACCTCTTCGACCTCTTCCTCACATACTGCCTAGAAAAATGCTCCACTGCAGTGCATCTCCCTTGGGAACTTCAGACCACTCACTGGACATTGTTAAAGTTAATGCCAAACAAAAAGCATCCCCTGATATACAATTTCATAGGACAATCTTTTGATACACCAAAGCTGTTGGGATAGCAGCAGATTTCACATGGCAGGAGCTCCTCTTTCAGCATTCTTAAAAAAATTTAAGCCTCCAGAACTGCAACACTAATTTCTGAATGGGTCCTTTCTGGCATGGAATGTTTTATCCCCCACCAACAAAAACTGAATATTCAGCCCTGGTCCACACCAGAATGTGCTGCAGCCATAGCCACTACTACAATATCTACAACAGGGTGTAGTGTGGTAGGATACTTGTTGCATTCAGAACTGCCCACAATCGTTGTAAGAGAGTTCTAGAAAATGCAGCTATATACAAGCATTCCAAACCAAGGTTAAAAGCAAAAACTTGAATCCCATGACTTCTGGAAAATCTCTAACAAAATTCTTAATAAAAACAGTATCAGTTCTTACTATCATAAATGGCCCTGAGCTTATTTCATCATTGTTATATAAGGCTAAGCTCTTTGCAATGAACTTTGCCTCTAACTCCACATTAAATGACAATTGAATCATTAATGCTGATTGCAGATACATCAGACTTGGTCTCTTTGGTTATCTCCCTTGTTTAATTAGTAAACCTGTCAGCTTAAAAGGACAATTTCCTTGTAAGACACTGTAATAGTTATAAAACTTAAAAATTATTAATAAATTATTTTGATTTTTAAAAATATTATCTCTGAGATGTTTATATTAAACTTGTAGTTAAAAAAAATGGATTTTCCTATACAAAAATCAGATTATGATTTTACAGCACATAAACTCATATCTACACTGATGTGCCAAAAGTTATGAAATTGTGTCATAAGAGAACCCACTCTATCCTGCAGTACATGACATCAGTTCTGTAAGTGGTCAAAAGATTTCTGAAGAGTTGTTGAGCTAGTTGTCTTGATATCTCTGCCCACTGCTCTCTGATATTTGTAGGTATGAGATCTTGTATGCAAATAGATCTCTACAGCCCCATGTACCATAAATGCTTGATTGGGCAAATGTGACAGCCACATCATTCATTAAAAATTTCCAGAATGCTTCTTAAACAAATTTTAGGTCTCAATAACATTGTCTTCTCCTGTTTGTATAACCCATTATTGCTGGGGTATGTAATCCATGAATTGGTGCAAATGGTCACAATGCAATGCAATGTAATAGTCACCAGTCAATGACATGTTTAGTCTGACACGTGGACTTGACTTATCACCCTTATGGAACATCTTCCAACTTGCATGGTTCTTTGTTGACAATTTGGTCCATGGTTGCATGTGATCTATGCCACACCCAAACACTATCAGCTGTTTGAAAAAACTGAAACTATTACCAATCCTCTAGAATCCAATTAAAAATGTCACAAACCCAGATGAGACACTGCCTGGCATTGTCATGTTAACAGGGTCATGCTGGTGTATCTTCTGCTCCCATATCCTATGAAAGCTAAATGACATTGAACTGATCTGTTTGATATGCATTTGACACTACCTGCATTCAATTTGGATGCAGTTTGAGCCATTGTACCTTTCTGTTACTGTAGACGATTCTAGCTAATTGCCTCTGGTCATGATCATTAAGGACTTGTAGTTGGCCACCATTGCGTATTCCTGGTACATATGTGACCATAGATCAACAGATGTCAAATGTCCCCACAATTTCAAAAATGTAATTTCCTAGCCATCTGGCAGCTACTATCATGACTCCTTTCAACTCTAATAATTCATACTGCCTTGCCATGAACAGCCTAGCCAGTGCATACACTGACCCATAACTAATATCAGCCTGGAAACTTCCATGACATCAACATTTCTACCATTAATATTACGTACTGCTATCCTTTGACTTTTTGGTGCATCAGTGTATATAATGACCTTATGTTATTCAGTTTATTTTCTTTGAAGATTTATACTTATTTTATTAATCATTTTTTTCATTTATCTATCCCTTTTAATTGGTGTGCCAAAGAAAAAATATTGTTTTCACTATAAAAATTGGTGATTATTACTGCACAGCTCATGTAGATGTTTTCTTAAAAGTTCCATACATGTTCATCATTTTGTTGTATTTAGTTCATTGGCAGCTCATTGTTGGTTATATATGATGAATTTGGTCAAACTGGGATCTGGCTGATTGACTTTCACAAGACATATTCTATTCCTGAACACATCAGAATAAACCACCGTAGCAAATGGCAACTAGGAAATTACGAAGATGGTTTTCTTTTTGGTTTGGATAACCTCATCAAGGTAATCTGTTTTTGTTTTCCCTGTACAAATTTCATTTAGGATATATTGGGATGATGATGACTCAAACTCGATACTTTGAAATTTCTTTTGAAATAAAAAGGTTAAATCTTTTTGAGATAATAAATCCTTTTTAATATCAGTGTATTAATCTTCTAATGTGGAAAAACAGATTTTTTTATGACAGAAAATATATGAAATGAGTATATTTGCCTCTTTTAGATTGAGATTAAAATGTTAGATTTTGGTCTATCCTGCAATAAAGAATATTTATGTTAGGCTTCATAAGAGTTTATTCAAGTAAATTACAAACCCAAAATAAAATACAACTGTATCAACACAAAGTAGCATATATATAGTTTTACAAGAATACAAGAATTTTACTTCCTTTTACTTTGTAATTATATAAACATATATAATTATATAAGCAGTAAAAAAGAGAGGGAATATTTAAGCATGGTAACACAATCTTTCCTCTTTTGTAAATTTACAGATTTAGCATAAAAATGTATTTTCATCCACAGGATATTTTCATTTGTGGAATGGGGATATTCTGGATGTGCAGACATTTCAAATTATTGCTGTATCTGCAGATATTATATTGGTTATAATAATGTTGCATCCTTTTTATAAAGATTGTGTGTCCTCCATGTGATGACCTATCCTCCATGTTTGTATATGTTGCATCTGAATGCAATCATTTTCAATTTCCTATAGTCACCAAAAGATGGAACCCAAGTTTCAGACTTCAATTTGGAAAGTGCCTTATTAGTCTCAATCTATAAACCTCATTTTAATCTTTGGTTGTTTACTGATATTGATCATTATACATGCTTCATAACATAGATTGGGTCTAATTTGAGATGTGTTGCAAAGCATTTGACCAGTAACTCTTTTAAGATCTGCTTTCTCTTCCATAGTAAGTTCTTCATTTTTCATCAAACTTCAAATATATTGAAATAGTTAATGCCATCATATATGCATCTTACTTAACCAGAATGGTTTCTGGACCCTGAGAAACTTCTAGACCTACATACTAAAATATTCTCTCATCATGTGTATTGACCAGAAATCTCTTCTAAGTCCTGCTATGACTTCATTTCTGAAATGCTGATCACCACAGAAAGCAAAGTCATCTGCATGTGATACCAACATGTCATTCAAACTCTTATGATGCCACAAGAAAAATGTATCATTATATACATTGCCAATGCCTGCTTGTACTTTTAGTACCTTTTTAATATACTTATACTGAAATCTAGGTGCATCTCTCAAACTATAGTCTTTTGATGAACATATGGAACTGTCTCAAGGACATAATTTCTTATATTGTTCATCTTGACATTATTTGTATCTATGACTTCTTGTGACATCTCTTGGTCCTTGGTCAGCATGAGAACCTCTTCAGGATATGGTAATTCATTCCAAAGTTAAAGATCTTCCCAATTAACACAATTTCGTTTATCTCCAAAAACATACTCATTAATTTAGTTTCTGTATTTTCCTGACTGTTTTGGTTCTTCCTGGCTACTTTGTCCTTTCTCCATTTATCCTCATTTCTCAGCTTTAAGTTTACAAAAAAATTCCTTTTTGGTTTGAAATTATGATCTTTTTCATTATGAACAAAGTTGGCAAAATGTTGGATTGAGCTGCATTTAAAGCTCCTCAACACTTTCCAATCTCTGTCAATCAGATTGGAACATTTCAGCAACACCAGCTCTGAATGAACCGTTTTATTATGTTGTTGCCAACCTCTTACGTGAAGAGCATTTTCATGTCATTAAAGCAGGTCCAGATTTCACTGAGGGTGCATTACTTCAGAAGCAGCAGGATCACCAAATATTTTCCAAACATATTCTTTCATATTAACATGTCATGGAAACACAAATTGCACAGGCGAAACATTCATTTTCAGAAGATACATTTGCTGCCATAAGCCAAAAAAAAAAAATTTAAATGCCCTCAGGCAAATTCATGTTGTATTTTCCAGTTTGTGGTATAAATATTCAAATTTAACAAGAAATTCAGTAATACTTCCACCTGATGATTGATGATCATAGAATTCTTTAAAAGCCAAATAGGCTCTTGTAGTTTCATCCTTTAAAAACAGGGTGTTGAGCTTGTCTGTCATTATTTTAACATGATTTTCACTTGATATATTTTCCAGTTTTAGGTCTCTAATACATTCTCTGGCATGACTGGAAATTGTAAGATAAATAGCCAGTTTCTGTTTAGTTTTTACTATAAAAATGTTGCCAAATTTCCAAATCTTTTTTCCATTCACTGTAATTATTCTCATCTTTTAGGTACAGGGAAAACTTTAATGCCATATTAAAAGAAATGAATCCCAAAACATTGGAAATAGGTTTGTAAATCATATTTCATAAAAAATGCACAAAACAGCCAGGTCAGGTTCTGAAATCATACCCCCAAAAATATACAACCTCAATGTTCCCCCCTCCCCAACAACACAACTACACTCTGACACCATGTTTGTAGGCCATGTTAATCTCATTCAATCCACTTTGCTTAGAGGTTAGAGTATTTTTCAATGAGCTGAGAACACAACTCAAAAAGTTTGTGTATGTCGAGATAGACAACCAGCAATGTTCATCCACCAATAATGTTATTGTCAATAAAAGCAAAAGAATCTTATGAATTCTGTCTCTACCAAAAGACAGCTATGTAACATCTAATGGAATTGTTTGGAACTGGTAGAGTTTGTCATCAGCCTTAAAAGGAGTATTAGGTCTCCTATTTGGTGCTAGACAATGTGAAAAAGTATTTACCATATCATCAATGCAGAGTAGTGGATATGCATTCACTATAGTCAATAGATTGGTTATTTGTAGTCAACAACAAAACATCTCTTACTGGAATTGTTGTACGTTATATGCACACTAGTGAGTATTTGATTCCTTAATTATTCCTCAAGACAGTAGTTGCCATACTTCTATAAATATAAAATTTTGATTTATTAAAATATCTATAAGTTGGTTTGTTTAGATACACAAATCGTTTTGGAGGTTCTATCCATAAATTACTCATCATGTTTGCTGATATATAATAGTTTATCCATAACAATATAATTGAAGTAGACAATCTGATGTCTTGATAAAAAAAAATCTCTTCCAAGAAGGGAATCACTGCAAAGGTTTGACATTACTCAGAAAATGACATTCTTATATTTGTGATTATCCAACATGAAGTTGAGAAATATTTGTTTAATAAGTTAATAAAGAGTATCTCATCAGCTGATTCTAAATTTAAGAAAGGCATGAATGAGATTCAATTTCTTTTGATAAATTTCTTTAAGACATATAGCCACTGAGCAGTTGCCTCTCCCTCATTGATAATAATTTGAATACTTGACTTTTTAATATTTTTGTTAATAATTACAGATGCTATAACATCAGCTTCTGTTTTGCATTTATTGCCACAGGTGTGGCACACTTTTGAATAATAGTTTTAACAGCACTTATTACAAGAAACTTCCTTTACTATTGCCTACTGCTCCATGGACCTCCCCAGAAAAAGCATGTCATGTCATATTTCTTCAATTGTGTGACTGTTGAGAAAGATTCTTCTGAAGTGCAGTCAAAACTTGACTCCCTAATTTCTGTGATAGTAGAATATTTCAAGTTGTTTAATAACAAATATGAATTGTCCTCTTCTTCAGCTTCTTTGAGTGCAAAGTCAGTCTTAGTAGCCAAATCTAAATTGAGATGTCTACTCTCCAGTAGATCTTTTCTGCTCATGCCACTTCCACACCATCAAATCACCCTCATTTCCTCCATATTTCAAATGTAAGAATAAAATTCCACTTAGACAGCTTTCCCTCAAGAACTGCATGGATGCTTCCCTAAACATTACAATCTTAACCTCATCATGTCAAGTATTAATTTTTATCAATCCTCATCCTCAGACTCTTCACTTCCTGACTCATTTCATTCACCATAACCAACTTAAATTACTCTCTATCTTGAATGACTCTTAAGCCTTGTATTGGGTGAACTTTAGAATATTTTTGTTTAAAGTATCCATTTGTAATGATTCCAACAAAAATCAATTACTGTGCTTGGATTCAGCATCCAAACTTTCATATTCTCAGTTTGTGTAATTCCTGCATATGTCTTGATAGTTTCATCTGCTTTTCTTTGTTGTTGGGATTGTATGTAATGGGCTTCTATACAATTGTATATTACATTATATATATCATCCAAAGTTGATATAATGTCATCACATGTACTGATAATATCATATGTTAGCAGAAGCATACTATCTGACTGCTTTATTTTCCTGTAAAGTTAAATTTTGACTTTAGTTTTCCAATGATGCCATCCTGTTACACTGACAGTAGGAAGTGACAATACAACCAACAGTAGGCAAGGCTCAAGTGAAATTTAGTTGTATGATATCATTAATCTAGTTGAATAAATTACAGCTCAAAATGAACAACACCCATATTAGCTAGGTGTCATATGGACTTATTCAAGTAGTCTATAAAGAAAAAAAAAGGTCTGATGAAGAATTGAAGAAGGCTAAAGAATAAATTTGTTGAAACATAGTGATAAACAAACAAGAATATGAATATTGGTCTGAGTAACTTGTGAAATATAAATCTTCTAATATATCTCAACACTGCTTTCATTTCATTGATTTGTCATTCTGTTCCCTGTCCCATGTGATACCAAAAATGTAGTATTCTTGGTGTTGTCACTTGGTGGAGTATTTGATCTTCATGGACATTGCATGGTGACATCAGCAAGCTGGGGTAGTAACCTGATTCTATGGGGATTTTGCCCAGTGGTCATGATTCTTCTGTGTTTCAGGTATGAAATTTTCATGAATGTGGTAACTTTGTCTCTGCTGAAAACTAATTTCACAACACAAACCAACAAATTCTGTTAATTAAGTAACAATGGATTTTATGAATAGAAATTGAAGTATTTAAAAGTATATAAGGAATAGATAATTATTAATCGTTCTGTGTAATCTGGTTGATCTTTCAGCTGGAAAATTATATGTATTCTTGTCTATCTGGGCTTGTGTCTGTGGGTTTATTAGTGACAGAAGCCTCAGTAGCAGTGGGAAATTGAGCAGTTTATACAAAACTGTTGTTATCTAGTCTCAGTCTGGTTCTGTCTGTCCCTGTTTTAGCGAATCATGCAGTAAAATGTTAAACTAGGGTTACCACCATATACTAATTTTGTAATTCTTATTTTTAAAACATTTTGTTTTTATAAGGTTGTAAGTAATTTCATTCATTAGTATCTCTTGTACAGTCTTCTCTTGTTTCCTACACAGTTGTTTTTTTGTTTAATAATGTCCTGAGGAGAATGTGAATAAACAGAAATATTTAACAAAAATCACATATGCTTTCTTATTAAACAATTACTGGTTGTCTAAAAATCATATTCTTTAAAATTACTTTCAGTGTTTGTCTTTAAATTACCTGATAAACAAGAATATTTTTTATTTATTTTTTTCCAGATCTGGAATGAAGTAACTGATAATGACATGAAATTCTAAGTTTGAAGATCGGTTAAAACATGTCCATCAGCTGAAGATCATTGAGCAACATTTTGAGGATTTCAATCTTTTTCTACATTTTCTTTTGCCCAGGAACAAAAATTTTGATTTCCTCCTCCTCCTCCTAATCAAAAAAAAAAAAAAAATCCAAAACATCATCAATGTTTATTTTATAGAGCTTTAGACAGGAAGTTTATTCCTCATGAAAGATAAAACAATGGAAAATATGCAAGAAATATTTTTAACTTTTCAGAAGAGAAAATACAGCAATATGATCAAACTATACAGAAACAGCAATGATTTTACATATATAGAGATTTACATTGATAAATATATGTTCTAACTGCAATCAGTACAGATATAACACCTGTAGATGAACACAAATACGTGAAATATGAAGACATTTATCACATAGACTAATGTGGATACACTTGTATGCAGATGAACACATACTTGTATCTACATTATAAATATACATGTATCCAGTAAACATCTCTCATACAGATGTACATGTTCAGATAGATACAGAAATAACTGAATTGAAATTTATTTTTCTTGCAAAAAAAAAAAAACTTTATTTTTTGCTCTCAATTTCTAAGGAATTTACTTAAGGGACAAAAATTGTTCTCATCTGTTTAACACTTTTCAATTTTTTTATTTGATTTTTTTGTAACATCAGAACTTTTGAAGCATAGTTAATTCTATGTGCTTTTAAAAGCAATATTACTCAACATTTAAAAATGTTTTTTTTCATTATTACTCATATTGCAAAATTATTTTATTTAAACTATAGCAACATTAATATCTTTACATTTTGTAGAAGTGTTTATGAATCATATTGATGAATTTTTATAATGTGCAGTAAATAATTCCCTAAATTGATTGAAGGGGTTAATTTTTTCTATTTTCTTCAGTCTTTTCATATATACAATTTTGCTTAATGCAGATTTTCTTTTCCATTGTATAGTAGAGAAGGTACTATTATAAATTAATTTGTTCATGTCTTTCAATTTTGAATTTTTTTTTTTTAATTCTATATTTTGTAACAATTACTTTATATATCTTTAAGTAACTGTTATCACAAACAAGTTTTAAAAGAATATATATCAGCAATAAGAGGAATGATGAAAGACTGAAAAAAATTCAAGTAAACATTCTGAAATGGATTTTGATAGCAAGATGATCTGTTTCCTTTCAACCTCTTCAGTTCCATATTTCTTTGTGCTTTTGCAAATACTGTTGATCAATTCTAGTATTTGTTTAAAAAAGCAAATAAAAGAACACTTACAATTCTTCAAATTTATCATCCTGAATTATATTTATAAACTAATATTTAAAAAAAAATATTTTAATTATGTAAAAAAAAAGAGGTAAAAATTTTAATATTGTAGTATACATGCAAACTTATTTTTGTGCTTTTAATAATTTTAAAAAGTGTAGTCTTTTTTTATTGGTCAGGATGTCAACATTTTTATTGCTTATATGCCTCTTAAAATATTTTGATAAACAAATTTTTAAAATAGTCTAATTCTAAAAATGCACTCTATCTGAACAAAAGTTTTTTTGGGAAATCCCTCCTTGCTTCTTAATTCTTCATTTTTCTTTCTTTTTTTTATTTCACTTTCTGTTATTTACAGAATTTGTCATTTTCTGTTTTTGTTTATTACTTGTTTTCCTTTTGAGTCAGCATGCAGGAATATATCATTACAAATTACTACAAAGTAATTTTTAAAGGAGATAATTTTCAAGCATCTGTTTTGTTTTTATCTACATAAGGTTTTAGCTGAATTAGTTACCTGCTGACAACAGCCTGTTTTTATTTTACTTTTGTTTGGCTTTGGTAAGAAAAATGTTTCATGCCATCAACTGATTGTCTACTTTGATAATTATTAAGAAAATGATCCAAGTACCTTCTAAAATATAATTAATAGCGCAATGTCTTTTGAATCATCTCCTCTGGTTTTAGACTAAAAATAGAGCAGTTTTTTAATTTAAAGTATTGAGATATTTACTTTCAAACATGCTACTATGTAACCTGTTTTTCTGCTTGATAAACTTTTCAGAACTGAATGTTGTATTGGATAACTACAGACCCAACTTGAGGAAGTTATCGTTAACCCTCATATTTTTCTAACATATAATTTAATTTTAAATATTTGTTGAAAAAAATCTAAAAAAAAAAACTCAACCAGCTACAAAATCATTTTGTTATAAAGCAATTTTAACACTTCTTATTGCTAACACTAACAAATTTTAATAAGCTTATTTTTTATTTTAATTTTTGCTACTGTCAATTCAATATTGTATAATACTTTCTAAAACTACTTAGTCATTCCAGTATTATTCAATTTGAATTTTTTTAAGGAGGTGAAGCTATTATATGTAAAATTAAATACTACACAAATTTGACAATACTTTGACAAATAGAGAAAAGTATTTTTTTCTCCACAATATAAGTTGGCATATAAAAAATTATACCTTCTTTAAGCATCTCTAATCAATCAGTTTCCCCTTAGATTGAAAATATTTCCTTTAACGACATTAAAGCAACCATCACTCCAACTCGTCATATTCATGTCTTGTGTGATAAATTATAATGCATTATAAATGTGAGGAAAATACAAATTGATGAGCAATCATTTTTATTGGTTGTAATAAAATGTCCATAGCATTTAAAAACAAATATAGTACTGTTTGTATGTATAATAATTTGCAAATTTCAATTTGGTAAAAAAAAAATGTAATATATGGTTTTATTTTATGTTTTTTTTAAGGATCATAAAAAGTGATCTGTTCTGGTAATTAAATTTTAAAACATTGTAATACACTAAGGTGTTGTGACATTGGTTTAAAAACTGCTGTTTTGAAGTGATTAATGCAAAAGCCATTTTAAAGATAGCATTTTCATATCATATATATATGTAACTAATATATCATTATATTTGTTACCTATACAGTATTACTTATGTTCTGTGAATGTTGAAATGAATAAATAACTTTTTAACATTGAAAAGCAGCTTTTATATATATTCTAATATATTTGACAATGTGGCTTGATCTCATAGGGTCAATGAAAACAAAGTGTGATTGAGTCATGTGAATTTAAGTACATCTATAATTAAGTATTTTTGACATTGAGTACTTATAAAAGTGCATATTCAGCCATGGTAAAGTGCATTAGTATATTCAGGAAAATTGGAGTGATTCAACCTTTGGCCATTCAGACAGCTGAACAGAACTGGACAATTACAAGGGGTATTCAGCATCAATAGCAATGTGAAAAATCAATTTTCCCTTAGTTCCTGCATTGGTCAAATGATTTGACTGTAAGAAGAAACTTAAATTCAATTCTAAATAAAGTGAAACCTCAGCAAAATAAACAACTAAAGATGTTTGAGGTGTATTTTGACATTCTTACCATCCTATGAAGTAGATGAAAAGTTTTTATTCTCTAAGAAATATGATGAAGAATTAATATTCAAAATATTTAAAAAAAAATATTAAATTGGTGTGTCCATTTTATAAATAAAAGGTGTGTTAAAATGTTTTCAGCATGACCAAGAAGAAAGTCCAAAATAAATTCTGATATAATTTGTATTTTGAGAAGTGGATCAGGCCAAAAAGTTTTCAACATCCATTTGTATGTTATAAAAAAGTCTTTTCGGACAAAATTCTATAATAGAAAAATTATTGTCCAAATGCAGATGATAAAAATAAAGGTCAATTGCTGAAATTGAAATCTTATACAAATTAACTAACTTACTGTTCTCAATAGTTACTCCAGCTTTGGGGTTGTAGTAAACTTACCAAGCTCATCTAAAAGATCAGTTAGCTAATGTAGTGGTTTGATCTTTATAAAATGCTACACAAAGTATAACTGAGTAAATATCTTTTGTAATCTCTTTATGATTACTCTTTCCTTCTACTTCAAAAAATGAAAACCATTATTCTTCACAAGCTCCTTTTAGTTGGCATTCCATTTTATAATCATAACTGCATTCTCTACATAAAACAAACTTATGGTATTGTGAAACCATTTGAAACTTTTGTACATTTCTATTTGACCAATGTTGAAAATAAAATTTTTGCAGATATATATCTGATATTTTTATAGTTGGCATAGAGGAAATCAAACCTTAAAACAACTTTTGGAAAACACTGTTCAAACTTGCATAAGAAATTCAATGTTAAAAATAGAATTCTCTTCAATGTATTTGTTTTCTACAATAGTAAAATTTCACTTATAACTTGTCAATTACATTAAAGAATGTCCTAACAGGTATAAGTTATTATTCCTAAAAAAGATTTTCTGCAAATAATGGCTTTTACTAGGTCTCTTGTTGATAAAATATATAAGCACAATGAAAAAAGCAACCAATAATTAATTGAAGGTCCTCCTTAGAAGAGTGACACAACGTAATCTTCCCAACGCTAAGCTAAAATAATGTCACAATTGATAATGATTTCACAGTAATGCAGTAATGTTAAAAAAATTAAATTTAATTGCAATATCATAAGCCCTTAATGCAATATAAGTGCTTGATCTTGAAAATGGCCAGTAAGAAATCTTTATAATCAATTTAAGACTTTGCTACATTTGCACACAACATAGATATATGAATGATTACAAATGTTTTTGTCTATTTTTTATCTGAATTTGTATAATATATAATATATATTATATAATAATATATAATTTGTGGAATTAAACAGAACAACACAATTGGCTTCAATTCATACTTATTGAAGAAAAACATTAAGTGTTGTGACAGTTACATGAGGATTTTATGGGTATTAGTTCCTTTATATATATATATTTTTTTTTTTTTTTTTTTTTTTTTAGATATTTTGTTGATTAAAAGAGAAATCTTCTCAAATTACTATAACACATACATATAAGCAAGTTGTATTATTTTTTTTTATTATATATTGTATTATATTGTATTATTTTTTTTATTATGCTAAATTTAAATCATTTGCCTGATAACATTATTCAAAATTATCCTTATTTCGTTGTTTTTTCTGTTAAAAGAGATGTCATTGAAAATATGATGGCAATAATTTAGCAATGAAGATAATAGTGTCTACTTTATATGAAAAGCAAAATTCAAATGTTGATTTCAAGGCAAACAGATCTCTGTGTCAGATAATTTAGTAGATTTTATATAAAAGCCACTGTCACTAATTTTTGTCTATTTGTTGCTTATCTGTCACACTAAAGCAAATAGATATATAAAATGGAGTGATCCCTGTCCTGATGGGACATATCATCAATATGCTGTAATTGAAATATTTAAATAAAATTAGCTTTGAAGTACTGTCTTGGGACTTTTTATTTTTTTTTTTTAATGTTTGTAATTATTTCAGTGAGCCACTTATATTTCTAGCATATTTTTCTTTTCTCCTAAAAAAAAAAGATTGCTAAGGCTAAATTTAGAAATTTCTTTGAAATTCTTACATTTTAACAGCTATAGGTTTAAAGCTTAAAATTTATCACCACTTTGATAATACTTTTCAAATAATTTCATCATTATTATCGGGATATTAATTTCATGAAAGAAAAATAGAATGCCTTTTTTGCAGGTGAATATTGCACTAACAGTTTTTTGAGTAACAATGATTTTCCAGATAAAAATCCTACTTTTTAACTCATAGCTGGGGAATAGGAGATGGATTCATAACTTTCCCAAAGATATTTGCATGTAAGCGAATGTAATGAACCTGACTGGGATTCAAATGTGGTTCTCTTGTTTCTCATTCTGAGCCACTATTAATTAGACCAGCCATATTTCCATGCAGAATATTAGCTAAATTCATTAATGCAACCAAACTACCATCTTTAAGAGAAACATATAGGTTGAACAATGAAATATATGAACTGATTTCTCAAAAGCAATTTTTAGTGATGAATGTGGAGCAACATTGGATGAACCTGAGAGTTGGGTCATTCATGGAAACAGTTAACCAAGACAACAATAAGGAAATGGAGTAATGTTTTGGATTAGTATTATAGGTTTCTTCAAAGATGATGATAATTGTATCAAGATAAATGCAGAGAATTATATGCTCTTGGAAGGATGTAGGTGATCATGGCTCTCCACATCCTTCTATACCTTGCAGCCCTCAACAAGTTCCTTCCCTCTGCTTTCACCCCAGACCACATTCTGTCATCCATCTGCTCAAGCTCACCAAGTATTTCACATGCTGCTTTCTCTTGTCTCTTTCAACCCATGAGTATCAGATTCTCCAGGCCCTCTTTCCTCATTATGTGTCCCAGAGACTTCAGCTGCTTCTTCCTGATGTTAAGTATAAGCCTTCTTGTTTGCAACCTGAAAGTTATAGGATATCAATAATCCTATATTAACATTATGTATTCAGGTATATGGGATATTGTATTACCAAAAGCTGATGTCCCCAAATAAAGTTATTTTTAAAATAAGGATAGGTAATATAATCAGAAACTCACAATATATTACTCATATAAATATATCCTGAAAATGTTATCAGTTGGTTAATACAAATTTTATTGTAAAAACATTGACTTGCATAACAAATCTATCAGTCTACTTATTGTTTTCATAATTTTTTTGTATTATTGTAAGTTTTGTTTACATTCCCTAATGGTTTTTAAGACTTACTTTTTTCAAACTAATCAATATTATAAAAAATATAATGAGTCTTAAGTTGTTTTAATTTGAGCAAATTTTTTATTATATTTTAGTTTTTAGTCTTTTTTCACTTCAGTCTCACAAAAAACAAATGTCATCTTAAAATCAAAAAGTACATTCATGCAAGACAATGCAACAGGAAACAAAAATGTATTTGCTTGAAGATTGTTTATTAGTGTTGAAATAGTTAATTTTTACAAAAATATTACTACATAATTCATAAATGTGTTTTTCCAAAGTAAATGAAAAGTTTTTAGTTCAATTTTTGCTATTATGATAAAAAAAGTTTGAGTTGATATATTTTTTAAAATGTAAAATTAAAAACTTTATTCTTTATTGATATTCTATTATTCTGCAACAACAGCAAAAAATGTAACAGGTTAATGGTATGACAATTTCATAATATTTTTTAGAATTTTGTAAGCAATAATTATAACAACAATTGAGAAAATGTGGTAAGATAGTGAAAAATTAAATTTTAATCTTATCAATAAAAGATGCATTATTCATAAAATAAATACACTGGAAGTTTTATAATTACGCTGTTTATCTCCTAACAATTTAAAAACAGAACATAAAATAATTTATGCAATAACAGGCAAAAAAATAGCATCCTATTATTTTATAGATTGACATCTTTTACCAAGGTTATTTTTAATTAGCTTTTATCTATTTTGCCTTGCAATTTTTTTAATTTTTCCTGATTATTACTCCTATCTATGAGATGTAATTCGGTGTTGACTTATAAGCATATTTAAAGTTTGTCAGTATTCGTTCAACTTAATCTACTATTTACAATTCTCTAGATAAAGAAATTCTAATTCTGAAGACTTTGTTAGTTACAGAGAATATATATGGTTGATGCAAAAATATCAAAATATTTGACAAAATATTTGATTAAAACAATGTATAGCATCAACCAGTCATGGACATTTTTTCACTTGTATTGCTTTTCAGATAATTTGTGTATTCCATCAAAATTTTTTTTTTTTTTAAATAAATTCTTTAAAGAATATTTTAATAACTGAAACTTGTTGGAATTACTGACTAGACAAAGCAAATCAAGTAGCCAGCTGAAGGTGACTGGTCTAAAAAAAATACGCTGCATTTTGAAAGAACCTTTTACATTGATTTTATTTTCTGAATTACATTTGTAACATGTGGATTGTCAGTGTCATGCAAAAAATCACTAGTTAATTTTATTGCTCCAAAACAGTTTTTTCTGTTTGAATTAATCGGTCAAACAAGCAATTGCTACTCCCTGTAGTGTTGCACAATAACGGTTTAACAGAATCCTACTAAACACAAAATAACTTTTTCCTCCTTGGAATAATATAAATAAAACTGAATTAATTTAAGATGGCCGTTTTCAGTTCATAATGGAAAGTATGATGTCAATCCCAGTAAATCAATGACTCTTACCTAACATAGGAGTCTTCTGCCAATAATTAGAAGAGAAAATATTTCTATAAAATACAAAAACTCAATATTCCACGTTAGCATCATTTGTTTCAAACTTATTTCAGCCACTTCCTTTTTTTATTCTTCAGATGTATGTTGCATAATCTTTAAAAGGACCATATTATTTGTTCTCTTTCTCAACAAGATCAGTTTAGGAGAGTGCAATTATCAACTATTTTCTTACTAGAACTTTCAAGTAACAATGGGAAACATTCTAAATATGCTGGATGAAAGATAGATGTGAGGAAGCTAAAGAGCAACTGAACTGTTGAAAGCAATAATGAAGTTGATCCAAGGAATTACTGTTATGGTCTTATCTATTGTCTAGTTTTAGAAAACAATAGTCTTAAGTCCCCAATCTTAGTTACATGATACTAAAGTTTAAAGACAATCCTAAAAAAAACTTTTGTGAAAATTTTTTCTTGCAGCCTGATAAAATTTGCAAAATTTTCAGTTTTTACATTTTTTTAATTAAAAATGTTATGAAATTCTATGGAAATTCTTAGTTGATAGTGTGATCCTAATCAGTCCTGTTGAAACTGGGTAAATATGCTTTTTAATAGAATGAGGAATTGAAACAATCTTTATTGTCGCTTATGTTTCAATATATAAAAATTCATTTAATTTCTAAGTGGACCAACTTGTCTTGGATAATATTAACTAAAATTTGCCTTTGCTGCATGAAGTATGTAATAGTGAAACTTATTTTTATTCTTACATCTCATATAATTTATGATTTAGCTTTCAGTGTGTTAACTGAGAATTTACTGATTACTCTTCCCCAAATATAACTTAAAAATTGTAATTCAAGTGATCATGCAGACTTGTAAAATATTCAGCCATAATCTATTTTATGTATCCTGCATAGGAATACTGCATGCATTTTCTTTGTGATGTCCCCGGAATGTTCTGTTGTACATTTCACGCCTCAGTTGTTTATTTCTAACAGTGTGGCGTTTACTGTCTACTCTTTGGAACGGTCGATCCACTTCGGCCTGGACACCATTTTCCCATTTCTTCTTTAGGGCATCTAACCTCCGTTCAAAGATCTGCTGCAAAGGAGGCACATGACTAGTCTCTTGCCAGAAGCGTGAACCTTGTTGTGGACGTTCGGCAAACAAGTTTAGTTTGTCCAATTTATCTGACACATTCGTTTCGTCATAGTCTTCAAATTCTTCGTACTCACCGTCAGACGGCGGTTGTTGATAGTCAGGTGCCGGTTCCATCGTCTGCAAACGTTGGGCTTCCTGCACCGCAAAACGGGCAATGTCCTCCTCTGAGTATTTCTGCTTGAACCAGTCTATTCTTGTACTGGACATGAGATGTAAGAATGTACCCCAGCGATGCAGGAACATGCTAAAAAACTGTAGACCCAGTGCAATGGCAAAGACAGACAAAAACATAAGAGACAAAGGCTCGTATTTTTTTATGATATAGAACGCCTTTAGTTCGTCTTCCATGGCCTGTAGTTGAAGTGTGACAATCGTCCAGAGGAAATTGATCATGAAGTAAATGAAGACTATGTTGTTCTTCAGTGAGATCAAGTCTTCTTTTATTTTTTGCTTGTGGCTTTTGTCTTCGTCAAGCGGATGAAGGTAACGTTTGATAATGTAATTCCAGAACTCCAATTCTTTATCGCAAAGTTGCTCCACCTTTCCTGATCCTAATAGTTCCAGTTTCAGCCAATATGGGCGGGCAGGGTTCGGTTCATATCCTGGTTCTTTTTGTTTCACATGAACCTGGCGAGGTTTCTCTGTTTTGGCTGGTTGTGTTGGTTTTACTTGCTCTTGTGTCGTCTCTTGGTTCGTTAGTGTTTCCTGTGGCTCTTGTGTTTTCCCCATAAAGTTTGTAATTAGCATGTGTATCTCGTGGATAAGTGACGTCAAACCCAAAATATTCCATATACTCTTTTTCTGTTTCTTCTTTCGTTTCTGTTCCTCTTCTACTTGTCTTTGTTCTTCTTCTTCGGGCGACAACTTTCGTGGCACTTCCCGTGTCCCCCAAGAAACATTGTTCAGATTGCAGAGATAGTATACTGTGAGCAATATAAAGGTGGACGGTACAGTAAGGAAATAGAGCAGCCCATAAATAAGGCAGAAGAACTCTTGCGGATGTAGGATTCCTGCTATGAAGAAAATTATTGTTAACCCGGTAAGGAAAACAACATTAGGACTACCAAAGTTCTCTGTTGCGATGCTGATAATTGTACCTACAGTCGCTATCATCATAACAATAGTATAAAAAGCACTAAAAACTGCGGCAGCTGTAATTTGTATACTGCTATTAAGTGTCATGCAAATAGCCAAATAAATTATGACTGGTGCAATGGAGAGAAGATAAGATGGCCAGATGCCGATCTTTAGTACAGAGTGATACGAGCCGGTGATCATAAGAATAATTGTTGAAGGGCCGAGAATGGAAGACGCCATTAAGACAAATTGATAGAGGACATATGGACGACTGATATTATCATTGATATTGACCGTGTCTCGCCAACTGGCTAAAAGATCCATCATATTGGCCAGAGTAGAAGGTGACCAACGACGGCGCTGGTTGAAAAATTCCTGGAATGTCTCTGGAGCAAACGTGAGAGCATCGGCGCCCGCACAATAATCGATCCGGTGCCCTTGTTGTAACAATAATGTGCACAGCCAACGGTCCTCACCTAAGAAAAGAAACAAATCATTTCACTGAAATTAAATACGTCGAACAGTTTTTCCTCATTGTCTTTCGAGAAATATTGTGGAAAGAGAAAACAAAAGTAAATTTTCCACCGTGATTTCTGTTGCTTTTCATCATAACTATTCAGAATATCGATAATGCTTGGCATCGAGTCGTCTAATAAAAATTTAAGATAATATACAAAACCAAGTACATTTGTTTTCAGTTAAAGAACAGAACATCAGAAATTAAATACTTTTAAATTATATTTCTTAAAAGCATAATGGTTTTATACAGTGTTAGTTCGCATATATATTGGATATACTTTTATCTATACAGAAGGGAAGCAGGAGAGCGACAAAGAAATAAGGTAGAGAGATAAATACTTAGAAAGAAAAGAGGTAAGAGTTGGACTGATCATAGTCACGTGTAATCATGGCCTGCCTTGGCTTCACGAACGAAGAATTAAAGAGAACATTCAGGTTTATTGCAGATCTACTGATGGCCGTCGTGACCCACACAGGACAGATAAGTTTTATTTTTCACAAAGGCGGAGGAAGAATGTCTAGCGACCTGTGTCAGGGGCGCTGAGCTCCGGTAATATATCTACTGTTGGCAACCTCTGTTACATGTTGGCGATAATCGATTCTGCAAGAGATGAAGAGGACCTTTAAAGACAGATATGCATATCTTGTGTCCTACTCTGCCAACTTGATACCAGTTCGCCGAACAGGTGGGTATTAGAAAACAACAATTTTCCTCCATGGTCTGCTCAGAGCAAATTAGCCTATTGCTTGCGGTGTTGATAATTTCGATATTTATGAGGGAGTTACTCTAGTGCACATGGAGAATGATGCATTCGAGGATATGTAGATGGCGCTGGTAAATGACCCAGGATTTGGTCCCATAAATAAAGATAGACAACACACAAGCTACAAAAGACAAATAAAATTTTTATTTTATACTGACGGGTAGAAAAATATCTTTTTGAATTCTATTAAGTGGTGGAAACATCATCAACGATTATTAATCAACATTTATAACATTGTTTAAAGACAATGTCCTGCACTTTTGATCTATGTTCGTAGTTCTAAAATTACATTTTTTGCTTGTTTTTTCTTTCTAACCAATAAGTATGGAACACGTTTTTCGTACCCATTTTATAATCATTATAATATTCATTTTTTTTGTCAAACTGAAGACTATTTTTTACTCAAAGAATTAGAAAATTTATTTAATTTTTTTCTTAATGAGAAAGGTTAGGTCTCAAAAGTGTGGTTGACACTATCATAACAGTTTTATATCTGATTATATAGTTTATGAACTTTATTAGAAGTTTTTGATATGTTGATCAAATATATGATTTATCAGATTTTACTAGATTTTTTCAAACATTAATAGCAGTATAAATATTTTTATAAGATATATAAAATAAATATAATAATTTAGGTTTGTCTTTTACGCTTGCTTTTAAGAGAAGTGTTTTAAAAACAAACGGAAGGCAGATGGTTAATAAAGAATACATTTGATGTGAACATTTTAAAATTTACTAAAAATAAGAATCGGCGAAAATAATTCGATATCGATGACATTTAATTAATAAAGTGTGAAATCACTGGGACTTTGTACCTGTCTCGTGTTCTTGATCAATGGCGAAAATTGCGACACATCTCTCTTTTAGCCGTCTCTTTATTGTTTTTGACGATGATTATATCATGCCGGATATAATCAACACAAAACGCGCCGGATTTGAACTTAGATTTAACTTAGAATTTTCTAGTATATCTATTTATGATCAAACAATATTTTTAATTCTTTTCCACCGACCTACCAGTGAGCTGGATTTCAGCAAAAACCAGATGCCCTCTGATCGAAACTGCTCAAAAGTACTTTAATCTTGGATTAATTAGAGTCAGAGCCAGAGATTAAGTATTTACTTTCATTTCCACGTCTAAAACCGATTTAGTCTGCCCGTACCGAAGATCTCAGGAGTCCTTATCTCGGGATTAAGCATTTCTTCTTTCTGTGGATGTCAACAGAAGAGTCCCGTTTAAATTAACCGTGACTTCACTAACAAATTTCGGTAAATATTTTTACTAATTTAAAATAAATCAATACAACAGATATGAATAGACAATAAAATAACGATTATTTTGTATGTAGGGTTCAAACAAAACATGAAATACAAAAAGTAAATTGAATTAGCACAATTTTAAGATCGGTTGATAACGAAAAGTTTTAGGTGAAATGAATGTTCCTTTTGGATGTCTGAGTTAAAATAAAAGTATATAAGTGTTTGAAAAGAGAGAAAAGATAACATACCCAGGGTGAGAGTGGGGTTTCTTTTTTGGTTATAGCTTTGGTTAGTAAAGAGGATAAACAAATGAACCTGCTCTTTTGAATTTACCAATAGCTGGAAACAGTTATGGTGAAAGTAAGTGTGTACCAACTTTTCGATGTTAACCCGTATTTATATTGCTTTTAAGTGGGTTAAGACTCAGAACTTTCGGCACCAAAATAGAACGATTTCTGTCATATGGTATATTCTCTGCGTTCGTAAAGAAAAAAGGCTTCAATGAAACTGATTTTGTAATTTTCAAAATTGAAGGCACGAGCGTGTGTAGCCACAATATCTCTGACCTCAAAGTATACGCAAATATTATAGCTGGAATCAGAATTAAAAGAAAATTCCAGATACAAGAAGTTTACACGTACACAGAAACTATGTTTCAATAATATTTCAACGCAGCAAAACAGGAGCGAACATCGGATAATGATAATGATATGATAAAACTACTGAAAAAGAGATGTGTGACAATCAGAGATTGTGTCGCAGTTAGCTCCTCCTCAGTTTCCTTAATCCTTCAACAGGGGTCTCTCTCCCCTGACTATAAATACTGGCTGACCCTTCTCTCTATCTCTCTTTTTCGACTCAGGCCTCGGGACGCAACCTCGCGCGTGAGGCGAGGTAAAAACTTTCTCTTTTTCACTTACACCAATATGTGACCTCGCACAGAGACAGCGTTTCCCAAATTCTGGGAACACGCTAAAAACAATATACGCGTTCGTACGGACACTCAACACACACATAACTTCTGCATACAAACACTCTGTAACTTTTCATGTCTTCATGTCATTGTAATTTGTTATTAATATATATTTGTTTGCATACATGTATATCGGTCTTGTTTGTTTCTTTATCTTCTTTGGACTCCATTAAAGTCCAACATTCCTATGTAGCTGGACCGGCCAACAGGAAATCTTAGCCCAAAGAAATTCCACATCATCTTCACATTCGCCCCTCGGTCCTCTACAATTGTGTTGTCATTGATCTAGAACACGAGACAAGAAGAAATCCGCTTCAATTCTACTCATTCTTTCTCTTCCATAAGACGTCCTCAGTTCCACTCCATCATCAAAGGAAAACCGAACAGTACATTTAACATTAGGAATAATTTAACTTCAGGAATAAATGACAGCAAGTGCTTTTAATGACATAAAATCGAGTTTAGTTTAAGACAACATTTATAGAGCACCACTTGGTCCTATATGACGGAAGCTCCTCTCTCAACCTCCAAAATTGCTGACTTCATTTCGGAATGGATCCTTTCTGGAATGGAGAGTTTTATAGCCCCCTCCCACTCTCCAAATCAGCCCAGGTTCACCCCTGAATGTGCTGCAGCCATAGCAAGGAGCGGTGTAGTTTGGACCTTACTGCTTTCAGAACCGCCCGCAATCCATGCAAGAGAGTTCTGGCAAACGAAAAGTGAAGCTACGCGCAAGCTGTCCAGGCCAAGGTTGAAAAGAAACAAATTGGATCTCGCGAATTCTGGAAGATCACCAACCAAATTATGAACAGAGGCAAAGCGGCTGTGCCTACAATTATAAATGGCCCCGAATCTCTTTGCCTCGATCTTTGCCTAAAACTCAACGTTAGATGACAAAGAGCATCCTCTCTCCAACTCCCCACGTCTCACTGATCACAATCTCAGAAATATCAATTTCAGTCTGTAAACTTATCAAAAGCCTTGACCATAAGGAAACCACTGGCCCAGACAAAATTTCAGTGGTTATCCTTAAGAACATCAACCTGAAATTATCCCCGATCCTAGCGAAGTTATTCAACCGATGCTTGAATCTTTCCCAAGCAAATGGAAAGAGTCAAGCGTATGCTCTGTTTTGAAGAACGCGGGCGAGCGATCTTTCCTTCCCCAGTACAGACCCATCAGTCTCCTCAGTACCACCAGTAAGGGTTTTGAGGCTAGAAACAACAAGTAGGTCGTCGAGCATCTAGATAGGAACAATTTCTTGTGCGACGAGCAGTATGGGTTTCGATTGGTCCAATCCACTGCTGACGTCCTAACTATCATTACACACAGAATTAGTGAGACTTGACAAATTCACCTCAGGATCATAGCATTAGATATTTCGAAGGCCTTTGACAAGGTGTGACACAAAGGTTTGTTGCACAATCTCTCCAGCTATGGAATCACTGGAAGTTATAATATCCTTCCTAAAAGGTAGATCCCTGAAGGTAGCTATTAACGATCAGTCCTCCGATGCCCTGATGGTCAACGTAGGCGTTCCTCAGGGGTCAATTCTAGGACTAACCCTCTTTTTGATTTGCATAAATGACCTGCCTAAGAATAGACTGAGATCTTTTGTAAACATCTATGCCGATGATACGACAATATACGTGTGCACCTCTAAAACACAGATCAGAGATTGATAGCTGACCTCTCTTGTGATCTAACACTAACTTTCCAGTGGGGAAAAACTGGCTGGTTGCATTCAATGTCTCGTAAACCAAACCAGTTACATTCTATCACCGCCGATCGGGCTCAGAACTACTGCCAGTTACGATGAACAGAAGACCCCTCGAGGAGGCACCATACCTTGAGAGTCTATTGGACCTTAAACTCACACCTGACCTAAAGTGGAACTCGTACATACGATCCATCGCTAAAGATGCAAGTAAAATGGTTGGCTCTCTGTACCACTCCAATAAGTACCTGGCATGCTACCCCCCTACCTTGACAAGAGGCAGAATAGGCTGAAAATTGAGTACTGTTGTTATATTTGGACGGGAGCTACCCAGTCCTCATTTTCCAGTCTCGATAGTGTTCATAAGCACCTCATAGTCCTTGTGGGTGACGAATTATTTTCCACCCTCCAATCCCTCTCTCACAAGCGGGAAGTGGTGAGCCTCTCACTGCTCAATCTCTACTTATAAGGAAAGTGCTCGGACGAACTACATTCCTTGGTTCCGTAGCAAACCATCCATATTCCCTCCGTATTCCATTGGTGAGAAGTAATTTCCACTCGGACAAGAGGGTCTTTTCCCAACCACTATAATGTTCACCTGTTCAAGTCTGGTGTTATCCGTTATCTTCTCCTCTTACCCGTATAAAATAAACTACCCCTTAACGTAACCTTCTATCTTGAATGACCTGCGAGCCTTGTACAGGATGAATCTTACTGTAAAAAAAGAAGTTTGAATTTATAATGGATTGCCAACCAATGATTAAGTTGAATAAAATATCCATTTCTGGTAATCATGAGAAGTAATTTATCTTTACCTTGTTCGAACTGAATGTAATGACGAGCTTCCGTTGGTTTGGTGGTGTACATTTTCAGGACGTTATCGTCCATCAGAGCCGAACCTCGAAACAGACTAAAACATCCAGGACAACAAAGGACGCAACCAAACACATGTTCAGCAGCTTTTTGTAGCCAGTGGCCAACTGCATATTCGAACTGTTGGTACCAAACCATAGGCCCTGTTGAACAAAAACAGAAAAAGGAGAAAGAAACATTATTTTAACCGTTTGTACATCAAATAACTTTCTCCGGTCAGAATTTCATCACATAATGTCATTTTAACATTATTAAACTAATAGTTTTTTTTAAAGACGATCAGAATTGAAATTACCATAAATCTAATTCTTACGTATAGCTTTTTTTGTTGAAGTAGATTTAAATAAAACTCTTAGCAGAGGAAGTGGAACAAGTGTGTTTTAATTCCTATCCAAATAAAGGGTGGTTAAGATAGAATGATAGTTGGGAGGAAAATGGGGACATACTGACCTCCTCCTATGGGATGGATGCGTCCGCAAACTGCACCGACTTTTCGATTCTTCTTCATTCTGTCAATCAGTAGTTTCACTGAATCTGGTTTGAAGTCAACGTCTCCATCAAGAGTCAAAATGAATGTGTTCTCAGCCTGTTAAAAATGGATTGGCGTAAGCCGTATAATTGTTTGATTGAATAAAAATACAGTATTTGTATTGGCACATGATATCACAATAACGAATGCTCATGAATTTTATCAAAGGCTAAAGGGATTTCGCCTTTTCATGATAAAATCTAAATTTAAAGTTGCTCATGTTTAATGTAGTATTATTAAAATTAGACCCTAAATAATTATTGCCCTTATCTATATATCCAAAATTCTTTTTTAAATTACTGTATTCCATATTGTGATAAAACTCAATATACAAATTTGGCGACAAGATAATAGAATATCGAACAAAATAATGGCAATTTATGGTTGTTTAAAAACCTAGGCGAAGGTGTATACAGTATAAAAATTTTATTTCATTATTTGTAAAAAATATTAAAGATCTATGCATAATTGTGTCAAGAATGAAGACTGGGACTCGGAAGATAAGTTAATCCAAGCTTTATTCGGCAAAATACAAGCAGGGTGCACATCACGTGCTCCTAGTATTTTCGAATATGGCTGATTGTCGTAATCCAGAGAAAGGGCCGTAAACGAATGTGGTGTCGTAAAGAAGTCTCACAGTCAATCTCTTATTTACAACATCCCTCCCCACTAGAAGGGAGTACTTATTTTAGTCCCAGCCATACCTTTTTGGGGTCACCGATACACGACCTGACCTCCGTAGTGTTTGTACAATCTCTCTGCATGACGAGTCGTGGTCTTCTATATCGGCATCACTCCCTGGTCTCATTAAAGGCTCATTTTGCATGGTTGGCGGTTCAACAGTTGCTGGTTTGGAAGGGATCTCCTCGGAGGACTGCTGAAACATCTGCTGGGGTGAAAATGTCTCGGAGCCAGCAGGATCTGGGGCCAAGTCTTGAACCGACACAGTTGATTCTCTCCCGTCTGGATATCTGACGCATGCAAATGATTGATTACTATCGATCAGGTTAACTCGATACACTAAGGGGTCATTCTTAGTAGTACGAATGAATCGTCGCAACAACACCGGCCCCTGATTCATCAACCAAGATGGCAGAGAGTTTCCATGGGTTGTGCGTCTCTGAAATTTAAAAATACGTTCATGTGGTGTACAATTTGTTGTAGTACATAACAGGGACCGCATAGAATGAAGAACTTGTGGTAGGACCTGCTCCCAGTGTTTATCTGATAGCTTGAGTGACTTAAGCGCCAATTGGATTGTTTTCCAGACAACCCCATCATACCGTTCGGCTTGACCGTTACCCTGTGGGTGATAGGGCGTCGAGTTACTGGTAGCAACCCCTTTACCAAGTAAATATTCCTTTAGCTCCTGGGATATAAAAGAACAGCCTCTATCTGAATGTATGTAGTCTGGCATTCCAGTCATACTAAAAAGAAGTTCCAGGCACTTTATGACTGGAAGTTTGCATGTCTGGACAGGAATATAAGAATGGAAATCGTGAATATTCATCAACGATGACTAACAAATATGGATTGCGAGAAGCCGTTGGGAGGGGCCCCTTAAAGTCAATACTGATCCTTTGCATCGGACCAGTGGCTTTTATCAGTGTACCTTCAGTTGGTCGATAGAACCGGGGTTTGAGTTCTGCACAAATCTTGCAGGATGCGCAGGTTTTCTTGACATCTTCAGTTGAAAAGGGGAGATTTCTTGACCGCACAAAATGTAAAAGTCTTGAGACACCTGGATGGCATAGTTTTTCATGTAATTCCACCAGAACTGAGATTTGCCAACTTAATGATGCACAATAAGTGCGACTGAAAGTGTCCGCAGCTACATTGTTTCTTTCCGGTCGATATTCAATGTCGAAGGATAATTCGCCGAGTTCCATTCTCCATTCATTGATTTTCGCATTCTTCACTTTAGTGCACTTCCTGTTATCATACATGAATGCTACAGACCTTGCATCTGTGTATAGTTTGAAGTGATGTAGAGGCAGGAGATGCTTCCATTTTCGTACGGCCTCTATTATGGCTAGAGCTTCCTTTTCAACGATGCTATATCCCTTTTCACTTGCATGGAGTGATCTTGATATGAATGCTATGGGCCTTCCATTTTGTCTAAGTACGACAGATACAGCATAGTCCGAACCATCACAATCTAACTGATGGGGTAGGTTCTCGTCAATAGCCCATAAGGTCGCTCTACACAGTTCCGATTTCAATGTATTAAATGCCTTAAGTGCCTTCTCTTCCAATGGGAACCGATCAGCTTTCACTAAGGGTTGTATTTTTTCTGAGAATTCAGGGATCCACTTAGCGTAGTAAGCAAACATTCTCCTGATTCTCTTCAGACTGTTCATGTTTTTAGGTGGTGGTAGTTCCTGCAATAGCTTCATTCGTTCAGGACAAGGCTTTATCTTCCCATTCCCTACACAATACCCTAAGGTATTTAATGTAGTTACTTTATTTATGGTTTTGGAAGTATTCAAAGTCAAGTGTCTTTTCCTCACTACCCTCATAAAATTTTCCACATTGTTATCATGTTCCTCTTCTGTTTCACCCCCAATTATCACATTATCAAGATAGGGAAATGTATCAGTCAGATTTTCTTCTTTTACAATTTCATTCATAGCACGTTGGAAAGCAGGTACACCATTAGTTACCCCAAATGGGAGACGGGTAAACTGAAAAAGTTGGCCATTTGCTTCAAAAGCAGTATATTTCCTATCAGATTGTTTGAGCTTGATTTGATGGTAGGCACTTTTTAGATCGAAAGTTGAAAAGTATTTATACCTGGCAAGATTTGCAACCAAATCGGAAATTCTTGGTAATGGAAAAGCGTCTAGTTCTGTGTAGATATTTATGGTTTGGGAATAGTCCACACATAATCGTTTTTTGTGTATTTTAGCTTCATTTTTAACTACTACTAATTGTGCACGCCACGGCGAAATACTGGGTTCAATAATCCCATCTTCCAGAAGTTTGCTAATTTCCACATCAATAAAATCAGAGTCCTCTTTACTAAAACGTTTTGATTTAGTAGCAATCGGTTTGCATTTAGCTGAAATTCCTGGGAACAAAGTTGGTTCAGCTATATCAGCAGCTTCCAGGGCAAGGCAGGCACCCGTGCCTTTCACAACGAGTTCCGGTAAATAACCGCCATATTCAAACGTGACCTTAAAAATGTCAGGATTGAAATTCCCGTCCAAGAACAACATCACAACAGAGGTCCTTCATGATAGTCAAAGGAACGGAAGTATATAATTTATCGTTAGGACCCAGTTTAAAATCGACTACTGCAAATCCATTAGACCGGCTATTAATAATTTTCTAGGCCATACTTACTTTTTTTGACAAGGGAAAAATCCTCAGAGACAATAAATCCACCACTTTTTTGCTGATAAAATTTTCAGAAGCACAAGAATCTATCAGAGTATTGAAGGTTCTATTTTTAACCATGACGAAAGTAGCAGCATGAGAAAGTCCCACTGGTACGTTAGTAGTGTTTACAGAAATACAAGAAGCTGAATGAATCATAGCATTAGTTGTCACATTTGATGACCTACACAATTTTTGGTAATATCCCTGCCTATCACAGCGATGGCAAATTACGTCACGCGCCGGGCAAATGGATCGTTTATGGTAAGGTATAATACCACAGAAAAAACAAGCTTTCTTACCGGTGTTATTTTTGAAACAGTGGAAGTTTTCTTACAAGAGTTGTTAAATCTTTGGTTGAATGTGGTAGCGACAGCGGTTTGATTATTATTTTCTTCGCTACTACTGCGTGTCGAGTCGCCACGTGGTCTCCTGTTGTTAATGACGGCAATGGCTGAATTGGAGGAGGAAACGCATGCCGCATTATTTTTCTGGGCTAAATCCAGTGTTAGTGCTTGTTCGTGAGCTGTCTGCAGCTCCAAGTTTTTATTTTCCAGTAATCTCTGTCGGATTGCTGGTGATGTTATCCCACAAATGAAAGCATCTCTCACAGCTTCATCACCGACTTCTATCCTTGAAGTTGCAGTCTCGCCTTAATTTTTCGAGACTTTGGAAAAAAATCGTCAATCGATTCATCTTGTCTTTGCTTCCGTGTGGCCAGTAGATGGCGGGCAAAGACTTCATTCGGTTTTTTAATGTATATTGAGTCCAGTCGATTTAGTGCCGATTCGATATCTTCGCAGGATTCAATGAATTCGAAAGCTGTAGGACTTACACAGCTTATCAATGCCCGTAGTTTGTTGGGGATTCTGTCTTGGTAGTCGTCTAAATAGTTGGTGAATATAGTACGCCAGTGCCACCATTCTCTGGCGGCATGTGTTGAATTTGGGTCGATATCCAATACTCTTGGTTTATAGCCAAAACTTGATACAGACTCCGACATAATTTGTCAAGAATGAAGACTGAGACTAGGAAGATAAGTTAATCCAAGCTTTATTCGGCAAAATACAAGCAGGGTTCACATCATGTGCTCCTAGTATTCTCGAATATGGCTGATTGTCGTAATCCAGAGAAAGGGTCGTAAACGAATATGTTGTCGTAAAGGAGTCTCACAGTCAATCTCTTATTTACGACAAATCGTCTAGGTTGTTTTTTTTATACACGATTTGAGAAAAGTTTATTCTTCAGAAGGGCCAGACGCAAAAACCTCCTTCGAGCTGAGACGTCCTGTTTGTAAACTGCCAAGAACAGGGGTGGGTGCTATTTGAAAAATGTCTGCCTTATGCCATTTTGTTATTCCTTTCTTCAAGTTTCTCCCGTTTTCTGTTTTTGAAGGGATTCATTTTTTTAAAATGAATCCGTTTCTCAAACTAATTGTGACTTTTTTGTTTGTTTATGAATCCGTTTCTTATCTAACAAATTGTATCACATTTTTTCTTGTTTCTGTAGGTAATCTCTTTTTTGTTACCTAAGGAAAGTGTTATCCTGCCCAAAGAGGCGCATAAAAGAAAATATTTGTGCTACCCTTGTTTTGTTTTTTCGAATTTATACACTGTAAATAAATGTGTGGTTCTCGTTAAGATTTTACGCAGTGGTCGTCTTCTTTCTTAAGTTGCGCCTATTTTCGAAAGTTCACGTTTTTACCAACTAAGTTTTATGTCTGGCATTAGAACTTGGAATTGGTTGGAAAGTAAAATTTTAATAACAGGGACCAAACCCAAGAATTACAAACCACGACTGGTATTATATATACCGAGAACAAAGATTGGACAAGAATTTAAAAGGCTACAACAAGGAACAATTCCCTTAGTCAATTTTTCAGAATGGGCTACACCCATTGTATCCATCGACCGGATAAAACTGTTCGGATTTGTAGAGATTACATGGTAACTATCAATTCTGTGGCCAAACTGGATAATTACCCTAAACCTAAACCTCTGTGCAACTTTAGGAGAGGGTAAATCTCAGACCAAATTAGATCTCAGTCAAGGGTTTCACAAGTTACTACTGAATGAGGAATCCCAGAAATTTACCACGATTCACACCCATAAAGGACTATTTGTGTATAATCGTTTTCAAAAGACAATGGAAAATATTTTTATAAGACATTCCAAATGCTATTATCAGGATTGATTGCATTCATTTGACAGAACCAACCAGGAAACTCACTTTATCAACTTCAAAGGAAGTATTGAGTAAATTAGACAAGTTTGACGTGCATTTCAAAAGTAAAAAAATGTTAATTGTTGCTTTTGAAGTGATTTACTTAGGTCATATCGTTAACAGAGAAGACATTCAACCAGCGGAATGCAAAGTAGAAGTTATCAAAAAGGCCCTACACCATCACTAACATCAGAAAATTGCAATCTTTTCCTAACGTCTCAAATATTATAGTACATTTGCATCAGCTGCTTGGAAAGGAAGCGAAATTGAAGTGGACCTTACGAAAAGGAAGTAGCTTGAATTTTAACAAATTATTAGTTCATTTTGATCATAAAAAGAAGTTACTGTCGTTTGTGATGCTTCCTTCTCCGTATGAACTTTGCGTCACGGACTCTTGCAAACCTCTTAATTGCTGTTGTTCCAAAGTCCATTATGACCCGGGTTGGGAGCACCTGTTAGCATCTCAGCTATAGGAAAATAGTGAACCCCCAAACAAAAACCAAACATTGTGAAAGTATAAAAAAGTATATACATAGTAAATTTACCAGCAATTAATTTAATTAATTTTTAATTTAATTTTATTAATTTCCTTGTTTAATTAAATTCATTTCGTTTTTTGCTTTGAGAAAGTCCACATTGGACGAAACGCGTCAGCAATTAATAGTGTTTTCCTATTGTTATTTATATTTATAAAGATTGTCTTATCTACAGGTTAACTCTGAGAAATTTTTACACACAGTACTATCTATGTATCCATCTTCTATATCGGCTATACAATCAACATCTTCTCTCAACGGCTAAGTTGCCGCTTATCCGGTCAAAGCGCGATCAGTGTCCACAATGATGAACACAAGTTGTATATGCATAGTGCTCCAACAATATTCATTCACCACATCCTTGTTGTCGACACATCTTATATTGTGGTGATATGTAAAGTTTTCAATGTGGTTACACCACTGTTGCAGTTGGTTAGAAAAATAATCAGACTCCATAGGAATTCACTTAAAATAAAAATTGGCTTAGGCGTAGTGGAGAGCAAATCACATCATAGGATAAATGTTTTAATGAAGCACAGATGACGTGAAGTAATTTTGAAATAATTGATCCTCTTTAAGGTTATAAAAACATTTTCAGTAGTAAGCGAAGTAATCTGGAATCGAGAAAAAGCCCTCAAGAATGCTAGCTTTTCTACGCGACACAAGTACTTTCCTTACTCCTTTGATTCTAGCCATCAAACGGCCTACTAACGCCAGCACATGACATGACGGTGGTCAAACATAAAACGACCAGGTAATGACCACGACAACGGCCAAAACCAAACTATGGGTTGGGATATTCATATCTTTGTGTGAACTTTTTATCAACCTTTTCGACGAATTTTCATTTCCACAAACTCTAAAAAAACTACTCGTTATAAACCATAGATATCAAATATGAATATGATATCCTCCAAAATGTACACAAAAATTACGTGTTTGCATGTAAAAACTTGTAAAAGTGTAAATTGCACTATTGAATATTATAGCTATTTGTTAGAATTTATTTCATTTAAAAATAGCTTTGGCAAAGCAGCAAAACACCACTTATAATGTTGCCGTTTATACCATTTCGGAAAATGCATGGGTCTGTATGTCGTTATCAGTGTCGACGTCGTCATGAGACAAAAATACTAAACGCTAAATTTATTTTTTTCTAATCCTTACCATTTTCTTTTAATTGAACTACGTTGGTCGAAACAGCACTGTAAAAAATCCAACTGTAGAAATTTTTTTTTCTATTAAAAGAGACTAAAACAAACGAAAGAATTACCGCAATCTTCCATATCAATCGACTCCAATGAGTCTAACGTCATGAGAGCTGAATAAAATAAGAGAGGGTTTTATGAGAGCGACTTTCAAATATCTTATCAATTAAAAATATTTACTTTCTTTGTTAGAAATTTTTGGAAAGACGCGTACCGTAGTAAAAAAATGACTTTGAAAACCAGTATTTGGTCAATGGTGAAAAAAAACTTCATGAAAGAAGTGCTCCTTATGAATAAAACTCTGTGTAGACACAGCTTTGCAGCTTGGGATATAATTCGCTTAAAACGGAAGATTATATAAAATTAGCGAACTGCGTTATTTCATACAAATATCTGTAGGTACTATATTTGTTATATCCGCACAAAAGAACATGTTGTCTCGCTAGTCATTGGATCCAAGTTGGTCGTGGCCAGACATTTACTGAAACTTGGGAACTGGCACCAGAGTCGAATGCTGCGGTTCTAATGCCATCCTGGCCTCCTTTATTTGCCGTAGCCATCCTATTTAAGTTATTGTCAACAGTACATGGCCATACATATTGCTTTGCAACAGTCTATCCATTTATCAGTAATCTACTTGGCAGTAACTTTCGGAAATTCTATTTTCTTTCAGAAAATAAATCCTGCTGCAACAGTATTTCCACTATTGCCCGAATAAAGAAAAAAATTCAAATCAGATACAATTATAAAGAAAAATTATTTATTTCTAACCAGCTAAATAAGGGTTCTTGCAAAAATTCGCCCCTTTTTGCTGCGAATAAGATAACCTATTCTCTGAGTAACACAATGTAAAAAAAAATATAGGAGAAAAACAAAACTTAAAAATTACAATGCACCAAAAAAACAGAAAAAAGAATAGCGCCCACCTGCTGTGTTAATGATAACAATAAAAAAAGGGGGAGAGCCTTAGCTCTATAGTACACTTTCAGTCCTTTCAAGGTTCAAAAGTTTTTATCTTTTTTCTTTTCTCTCTTGAGTAGACAAAGTTCTCTTCCTGGTGACCAAACTCCCTTCTTTCTTCACTTATTTTCCTCTCGTCCGCCTGGAAATTACGCCTTTCTTTTACATCCGCTAGAAGGTGGAAATTTACATAAACTCGTGGCAAAATACTTTTTGAAAACGCACGTGTTCGCTCCTCCGTCTTCTTCTCAAACGGCTTTGGCACCAAACTCCACTTACGGACTTCTTTTCAATTTTCTTTTCTGAGGCTTCTTCAAGAGGACTTCTTAAAACTTTCTCTGAAGAGGAAACTTGCCCTCAGCAACTTGTTACCCATGCATCCTTACTTATGGGTAAACGGTGTCTGCCTTTTCAGCAGGGAGAGAGAAAACGAACTTCTTCTCTCTAAGCTATCTCGTTTCCAACTGCTGGTAAGGTCCGGTCCCAGTTCTCCCTTTCCTTTCAAAGGGGGAGGAGCGGTTCCTTTTGAACCGTCCAATCACAGTCCATTAAAATATCAGCAGGTTCTTAGAGCCAGTAACACAGAGAGTTTTTTCTTCTCCCTTGACCTAAAAATTTTCAAATAACATCAAATACATCAGTTCGGACAAGGGTGGAGAAAAATATGAAGAAGAGAATATCAACTGTTAATGTGGTTCCCAATTCCCCGGCAGCAGCATCTACCGGTAGCAAAGTCCTCGCCGGAAATAGCACAAGTGACTAAACACTGGAGGTAAGTCACATCTATCATCAGCAGTAGCTATATTTCTGCTGGTTTCCCAGTCACACTGATTTGAATAACCTTCACCTCCAGTTCTTCTTCTTTTATGTGCCGTATCCCTTCAGGGCGTAGGCGATCATGGCTCTCCACTTCCTCCTATCCCTTGTAGTTCTCAATATGTTTTATCATTTTGCTACTTCTCCCAAACCCTGTTCTATCACCCACTTGCTTAAGCCCGCCAGGTATGTCTTTTTTCCTTATGAGTATCAGATTCTCCAAGCCCTCCTTTCTCATTACGTGTCCCAGAAATTTCAGCTGCTTCTTTCTGGTGTAAAGTATAAGCTTCCTCCTTGTTTGCATCCTCTCCAAAACCTCATCGTTGCTCACATCCTTAGCATCCTTCTGTAGAATCATACCTCCGCTGCCTTGAGTCTCTTCTTCATCTTTGAGGAGACCGTCCAACATTCGACAGATATTAGGTAGCAGATCAGTACTCTTTTCTTTGTTACCAACGAAATGCCCCTAGTCTCGTAAGACTGACTAGCTGTTGGAATGCGTCCTTGACCATCCCAATATGTCTACGGATCTCAGCGTCGCACTTCCCGGATATTTAAATTTCCGTACCTGCTTGATTTTAGTGTCCCTGACCTGTAAATCGCATTTCGAGCTCATCCTCTTACTGATGACCATGCATTCTGTTTTCTTGTAGTTTATGATTAGTCCCTTCTTCTCGCTCTCCTTCACTACCTTCTGTAGGAGGTTTTGTAATTTTCTTTTTGTGTCTGCTATCAGCACTGTGTCATCTGCGTATCTTATGTTGTTAAGATTGTGGCCTCCAATGATGAATCCTGGTAGGATTTCCAGTTCTCTTAGAATTGCCTCGCTGTATAGGTTAAATAAGTCTGGTGAGAAGACACATCCTTGTCTTACACCCCTTTCTATTTTTGTATATCTGCTGAACTCATTTTTTTTATCCGTATGCAGGTCATTTGCTGCCAGTATAGGTTCTGGATTATTCTAATACCATTCTTAAATATATCAAGGTTGCTGAGCAGTTCCAATAGATCTTTGTAGCGTACTTTGACGAACGACTTTGCGTCGTCTATAAAACACAGGTGCACGTCCTTCTGCATTTGTATTGCTCTTTCTGATAACATTCTGGGCATGAACATCGCGTCCTTTGTTCCAGTGTCTTTAACGAACCCACACTGTTTTTGTCCTATTTTTGGCGTGAATCTGCTGCGCGCTCTATTCATCAGAATATGGACGATGAGTTTTGTTATCTGGCTCATTAGGTGATTGTTTGGCGGAGTTCACATTCGTTTGCGCTTGGTTAATTAGGTAGTGCTATGAAATATGAGATCTTCCAGTATATCCCCACTGTTGTAGATTTCATTTATTATTTCTGTAATCTTGTCTATGCTAAAATCATCTAAGGCTATCAGCATTTCTGTTACAACTCCGTCTGGCCTCGCCGCATTGTCTCTGTTCGCCAGTGCAGCTTCTACTTCGGCTTTTAGAATTTCAGGCCTGTCGGTAGTTCTGTGTATTGCTGGTTTTTATCTTTTGTCGTTGAAGAGTTCTCCAATATATTCGTTCTAGCGCTGAGGATTTTTTTTCTTTCTCTAATATGAGCGTTCCTATTAAAAACTATCAACAAAAGTCCCTATCAATAACGTTCCTACCAATAACTATCAACAAAAGATTTGCAATGGTCCACTGCAAAACCTACCCAAGTGAAGACTGCTGAAGCGATCATCTTCCTGTTATATGTAAACTAAGAGTGAAACTATGGAAACTGAAGAAGCATAACGCCGTACCTAAATTTAAATACAACTCCTGAGCGACCCGTAGCTGAAAGAAAAATATATGGACAGTGTGAAAGGAAGCTATGAGGGACACAATAGAAATAGAAACACGAAATGGAACGCATTAAGAGTGGCATCAGCAAACGATATCATCCCAAAGGAGAATAGACGAAGAAGAAAAAAACGAATGGATGACTGATGAGATACTTGACATGATGCAAAGGAGACAGAAAACCCTGCCAAGATACGGAACGCAATACAGAAAACTACACAAATAAGGACCAAATGCAGGCAGGCTAAAGAATAGTGGCTAAACAAAAATGTGCAGAAATAGAGAGATTAAGTACCACCAACGAAGAGGATATGCATAAACAAATAAGGGAACTAACAGGATAGACGACATGCTCGTCAACAGGCTGCGTAAAATCAAAGGATGGAACGTTCATATTGGGGAAAGAAAAATTCTTCTGGAACGAATATATTGGAAAACTCTTCCACCTTCAGCTCACCCCAGTCTAAAAAGAACAAGTTTATGGAAGAAGATAAAGCATTAAAGAAAATTAATTGAGACAAATTCCAGCTAGTACCACACATCCCATTAACTTCCCATACACTAGCTGCATTCCCCCGCATCTCCTTGATAAAAACTGGATGGAGTATCTTGGTCGTATATCTCCATTCTATCCTCTCCCAAATAATCCTCTCATTTTGATTTGGAAAGAAGTAAGTCTTCGCTTCGATAGGCGAAGCGGCAACTATTTGGTGCGGCCCAGGTTGCGTATCAGGTGGACAAAAGAATTGCCGCTCCAGGACACTCCGATAGATTTCGAACTGATCACAGGAATCAAGAATCATGTAGATGTAAGTGCATTGTTGGTTCTATCAATGATGCGATGGTATTTGGAAAGAGTCTAAATTCGAAAAGTTGACTTGAATTTTTAGACTTCCTCGTAAATCACAAAATAGTGCTGGGGCGAATGCAACTGAGTATTTGCTGAAAATTGAACACGTTAGACACATATTGGAAATAGTAGAACTAATACAGCGGAAATACAATTTATACATTTAGACAATGTTCGAAGAGAGACAGAGATTTAGCGCAGTAACAGGGTAGGGTAGAAGATGTCCCATAAAGACATTAAAAAGGAAGCACTGTTGTATAAGGGTTTGGATCACTGCATTCGCGGATTACCACGCAGAATATCCCATCGAAATGACTATCAGGATTTTGGTTTTATTTTAGAAAGCTGTTTATCAGCTTGTCTTGAGTCAATAAGAATCTAGTCGTTTATTTCTATCGACTGGAGTTTGTGCTAAATAAAAAGGCCTGGAACATATATACTCACCAGCCAAAAATTCAACACACATTCTTGCGGGAATCTGAAGTCTTAAAGATTATTTTTAAATATAAGGCAGATGAAAAGTTATCGGACCAACCCACTTCCCCAAATCTTTACCAAATGAACAAATACCATTTTGTTATGAAGGACATCTTGACCGTGCCAATAACTGTTCATCAACCCCTCGTGCGAGTATATATATATATATATATATATATATATATATATATATATATATATATATATATATATATATATGTGTGTGTGTGTGTGTGTGTGTGTGTGTGTGTGTGTGTGTGTGTGTGCGTGTGTGTATAAAGCGCGCACACACAAACAAAAGGGAAAAACGAAAAAATGATTTCATTTCACCTGTTGGTATTGATCCGGTCTCATTCTGCGAAAGAGAGAGGCTAATGGGCGTGTTCTTGTTCTGTGTGGTTTATTCACCTTCTTACGATTTCGTGTGCCGGTCGTATGTAGATTTTCTGTACTCTCCATCAAGTTCGTATCATTATCACAGCCGCCCAGCAAACGGTAACCCAGCAGATAATACATGTACATGCACTAAAAAGACACAAAACAAACATTTTATTAAAAAATAATATTACTTGTATTTATCTATCATTATTATGAAGATATACTATTTTACATTTATTTATATAGTAAATATAATCTACTTAAAATTAAAATTATTGAAGTGTTTCAAACCGTTCCTACATCTGACGCAAGGAATAATTTTATTCTAAACTATGAAATTTTTGTAATCAATATATATATATAATTTGTATCTCTCTCTCTCTCTCTCTCTCTCTCTCTCTCTCTGTGTATATGTGTTATATTCCACTGCAATTACATCTCTTTCTGATTCACTTTACATGCCAGCCATATGTGAGAGCTAAGAAAGCAAAACCCAAAATAAAAAAGTCGTCTTCTGCGCAGAGGCTCCTAGGATCATATCCGGTCCACAAAACAAATCTCCGCTAAAATCTAAAATACAATAACCAATCACGAACGTTGCCGCCAACAAAAAGAAAAAAAGAGCCTGGGAGCCACCAGATTTGCTTAAAAGAAAGCCTCTCATAAACGACAGATACAGTACTAGGCCGACAGCCAAGCAGAAAAACTCTAATAATAAAAAAAATAGATTATCAAAATATCGAATTTTCCAAAAAGAATTACACCTACAAATATATATAAAGGGTCTTGTATGCTATAAGGTATATAAAATGCCGTATTTTTAATAGTAGATTATATATGTTGAGTTGAATAAGCTAAAAAAGAACTTGACCGAAATATGAATGTCTTGTCATAAGCTCAGCAGTAATGCTTATCACGCTGACCATCGCTCTACTGTAAGTCTACCTTCTTTAACTAAAATATTTATGAACCATAGTAACGTCATGCATAAGAGCATATTTTCGATATTTCCTCGGTTATTTATAAGTTTGTAAAATCTATAATGCTATTGTAGTATGAATAATTAGAAAATAAACTTATAAAATGCTTATATCATTTCGAAAAAATATTTAATTTAATATATATATATATATATATATATATATATATATATATATATATATATATATATATATATATATAATTTAACTGAATCTTTAACTGTATCACTATTATATATGAGAACGTTAATTCTTTAGTCTATAAATTCTTAGGTAGTGAAACTTTTTTTGGCGTGGTCTGGACAGCATTGGTTTCATATGAATGTATTTGTAACTGATTGATACTGTAGCAAAATACTTCTCTTATTTTCAATTTGACTAATCAAATCAAGCACACTCAATGTCATTCAACTACCGACCATTCATACACACTTGTTCTCAACAGAATTTAAGTGCCACCAGATGTTACAGCAACATTGAAAGTAGTAGTTTTCATTCAACTATTCAATAGTCACTTAAATTTCTGTTATATTCCAGAATTAAGACGGTTTGCCATTATAAAATCTTGAGATTAGAGCTAAAAATGACCAAATACTGAATTTAAAAAATCAATAAACGCCACTTGCAATAGAAGAGAACAGATGGTATACTTTCCTCTTTGGTATTCACAAATGAAAGATTAGAGAGAACATTTTTGTATTGCACTTCTAACCAGCCCAAACGATATGGCCGTCATTGTGTATTTATTTCCTTTTCTTGAGTTTAATTAACAGCGTCATTAAATATGGAATTGAAATGGATATTGAATTTGTAAGTAGCTTCGTCACTTTCAAAGAATAAATTTATTTGTTGTATATTAACCTACCTGAGACCACCTCTTTCTATGCCTTATTTTGTTTTTGTTCTTTACATGAACCACCATTTTGGTGTGTCCCGGCATGATCCACGTCAGTTTGCATCCGTAGGGAGTCGGAATTTTTGTAGGCGGTGGCAAGAATATTGGCCCTCTTGTAACCGATCTGAAAAGATAAAACATTTTTTTAACTTATTATTGATCGGTTTAGCAAAGTAAAATTAGGGTGCTCCATTTTCTGTATAATTAAGGGAAAAATAAGGCAGATGGCCTATTTTTGTAGCCATTAGTTTTGAGAAACAAAACACTACCATTCACATTTCAAATCTTATGATTTGTTTGAGGGATGTGATGAGAGAGTAATAGTTTTCAGTATTTTTATTCTTATAGAATGCGCAACTTGTAAATAATACGTATATATGAGAAAGAAGAGAGATTCTATTAAATATAACTAAAAAATCATCACCATGAAAATTATTTTGAATTACTTTATTTGCACGCGGTCTATTGCCCTAATGTTGTTACCACTTCATCAGGTATATGTCGATCCGGGTAACCTACAGGGAATTCTGAAATGAACCCTTTATTTAATCTACGGGAATAGATAAAACTCGATAAAAATATTTTAAGCAAAAAAAATCGGAGCCTCGAAATCGTTGATGAGAAACCTGGAACCGCCAAGGCTTTGCAATGGAAACTGCTGCCACATGTTATTGAGGCCACTATTCTCACAGGATGTGGTATGGGATTGGATGTATTCATACCCAGAGGATGTATTCATAAACAGGATACCCACTCACTCCATCAGGTGCAGAAATCCCCTTTGCTTTGCGCAGACTACAATTTGCTTTGTGATGTCAAACAACGAGTCTCAAGAACAAAAGCTCTCTACAGCAGGTCTATATTTAGGTGAGCCATGATTCTCTCATGGACAGCTATGTTGGTTCTTCTAGAGTGGAAAGCAAAATGAATTTATTCACTTTCACTTCAATCGAAAAAAAATCTTGTTTACAGAGAGGTGTTGTAGTCTCTTCACATGTTCGCCTGTAGTAATAAATTCTGTAACACTTCAGTCCTTCCGGTTTGCCCCTGTTTCCAGGCATGATTTAGGTGAGTGATGCACTTCATGTATTTTTCTTTGTTTAACTCTTGCAGACTGTGTCTATTTCTCTTTTGTCCCATTAGATTCCGCGTCCATTTCACTAGAAGCCATTGCTATGTCTCCGGTATACTACCGTCTTTTGCTGTACATAAACGAAAAAAAGCCGTTTTTAGGGCTACCACAACTAAACTGTAAGAATCTAAGAGAACGTATTCCAGCCCTTTTTAGGGCTGCCACTGTTTGATTGTTATACTCTCAGGGAACGTATTCCAGCCTCTTTTTTTTAGGGTTACCATAATTTGATTGTTAAACTCTCAGAGAATGCTGTCAAACCCTTTTTAGAGCTACCACTATTTAAGTTTTACACTGTCAGCTAACAGCCTTTTTCAGAATTTCTTAAACTGCTGCTTCTTACAAGCATCGCTATCATTAAGACATCGAGCAACCTCGAATATATCTGCTTATGATTTTAAATATTTTCTGTCATATTTAAAAAAATATTTTTAAGTTAATCTGATTTTAAAATATTTTAAGTGTATAAGATTTAAAAATACAGTAAGTATTTTTATTTCAAGTTTCTTTGAATGTTTCATAACCTGAACCGTCAGTGACCTATTAGGGTAGTCTAATTTTAAATGAACACTTTAGATTTGAAATTTGATCAACTTGTCGTCAGCGAATAGACAGGTGGGGAAATAGTACAAATAAATGATACAAAATTAAAAATATCACAGGTAAAAACGTTAAACTGGAAAAGGCGATATGTATTTTTCAATCACATGTCCAGTAAAAATACAATTATGATTTTTTATTAAATGATTGTATGCATGTGTATGATAAACGCCGATATCGAAGTAGTTGATTTGGCAGATGTGTATGTCAAGATTAAATACTGCACTCAACGTGTTTTTCTGATTGGCTTGAAGAAAATATTTAAATATTGTCAACTTTTACTGAAGAAGTTTGAAACTAAAACCCAATCAGATAACAGTGAGAAACGTGTCTATGATTCAACAAGCAAATCAACGATATATTGTCACATTTTATAATATTTTTTAAAAGTTATTTGAAAAGGTCATCGAGTTTCTTAATTTTCATAAAGCTGTTCACTTACATAGGCCGTAGCAGAGACAAATGTTTTTGTTTTTTTCAAAAACTAATTAGAAAGAAATATAGAGAGAAAAAGAAAGCGGAAAGATGAAAAACAGGTCAAGGATGTTAAGCGAAAGCAAATGCTTTGTTTTAATTTGAATTCTTTTCTATTTGTACATTTTTATTTTTATATTTTATTTTTATTTTTAGTATTATTTTTATTTTTATATTTTACTTTTATTATTATTATTATTATTTTGGTTACTCCAGTAACCAGACCAGGGAAGTGAGCTGGGAACGATAGAGCTGGTATCGAACTGGTACAGCTTGTGTGACCATCGACCAGAATTTGACACTAGACGGGACAGTGTCACATATTGGTATCCTGACCAGGGGATTTCGCCGGGACGACCACCGATCGACCGGGACGCAGGCTGGTGGCTGCGACTATGAGTCAACCCCAAAACGCCGGTGGAAGAAACATTACAGCTTCGCGCCGCGACTGGGAGTTGACCACGGGCCGACAGCTTAGTGTCATACAAGTTAAATGAATTAACTTCGGATTTATGTAAATGCCTAATAAAAGTACAGGGCTTAACTTCTAATAAGGATGCGGAAATAAGACCCAAGATACTTACTAAATTAGAAATGGATCCCAAATTAACTCTCCAGAAAATAGCCGAAGAATGTCAACGTATTGTAAATCTAAAACTCGATATCGAAATGATTGAAGAAAGAGACATTTCACAAGTATATAGCCTCCGACCATCTAAGAGAAAAGATTGTAGACGTTTTTCAACTCCTAACAGAACGGATAAAAAGACGATACCCCACCCCCACCTCAAAACCTAATACTTGCCATGGGTGTGAAGGTAAGTATTTCAATAGTAATTGTTTTTTCAAGAACAAAAAATGCTACGAATGTGGGAGTGTAGGACATCAAAGTACTTGTTACAGATACAAAAAAAGTGGAGGAAAAATAAAACGTGTGTGAAGATGATAAATACATGGAGTAAAGATAAAAGAAAATTAACAAGACTTCGAACATGTTTTTAACTGAGTTAGGAACATCTCAAAAGAGAAAATTTGTTTTTGTGGAAATTAATAATGTAAAAATAAAATTACAACTGGATACAGGATCTGATATCACTATCATAAATGTATAGACATGGAGAAAAATGGGTAAACAAAGTTGCGCGGAGTTTCAGATTGAACTTTTTGGGTGAACTCACCTGTAACATTTCTTTTGTTGGAAAAACCAAGAAAGCGGTGGTGTTTATATTGAAGAATACTGCTAATTTATTTGGAACAGACTGGATTGCATTATTTGATTTTTGGGACCTTCCAATTAACTCTTTTTTCAACAAAATAAACATTGTTACCTCAGGTGCTAATACGGTAACTGAAAAATTAAAGAATGAATTGAAAAAGAGTTTTCCAGAGGCTTTCTCAGAAGGTCTAGGACATGCAGAAAAACTAATGCTAAATTTGAATTAAAAGAGAATGTAACACCGACAATTAAGCCAAAAAGGAGTGTACCTTTTTTCAGCTTTAGAACCAATTAATAAGTAACTAGACAGACTAGAAAAATTAAGTGTGATCTAAAAAAAAAGAATATTCCAAATGGGCATCACAAACAGTTTACGTAAAAAAAAGAAATAATAAAATCTGCGTATGTGGTGATTTTTCAACGAGGTTAAATGAAAGTTTAAAACAATATAAGTACCCGTTGCCAAGTCCAGAGGAAATTTTTGCCAAATTAAATGGTGGTAATATTTTTTTCTAAATTGGACCGGTCAGACGCTTACATGCAAGTACTAGTAGACGAAGAGTGCTCAAAAATATTAACAGTTAACACTCACTGAAGAAATATAGACTCCAGAGGAAGTCATCTCAAGGAGGGGGGGTGTCATATAGTAACATCTGCCGACATTTGGGTTTGAACATGAATCACAAGAGAGCAAGCACAGTCGACCTCATCTTGACATAATTAGATCACGTGACGTGTAAAGGAAAAAATATATATATGGGAATTAGCGGAGTATTGTCCGAAGCCTTGAGTCTTTGGGATTCACCACCCGTTCACAATGAATTCCTTGTTTTTTTTTTTGCAGACTGCTAGCGACCGTCTTTTCTGTTACACGTTGAATTGTTTTTGATTTGCAACTCTTGTTACGTTAAGTTCCCTTAATTTACTTTTTTGTCAAAAATTTTTAAGTTTACATTTTTACCCCCCCCCCTTTTTTTTTACTTATCCCCTTGTTTTTTCGTTTTCTTTTATTATTACTTTTTATTTTTCTCTTATTTTATAGTTATTTTTAATATATTTCCTTTCCGTTTTTAATTTATCTGTATCCACCCTGTAAGACTTGTTTTTTCCTCTTTGTTTATTCTACGTTTGACTTTATTTTCTTTGTTTCTTTATTATTTCTTCGTGTTAATTCGTTCTTTGTTTTAAATATCTGTTTAGTCTTCTGTATAGTATTTGTTAAACATTCTGTGTATTTATTTTTTGTCTAATCTGTCCGTTTTTTAATTTCCGTTTCGTGTTTTCGTTCATCGGCTGACTAGTTTTTTAACGGCAGACATATTAAATTTTTGTTAGTTTATACGTATTGTTTGTTTCGTATTTCTGTTTGTAGAATGTCGTTTTCTTTTTTGTATTTTTTAAAAAAGAAAGGTTTATTGTTTCTTGTTTGCCTTATTTTGTGTAATGTTTTATCTGGGTCTTCGCTTTATAACCGTTGTTTTTGTATTTCGGTTTGAACTGTTTAATTTTTTATCTGTATTAATTTTTTTTCTGCACATTTAATTTTTCGTTTCCTTTTTTAACGTTTTATTCGTTTGTATTATTCTGTGTCCACTTGTTCACGTTTTTTCTTGTCAAATCTGTGATTTAATTTTATTTGTCTGAAAAGTTTACTGTTTTTATATTTTTTGTTTCCGTTTCAATTAAAGTAAAAAAAGCCCCCACCCCCACCTTTCTGTTTTAAAAAATGGTCAGAAAAAATCTTTTCGAGACTAAGAAAAAAAAAAAGAAGATCCACCCAATAAACAACATGAAAATAAGCAAGATGAAGTTTTGGAGAAAATGATGAATGCTGAAGAGCCAACAGTTGGAAGTTGTTGGCGATAATAATAACTCCAGCGAAAATATGGAAACTGGAAAAGACCACAATCTGGAGAAATCGGACGAAAATATGGAGGCCGAAAATGATCAGAATGTGCTAAACCAGACAAAAGGAGTAGAAGACGATAAAAGCAAAGACGAAAATGTAGCGGTCGGAGAGACGCCCTCCTTCTAGACGTCTCCACCAAAGTGTACTATCAACATTACGGAGTTCCCCGAGAAAGCCAAAAGTTACGCACATTTGATCACAGCAGATGGGCTTTTGGTAAATCCAGAGGAATTACAGAAATTTGAAAAGTGAATTATGTCAGTCTTTGTGGTGGAGAAGCGTTCGCGCATAATTTGTCGCTCCACTAACGACACCGTAATAAAATCATTGATTTCTCTGGAGATCAAACCTCAGAGGGTGATTAAAGGAAAGGGATACTTTATGTGGGATGTACTGTTACTGTCGATTGCAAAGCAGCATCCAGTCGGGATCTTATTACAAAAGACCTTATTCAGAATATGAAGGCAGGCGGAGGACCCCTATATCAGTATTTGAGGTTCCTCCTCAGATCGTCGGAAAGCACTTGGCTTCATATCTATGCCAATTTGGACAGATACTCAGTGCGTCCTCTGACGATTTGACCGGGGGATGGAGTTTAGAAATAATGATAGATCGGAAGGCATTCATCTCCACCCCCAACTGTCTGGATGTAGCGGGCCACAAAATGCCAATTATTGTCACCGAGCATAGACCAACTTGATATGTGGCAGACTGGTTACCTGTCCTCTTCTTGCACAGAGAAGAAAGCCTCTAAAATTCTGGCTCCTGTCGACACAAATCTCCCTGTGACCGAGACTGTTATTTCCGTCTCGCCTGTAATGGGCAGGCCAGCGATCGGAACTGGTGTGGTTAAACCCTCAGTTGGGTCTCTCAGCCCCCATTCCCCGAAAAGCCTTTGCTCGCCGCTAATGCGGTTGTGGAGAAGGAAGAGGGGGGATGGCAGGTCGTTGGCAAAAAAGGAAAAACAGAATCAACCTGAGAGGATACTTAGGCCCTCTTCATCAGCTCCATCTTCAACAGCCACAAAACAGCCCCCAATGGGTCGACCCCCAATGTTGAAATCTATAATCCTGGCCTCTTCCAAATTGACTCCCCTTAAGAAAGCTTCCTCTTCCAAATCACCCTTAAAAATACTCCGTCCATAACTCCCAATCCATCTCCTGTTCCAACCCCCAGCAATTCACTCCCAAAAATAAATGAAACACAAAAAAGACAGCGCAGTCCTTCCTCAGACTCAGCAGAGCCTGCCATTGAAAAAAAAAGTTGAAACAAAACTCCCTTTTTAATAAGGGGGAAGATGTCTGTCGGGTATCTAACACCAAGTAGACGATGCTTGATCCCAATCCCGAAAAGGTAAAGAACTTAAAATTCTCTTAAATATGAAAAAACTTAATGAACTTGACATTGAAAATCCCCCAAATTTTCCGAAAGGCAAAAGAATATTGACGGTCGTGAGAGCTGGGCAGGGGTCGGAGAAAACATGGGCTATGATCCAAGAAGCCAATAGCTCATTTAATGTTTATCCACCCATGGCTTTCTTCGACAACGAAAACGTGAAAAAATTGAATCAATACTGTTCAGGGAGGCTACCGGTTTTTGCTCGTCGGGTAGTTTTAGCAGGGGATTGGAATGCCGTCCTTGACTCCGACATAGATCGTATAGAGCCAAATTCGGGTACTAACAACCGGGACGTGAAACCATTTTCGTGATAAGTTTGATCTTGTCGATAAGTACTGGAATGACTACCGTCGGGAGGTTATATAGACTTGGACAAATAGTGGCGGCTCGGCTACTGGGGTGCGTTCTAGCTACCTCGACCGAGTCTTAGTCAGGAGAGTCGATGTAGTGCTCTTAGGGTGTCCAAGTTTCCATTACATAGTTTATTCGGGTCATAGGCATGTCCGGGTTCGTGTAAACTTAGATAAGCCTAAGGTAAGGATGGTTGGCTACTGGAAATTAAACTCACCATTATTTGGCGAGCAAGATTTCCAGGGCCAGCTGCTATTAATGATACAGAGGGAATTGACGGGGGCTGTTGTTGGGAATGTCTGGTGGGATAATTTAAAAATCTAAAATTAGAACGTTTACTGCTGATTTTAGTCATCGGCTCAACCTAGATAGATTAGCCGCGCAAACGGAAAAAGTCGATCGGGCCGTTAAATCCTGTGATAGTGGGGAATTAGCCTTAGCTAAGTCAGAGTTGGCCTTGATTATCAAGAAGGATCAAGCTCTGGTAGTTAGGGCTAGGTTAAAAAGAATGTCCTCTGAGGCGACGAATATGGCCGCTGAATTGCGTGCAGAGGAGTCTCGGAATGCGTATCGGCGACATATCGCGTGCGTCACATTGCGGGCTAAGCGGACCGTGACTATGAACGTGGGAATATGTGAGGCTTTTCGTGATTACTTTCAGGAAATTTTCATCAGGGAGGCCGGTCTGAGCCCTGCTCAGTTCGACGCCTATTTAGCCGATTTTCCCTGCCTTGAGGCAGCTGAAGTGGCTGGGTGCGAGCGTCCCATCGGAAATCTGGGAAGCGCTGAAGCAGGGTGGCCTGGATAAATCTCCGGGGTTAGATGGTCTTCCCTACGAAGTTTACTTGAAGCAGTCGTCCGTTTTTGTTCCTTTGCTGGAACTGATTTACAACAACTGGATGAAGCAGGGCTTTATATCTCAACGCTTCATCAGAGGTGTTATCAAGTTGCTACGCAAGGACAAGAACGGTGGGGATGGGTTAGGAAACTTTTGCCCTTTAACCATCATTCACGGATCTATTTATATATATATATATATATATATATATATACGAGAGAAATAATTAGTTAAAAAAAACTCTTAATAATGGGTAAATGAAGTCATATATATAATGGGTAAATGTAGGCATATAAATAAATGCTTACTTTACTATCTTAGCACTAATTAAAAATAAACAAATAAATAAAATAAATATAATATAAATTTTAAATAAATAAATGAAATAAATATAATATAAACTTAAAAAATAAATATTGATAAATAAATACATAAACAAATATTAAATAAACGCAATTATACGTGTGTGCGTGTATGGACATATAAATACACACAAACAACTGCAAACAAACAAACCAACCCCACCATAATTAATACCTCAGTATATAACACCAAGGCAAAAACAAATAAACTACTAACCATTAAATCAAAATGAAACATTAGATAAACAATAATATATTATATAAGCAAATATTTAATTTACTACATATACACTATTTAAAAATTACAAATATGTGCGTTCGTGCGTGTACGAGGGTATACACTCTAGATACATATTCAAACAGAAAAGAAAACACTCTATAAACTCAACCAACTACAATTAATACCCTAAAAATAGAAAAAAACATTTAAGCACTAGCTTATTAATAACAAAACACAGACACAAGTGTACATATGCCTGTGTACGCGAGATTGTATGTGTATATATGTGCACGTGTGTATATCTATATACGTACATGTATGTATGTGCGCATATGCGTATGCGCAAGCGTATAAATACAGCCATATGCACATAAATTCAAACAACAATTAATAAAAATTTTACTATAAATCTAACCTCCTACAATTGATATTTTAAGTACTTAAGATACCACCAAATGAAATAAGAAAACGAAATAATAACCACGTGAAGACACATATAAAAAATATTTATCGTTTTAAATTTAAGCATTAATATAAATTATTTATGTAAAAAACAAATACAATTTTCCTGACTCAAGAAAAACTAGAACGTTCAAAAATTAAAAGCTATAACATGTCTAGAAAAAAAAAAGATAAAAATATATAGCAACAAATAGCTACACTTGAAAGAAAAGAATAAAAGGAAAAAAGAGAGTGAATGTAAAGTGAGAAAAAAAAGAAATGAAGAAAAGGACAAATAATCACGGTATCCTACACGTACGCACATGCGCGCACGCACGCACATCCGCACAGACGGGCGCATGGCCACACGCGCGAAAACGCTCACAAAGAACACGGAAAAATATTTTCACCATAAGTGCATACCAAAGAAAAATCATGAAATATAAGCAGTCAATTGCTGAGTCGAGGAGCTGAAGGTAACATCAATTAGATAAGTGATAAACTTTTATTAAATTAATCTTGTCTATATTTAATTTTTCTCTTGATTTAATAAGAATTTAGCAAGATTGTAGTGTTATTAATTCTAACATAAAGCAAGATGACTTCTTAGATGTAACCTTAAACTTACACTTAAATAATTTCCAACCCTTCTTAAAAAATAATGCTAACCCCATTTATATAAACTCTAATTCCAATCACCCAACGCCAGTTATTAAACATATTCCATCATCCGTTGAACGCCGTATAAACAAGCACTCTTCTAGCAAGGAAATATTCGATAAACACAAAATTATCTATAACAAAATCCTTATCGACAGTGGTCATAGATCTTCCGAAATTAAATATAGAGAAATTTGTAGTTATTCTAAAAAAAAAACAATAGAGGAAGGAGAATAATAAGTTAGTTCTAGTAGTCATTGGGAATGTTATTTTTTGGCTTACTATAAGATTTCTAGAGTTGAATTGCATGTATTTATGTTGGGGTTATCACTATTAATTTTGTAATCAATGAACGTGTTTTGTGGATTAAAATTTATTATTATTTAGATTGTCTTTTACTTAAAACAAAAAAATTGTAGGTATTAAAAATGGCTATGTTTGTGTGTTTTTCAGTTGCATAGTGAGTCTAATCAGATTTTGAAGTTCGCATACCCTATTTGAAAAGTGGAAAGTGACATCTCCTTCCCTATCTTGAAACATATAAAGGTTAAAATATAGAAGAAAATTCCCTTTAACATTAGAGATTGAGAGGTATATAAAATATTTATAAAAACCAAACTGAGAGGTGTGTTTATAAAAGGCAAAAGATTACATGGATAAATGGGGAGCAAAAATAAAATAGATTTAACGGAGGGAAAGATTAGAGGACAGATAAAAAACTACAGAAAACGAATTCGTATAAGCTATATTTTTAGCCTGCAGTAAAGGAAAGATAAAAGGGAAAGTATAATTGAGTTGGTTGACTCTCAGAAGATAAAAGATTAACCAAGTCTTTATGTACTCAGAGAAGCTGTCAAATTTGTAATAGTAAAATATCTCTCTCTCTCTCTCTCTCTCTCTCTCTATATATATATATATATATATATATATATATATATATATATATATATATATATATGTACAAGCGTTTCATATATATATGACTGACAAATATATAATTTACTTCTACGTAACTTTAGAATTGTTTTCAAATTTTTGGTGTATGTTTTCAACATTTTTGGACATCCGATTACAATTACTGACTTGTAAAATCTATGACTGTTAATGTTCGGTGTCCAAATTTATCAGTCCTTGCCAAGTGTTCTTTTTATGTTTTATTCACGAACCGGAATAAACACTTTTATATTCAGCATTGCTGGCCAAAATGTTTGTTGACATTTAGCGCATCTTGAAGTTGGGCCTCTGACGTGATGGTCTCAATGTAAAGGAATAAGCCATTTCAGTACCAGGTTCTTTTAAGTTGTGGGTGAAGATTTAGTGTGGTTGAAGAGAGGGGCAAGTAAGCTACGTTTCCAATTATCATAAAAAATCACTTTTCCTCAACGTTAAGCAAACGATCAAGAAAAGGATAATTTTTTAAACGAACAAGCAAACTGCGATAAGTATCAAATCACGTCAGTTGCTGATCATTCAAACCACGTGCTACCCACTTCTGTATTTTTTTTTCATTTTCCGATTTGTGTCGGATGACCTCCGACGTGTATGTGTACCACAGTTTTGTTTCCAATGCCCGATAATTTGTTTGTGAATGAGTCGTCGTGGCTACTTTCAATTCTTTATTTATGCAACCACAATCTTGAAGATGCAAATCACTAAAAGAGAATTTTGATGTTGCGACTGGTTTTACATGGGTGAGTTTTAAAAAAAAGCTTTCGTTTTATCCGTCTCACTTTTTATCTATGTTTAATTATTTGTCGTCTAGTTAAGAAAGTTAGAGGGTGGGAGTGACGGTTGCAACACACGACATAAACTGCCAGATATTTTAAAGCGAATGCATTCATGGATAAATAAAACTAAGATCAGTATAACGCTGTTGTCTGATGGATGAATAGACTACAAGTTATGTTTTTTTTACATCTTGATAAGTGCTTTATGAAGTCTAATGAAAAATAATGTCAATAAAAGGTAATGAGTAAAAATTCTTAAGATAAAATTTTGCCTCAGCATTATATTAGGAATGATGTTTTAGGCTTAAAGATAACAAACCAAATAAATGTGGTCTAAACTGAAAAATCTTATGAATCATGCAAATGCTATTAAACTAATGTTCTGGGATGACAGAAAGCATTCACTAATGCAATGACCCGCTTCGATGCGGCCACCAATGGCTTATGGAAGCTAGAGGCATTGTTATTTTTACGACTCCACGTCTTTAATAATAGCGATTTTATATTAAAAAAAATGTTTGATATCAATAAAATTTTGAAAATTTGAACAAGCAATGCAAAACGAGCTGTGACCCCTGGGAAATTTTTAAGAAATAGTTTTAAGTAAGTTTCCAGATATTCTTAAAACCTAAATCAGTTAAAAAGTAAATGAACCAGATTTATGAACAGGGGAGTTTGCCGAAATTGACCTTATCATAATCTATCGTAAAAAATCTATACGATAAAAATAAAAGTAAGTAGAGCATAATTTTCGTTTTTTTAATAGAAAATGCAATAGTTAATAATCGAGAAGAGTATGCAGAAATAAGATTAATTTAAAAATTAGCATGAAAAACATTTTTCAGGAATATTCATCAATATAATAAAAAGGGCGTCATAAAGGATATATTTTTGAACAGATATGAAAATGCTATAGTAAAATTCTATTTTATTCAATCTGTAAGTATAACCTACTTTTACATTAAGCATCTACATTCTATTAATGTGTAATTTTATTGAAAATTCAATATTCTTATATTTGTTAAAAATAGAAAAGTTAGTTTATTTTTAAAAGAAAAATACCATGATTGCTGACGTTTATGGAATTGTACATATTTTTATTTGTAAAGTTTTTATATGTAAATGGACAATATGAATTAAGACAATATTTCCTATTGAAAAGGAAAACTTATCTTAGCCGACGCGTTTCGTCCTCTGACACAGGACGAAACACATTGGGTAAGATAAGTTTTCCTTTTGTCTTTGTTTATATTGTCAATTTAAACGTATAATTAAAATAGGATCTTACCAAAACCAATTTATTAAATAAACCATTAATTCATGAAAAACAAAGATCAAAAGCTAACAATTTCTAAACACGAACTTAAGTAAAACGTATAATGAAAAACAAATATTGGAACCTACCTTGCAGCATCTTCCATACATTCCACCAATTGCATAACGAAATTATTGGGAACCCATCGATTCACTTTTTCATTAATCTCCCACGCATCGTCAAATACAATGTGAACTGAAGCAAAAAAAAGGAAATAAATTTATCCAGTGATAAATCCTTTTCATAGTTTTTAAACATTCCTCCAATAGAATATATCGATTGAATAGGAAACTTTTTAAATGAAAATAAACCATCGTGACGAAACACCAGCTGACTTTTCTCCTGAATTTCATGGTTCACAGCAATCATTCATATGTTGTTATTCAACTAATGAGGCTCGATGGTGCGATTTCGAGGAACTGAAGAAAAAACATTTCTCTTTTACCCTCGAGCTCCTTGGGAATCAGACCCCCCAAACCCAAACATTGAATAAGAGAAACTTTAGCAAATATATCAAGCCCAACGCGGAGTAATTCTAATAAATCACTCATACAAACATCCCCATACTCTCTCATACTATACACATATTACTCTTTCAGAGAAATTATTCGCTTCTTATTTTTCAGATATATTTTCTATTCTTGCTTTATCGCTGCTTGGACTTGAGATTAACTCGTCCAAGTCAGAGATAATAAACTTGAATTATAGTGCAGATGATTTCGAGAGTGCTATCCGGGATATCAGACTCATCCTTGAGGGTATAAAAATAACATCTAAGGAGGAATTACACATTCTTGGTTCTCCAGTCTTTCCAATGGCCATTCGAGAGTATTTTGATACTAAACATGTCATTCTAACAAGAATGACTGAGAAATTACAACTAATTGATGCACATCCAGCCCTCTTCCTCTTGAAGAACAGTTTTTCGCTACCGAGTTTCCTCTACACTCTCCGAAGTGCCCCTTGCTATCTCGAACGGGATTTCTTAAATGAGATAGATATCACAGTTAAGAGATGCGCGGAGCTAATTTGAAACGTCAATTTCGACGACACAGGCTGGAGGCAGGCAAAGCTCCCTTTGAGTTTCGGAGGCCTGGGCCTTCGATCAGCGGTAGTTTTGGCCCTTCCAGCATATCTTTCTTCACTTTCGTCCAGTCGCGAATTAATTGATGAGATACTCAGTGGATCGTCTCAGTGTTTCTCGGATAGTTCTTTCGAACAAGCTTGCAGCATCTGGACCCAAGAATTACTTTCTATCCCACTAGACACATCAAAACAAAAAAGCTGGGATAAAATAAAATGCGAGGCCAATTTTAATAATTTGAGGCTCTCTCTGGATCAGCATCGCCTCGCCTGTCTACTATCTGCTTCACAACCGAGTAGTGGCGCCTGGCTCAACGCCGTGCCTTCTTCATCTACCGGTACCCTTCTAGATGATGAGTGCACTCGGGTCGGAGTCACGATCCGTCTTGGACTCAAATTATGTGAGCGTCACAGATACAGATGTGGAGTCTCCATCGATGAGTTTGGTTTGCATCCTCTCTCCTGTCGTCGTAGTGTCGGCCGCTTTCCACGCTATGCAGCAATTAACGACATCATCAAAAGAGGTTTGGATGCAGCTGGGTTCCCTTCCCAAATCGAATCCGTAGGCCTTGACCGTGGTGATGGAAAGCGGCCGGATGGCATTACCATCTTCCCTTTTAAAATGGGTAAGTCGTTGATTTGGGATGCGACCTGTGCGGATACATTTTCGGCCGGTAATTTGATCAGGTCCGCGGTTGAGCCGGGGATCGTCGCCCGAGACGCAGAGATAAAAAAAAATAGCTAAATATTCTTCTCTTGCTGATATATTTTATTTTACTCCTGTGGCAGTGGAGACTTCAGGGGTTATTGGCCCTCGTTCGATGGCGTTCCTTCGGAGGATTGGCGCGATTGCGTCTCGATTAAGGAACGAGCCTCGCGAAACGGAGTGGCTCTTGCAGCGTGTCTCACTGGCGACGGTTCGAGGTAATGCTTTCTCCATCATAGCGGCTGGCAGAGGATAGAAAAAATTGTTTATAGTTACGTTGTTCTGGAATTGTCATCATTGGTCGACTAAACTTGCTTTGTTTCAATGACTTTTGTTTTGTTATTATTAGTTATTTTGTTCAATAAATTGTTGGATTTTCTATCGAATAAATTCTTGTTGTTTGTTATTGAACGTATTTAGTTTATTCTCCGTTTATTAAAGTAAAAGTACTAAAAAAACAATTAAAATTTTTAGGTCAAGGGAGAACAAAAGTCACTCACTGTGTTACTGGTCCTAAGAACCTGCTGATATATTTTTTTAATGGACTGTGATTGGACGGTTGAAAGGTGAACTGCCCTCTTTAAAAGGGAAGGGAGAACTGTGACTGGACCTTAGCAGCAGTTGGAAACAAGACAGCTTAGAGGGAAGAGGTTCGTTTTCTCTCTCCCCGCTGAAAAGGCAGGCACCGTTTGCATGGGTAACAAGTTGCTGAGGGCAAGTTTCCTCGTCAGAGAAAGTTTTGAGAAGTCTTCTTGAAGAAGCCCCAGAAAAGAAATTTGAGAAGAAGACGAAGGAGCGAACACGTGCATTTTCAAAAAAGTGTTTTGCCACGTGTTTATATAAATTTCCACCTTCTAGCGGACGTAAAAGAAAAGCGTAATTTCCAGGCAGACGGGAGGAAAATAAGTGAAGAAAGAAGGGAGTTGGTCACCAGGAAGAGAACTTTGTCTACACAAGAGAGAAAAGAAAAAGGATAAAAACTTTTGAACCTTGAAAGGACTGAAAGTGTACTGTAGAGCTAAGGCTCTTCCCCCGTTTTTATTGTTATCATTGACACAGCAGGTGGGCACAATTCTTTTTTTTTGTTTTTTTATGCATTTTATGTAAATAAATATTTTTTCTTTGTAATTGAATCTGATTTGCATTTTTTTCTTTCTTTTTCGTTATTAATTCGGGCAATAGTGAAAATGCTGCTGCAGCAGGTTTTATTTTCTGAAAGAAAATAAAATTTCTGAAAACCAATAACAAAAACGTGCGATTAACGATGAAGAAAAAATATTGCAATGACGAGCCAAAAAAAAGTCATTGGAGAGATGCCTAGTATCGTGTAGGTTCTAGGCGAAATGTAGCAACTCGGTATAGTATAGATTTCACAGTTACCTGATATTTATAGGTGCCTGTAAATAAACCTCTCCACTACATCGCACAAATACTTCATGTCGGGGGAACGGGAAAGTACTGGCCACACAATTTGTCGGAAATCTCCAGAATGCTTCTCAAACAAATTCTAGGATGATGATGATCATCATCATCATGATCATGATATTAAAGAAGCGACCCGGTGTTACGTTATATATGACATATGGAAAGTGTCTATATTAAACAAATGCCATTGAGTTTTATCTCGCATATGTGTATAAATAAATAATCTATTAAAACATTTTTATTTCGACTTAGTGGGCGTAAATGGAACGTTTAGGTAAATAGTATTTATAAACTTACTTTCAAGATCAAAATAATCTGGATCACGAATTTTGAATTTTTCTTGCGCCAACCGACTGGCACATCGGACATAGTCGAGTCTAAAAAGAAAAAATGTTCAAAATTACGTAAAGTTAAACTGTAAATTGTTAACAAGACTCATTTTAAAAGTCATATTACTCTCTCATAAAACGGTAGTTAACAAGTTAATCTCGTAGACCAGTGATTTAAGTTTGATTATCACTGAGTGCCTGACTTTTGTTGCCATATGTCAAATTAAGAGATTTCTAGCATAGTAGAATGATTTCTGTTAGCTAGTTTTGTAGACCATTGTTAGTGTAAAAACTTACTAAACTACTGAGTGAGCAAAAGAAATGAGCCACATAACTAAAAATCAGTTTTATTAATTTTTTAAAATAATGTGCATTCAGGAGTTGAATCTGTGTCGACGGTCATTTCATAATGAGTGAATTTGGAAAAGAGGACGATCATTGAAAGGTCACAAAGAATGAGTTAACGTGAAACCGCCAATGAGCTTGATATATCGAGGTACTATGTTCAAGTCATATAGAAGAAACATGTTGATATTGGGAGCGTTTTAGATATGAAAAAAGATTGGTAGACAAGCCATTTAGGTTATCAATATCCAACATAAAGTTAACGGCTCGTCAAATAATTGATGAATTACTAGTCAGCTTATACAATAAGGATACAACGTAAAAATAATCTAAACGGAAACATTGCAGTAAAATTAATTTCTGCTATTGGATAATGAAAATGAGCAACGATAATATTAAGTGACGAAAGAAAACTAAATTCTAATGCAAGAGAGTCAGTTCAAAAACAACTGTTGTAAAAAATAGGAGATATACAATGAAAGCCGTCAAATTCGGTGATGAGAGTCTAATGCTTACATCAAAAGCAATTATGCAAGAAAGGGGATAAACATAGATGAAATGCTGTGTGGTGAAAGATTTAGCACCGACATCACGTGCAACAAACAGGTTTCTCACTGATTGTACGAATCTGATAAGCTTAATAAGTGTTTAACATTTGGCTTGTTTTTTTCCGCTTTCTTCTATTCAAAGACGAATGATTTAATTAAAGTGATCATTTCATTCATTTCTTTTCATTGTGAAATAGCATGCGAAGATCGTTTCCGTCGAGTGTTAGGCGCGCTTCGCTTTAGGCTGTTATGGTAACAACAAATACCTTATAATTATTACACTGTTGACAGATTAATGATTTTGTTAGATCAAATGAATCGAGTCAATTCTAATTCTTTAACACTTCTCTATTCCACATTATATCATGATTCAATTATGCCCAGCATTTTTACACTCTTTTGTTATTTTTAAACAATATTTACTACTTCGAATCACCCTCTACATAGAATTTTAATAATTCGTATTTTTACTATAAAGAACTATTAAACAAGATATTAAAGGAAAGCAAAAAGAAAGGACTAACCAGTAACAGACTACATGGTTGTCAATGTGGAGTTCAAGGTGAGAGCTACGACAAAATCAATCGGGTATAGAAATTTAATTATCTGGTTAGTGTAGTAATAGACAACGGGAAAATGTGACACAAAAATCTGAAGATGTATAGGAATAGTGAAATATGTATTAAGCGGTCGGGAAATGTCATTAGAAACAAAGAAAAGAAGTACTGAATTGCTATGGAATATCTAATCTATATGATAGTGAATGTTGGATAACTTCCTCAAAGATGAAGTGGTAGAGATGTGGCTCTATTGATGAATGCTGAGAATAGCATGAAAAGAACACGTGGGTAAGGAGAATAGAAACTACAAGGAAAATATTATACAATCAGAAAGCGGCAGTTGAAATTTCTCTGATCATTTCAGGAAAGAAGATTTGGAAAATTTAACACTTACAGGATATACTGAAGGTAAGAGTATCAAGAAGAAACAGTGAGTAACCTACTTAATGGGTTTGAGTGAATTAATAACAGAATGAGGACAAAGAGAGATGAGAAAGGGGCAAAATTACAAAAGACAGGAAATTGTGGAGAGCCATGATCGACCGTATTCTAAGTGGACACAGCAATAAATGAAGCAGAAGTAGTAAACAAACAAATGCAATATATTATTTATTAATTTTTGACTAATCACAAGTATAATTAACTTGGTCTATTTGGTGGAAGCGCAGTTTAACCTTCTGGTTCGTTGACATGTTATCATTATCGGTGCGCATTACATCTCTTAACATCAATGGTTAAAGGTAAGTAAAATAAACCAAAGAGTCTCGCAAAAACAAAATATCGCCAGCGTCATTAGTATGCTTTAAGAAAAAAATTAACTGTCAAAAGTGTACATTTGTAATGTTGTTCGAGCAAAGAAAGGTAACAAACCATCAGCTTACAAAATATCGATATTATACCCGTGCCAGAATGTATTAAAATAAGTTATTTTATTTCAAAGATATTCACCTACGGAATCTTGTGTCAATTATTTATAGTGACTGATGTAACGAACTCCTGTCAAAGTTGACAATAAGTGTCAATGGTTTTGTTCACTCCCTTTTTTCTTTGTTAATTATTGTGTCATGCCAGTGACATTTTGACGATGTGGCAGAATGCATAGATGTTGATTCATCCATTTCTCAGTATGCTAAGTAAACGAAAGCAGCCTTAACTGAAATTCGAACTCGGATTGTTGATTACATTTTTCGTGCTGAGGTAGTGTAGCATTTATGCTACACTACCTCGAACATCACCAAGCGGTTTTATATATATATATATATTTGGCGAACCTGAACAGAGATTTGAGAAGCTGTGTCATTTCGTTCTTCGTTTCGTGCCACATTGTAGCACAGACATACACCATTGGAGTTGGGTTTTCAGTGTTGTATGTATCTTCATGGGCAATAGAATCGTCACCAACAAACTGCAGACGATCAAAGTTGATAATCCTGACCTCTTTGTCGTTTCGACGCCGGCGGAAAGTAAGAGAAAGGTCTGGGAAAATTCCATCGAAATGCGGACTAACAAAAAGTCTGAAAGATGAACAATGAAAGTTTCAGTTTGATATGAAAATTGACTTTCACAACTAAAAAGTACAAAAAATTAATACTAACCTTGATCATCTTTTTCTGATGACAAAATTCCAAGGTTTTGCATCTACGTTTTATACGACATTAGCATATATTCAAACTGAAAATTATTTTTCGCCATGTTTTTAAAGGTTATACGTAAATCAGATAACCCTCATTCTCTCTGATAGAGACTAAAATTATTTTGTTGTCCATAAACTATCAGTATATCATTGAGAACAGGAAGTTCCGGTATTAATACGAATGTTAATAATATATGTGCTCTTCTATAAGATTTCTACAAAAGACTTGATGCAAAAGACTTGATGCAAATATATGATTTTAAAGTGTCTTACGTTGTTGTTCACTTAACATTTCATAAATTATAGGCGTAAACAGGCAAGTTTTGTATCCAGCTTAGAGCAGTGGTCGTCAAAGTAAATTTTTGTTCATAGAAAAATCGAAAAGAAATGACACAAATTGGAAAATATTGTCAACAGTAAGATGACACGAACTTGTAAAAGAAGATTTAATTAATTACTTTGAATCGACTATATACATTAGAATAAAGGTAGTTATCTTCAAATACATTTAGTTTAAACGTGGTGTACTATACAAGAACAAATATTTAATGTTAAGTTCGAATATAAAGAAACGATACTTACTTTTCTATTTTCGCCATTCTTTCACTTTTGGGGGACCAAATGTGACTGACTGTTACCAAATACGACAACCAAAGAACAACAGCGCAGATGATGGGAACAATCAAATCTTTGAGACTGTCTTCAGGACAGTAAAAATCTCCGTGATACCAATTGTTTGGAGTGAAGTCATAGCGGCATTGCAAGAGAATCAAGACAATTGTGGCCAGAGGAGCAATAGCCAATGGCACAGCGAAAGCTGACTTTTGCATGTGCAACTTACAAGCCAAACCAGCCAAATATGTAACGATGATACCCGATCCAATTTGAAGATAAAGTAGACTGTAAGATATAAAGTGCTTTTCAGCATCCGAATGTTCAGAGTTTTCGTCTGCTTTCGAACTGGGTACTGTGAATTCTAGGTTGGGTACCAACATTCGAGAGAAGAAGATAGCAAGACCAATTTTGAAGGGTCCAGTAAAAACAGCTGAGGTATCCCTGACGTCATGCAGAAGTGCCCGCCAATCTTTGAATCTGACTACAATATTCAGGAAAAGTTGCCAATCGTTTGAGACAAAATTTTCCCACCAACCAAGCGAGATTAGCAGGATGCTCAGTGGAAGTTCCCAGAAACTTATGTTACTCTGTACGTGTTCCGTGTAGCTGCTGGTGGCGTTATGCACTACCAAAACGGTAAAATTGCTCTCGTGAACGAAGTCAAAAACGCTGAAAACTGGAATAGCGGCCATCTGACTGAGTAACGCAAGAATATTGACGATGGTGATCGTGACTGTTTTCCAATTCTGAAATATTCTACCATCTCTCACCAATACTTTCATGAAGGTGGGAATAACGCCAAGTCCAAGAGTAATGATGACACCTCGAAACATATCAGTACTGGAAAGAATTTTAAATAAAAACAGACATACTCCGAAAGTTTGGGCGCCTTCGATTATCAGAATCTGAAATATAAATTATTTAATATATTTTTAGTATATAACTATTATTCTGTTTTCTTCTTTAAAGATTTATGCTATGAGGTTTTTAAGAAACTTATCATGAATAGTTCTTAGACAGAAATATATATATATAACAGAAAATAAAATTGCACCATCCTAAAAGACGAAGTCGATTATGTGCATGTTAGAGGATAGTAAATATTCTGATAAAATTATCAAACTTCGGCCATCTAGTAACATAATAGCACCCTCCACGTCCGAGCTTTAGACATTGTTGCATACTTCCATAGGACTGTGCGGCAAAAGAGTTTAGTGCAATAAGGTATCATACAACTGTGTTCCTTTTGTTCGATTAAAGCCGATTGAAAGGAATTGGATTGTATGCCTTCGAAAGGATGCATTATAATTTCGAAGAATTGCTGCTTATCCTGGATGTGACGTGGTGTCGGAGATGATTAAATGTTAGCAATATTGCTCAAATGAATAATTCTACTATTACAGGTTCTGTCTGGGTGGCCACGTAATATAGACGCTTACCAATAGCCACGTTCTATAAGGGTAGCAATGGCATACTGCATGAGAGAATCAATCGGTTGGACGAATGGTGCTTTGTAGTGTTCAGTAATAAGATATCGTTCTACCTTTATGTGTGCATGTGTCTATTCACACATGACACACAAGTGTTTTGTTTTTAATCGGTATCACCCCATGCAAGGCAGAATGCCACTAAAACACAAAGGGTTACAGAGCGTGGAAGAATTAGGAACATAAACATTAATGATGAGCAGAAGGAGAAGAGAGTAATCAGGAGGACAGAAGATAGCGATTGACATTGCATTTAAATTTTTGCAGATTAAAGTTGGCTGGAATGCATGGAGCCGGAAGAAAATTCCACAAGGGAGAAGTGTGAGAAAAGAAACTGTCAGCATAGAATTTATGAGTACACCTAGTCAGCTCAACTGTAAATTGATGATATCTGGACGCTAGTGTACTACTGCGCTTAAATTCAAAAACTTACGTGCCATAGCGAAGGCCTCATTCGAACAATTACCATGAAAGTATTTATAGAAAAGACATAGAGAGGGAACCTTAGACGGTGGGAAAGTGACTGAAGCCGAGCCGTCAGATCAGTATTAATAATATTGCTGATTCTTCTTTGGGGCTTATCAAGGAGTTCAAGGTAAATAGAGGGAGCACCGGGCCATATATGGCAGCAATATTCTAAGCATGGATAAACGCTAGACTTATAGATATGCCAGATGGATTCTGGAGAGAAAAAATTGTCTCGCCCGACAATGAACCGACTTCCTTAACAACTGATCTAGAAATGGATTCAATATAGTCTTTCCACTTCATATCAGCAGAGAATGTGAGCCCGAGAAGACACAACGAGTCACTCTCCTAGATGTTAGCATCAGCCATGCTTATGAAAGGCAGCGAGGGTCTCTCAGATGATTAACTGAGAGAAATTTAGTTTTGGAGGCGTTAAAATTAACAAGCCATCTTGAGGACGTTTTGGACATCGGCTACCATTTTGAGTTTGTCGGACTGAAACGTCTTACTATCACGACAGAAGAAAATTGTTGTGCTATCAACGTAGATACCAAGTTGAGAGCTGATGTCATCAGGAAGATCATTAATAAAAATTAAAAATAGAGTATGAAAGGATCTAGACGAGTGGCCGTTCAGGATAATTTTCATTTCACGATTTGATGGGAAAGACTGGATCAATTCCAAAAAGTGTCCGGAGTCACTATAACTTTTAGCTTGCGGAGAGCCCCTGAATGCCAGACCCTGTAAAGGCTTTCGAGATATCCAATGCTACAGCCCGGGCTTCACCGTTTTTATCTAGAACATGATAGATACTTTCCGCAATTATCGTCAGTACATCAGCAGTTACCTGGAGAAACGAAAGCCATATTGCTTGTCTGAGAAATGACCCTGTGATGAGATATGATGAATCAATTTAGCATTGATTAGGGCCTCTAGGGGTTTCCCTCAAAGAGATAGAAGGCTAATAGACTGACAGTTGGAAGGGTCGAACGGCTCACCAGAGTTCTTAAAACTGCAACAACACATGATGACTTTCAGCAGGCAGGAAAGCAAGATGCAGCAAGGCATTTATTATACGGTTTAGAGAGAACAGGAGCCAGTTTGGGAGTGCACATCTTAATGACTATTACAGGGATACCATCAAATCCACATGCTTTGTGGGGATCTAGGTTAGAGATGATAGCAGAAACTATAGAAGGGGTTATATGCATATCACTCAACAGAGACTCAGTTCTAAGTGGGAAGTTAGGCAGGGATATTCCGGATGAGTCAGGAGTAGAGTTTGAGGGGAATTTACAGGCAAAGTATTCAGCTTTATCAGCAGAGGATGGTAACAGCTCATACTAATTGAAGAGGGGGGTAACCTATTGCATCATGGTGTGAAGCGCCGTAAGTTACAGCTCTTGCTCGCCTTTGTTCTTTGTGGAGGAAACATTGAATGGCACCATATACATGTACACCTAAAACATTGTTCGACCCGTTCTACTTCAATTCCTGCAACAGGAAAACCGTGTACTGTTTCTTTTATTCAACACATTCTACAAAATGTTTGACAGTTTTCCTGATCAGTGCGATCTATCCACATTGAACATGTATGGAACACAATGGAATAATACCGGACCAGTTCAATTAGTCAACCTTCAACACTTACGGTATTGAGTCGTCAGGTGCAAAAGGCATGGAATAATCACCACGAGCGTATGTCTGCAAGACTTCAAGTTTCTGTTAACGCCCAACAGGTAAATTGGTATATTGCTATATAAATCTAGTATATTGCTATGGAATCTGAGTAAATTAAAATAAATCTAGTATATTGCTATAGAGTTTGAGTAAACTAAAATAAATCTAGTATATTGCTATAGAATTTGAGTAAATTAAAATAAATCTAGTATATTGCAATGGAATTTGAGTACTGATGATACACAGCGTATTTTGGAATATTTATCTGTATTTATGTCCATGAGGCCGTGCTCGAGCGGTTAGAACATTCACTTTCTGACCATAAGACTCCGGTCTGAATATGAATATAGTCGATTTGTTAGGAAGTTGACCTTGATGTTATCGGCCTGGAGAGGCGATCTCATTGCACAAAACCTTTGGAAAGTGCATGAAAACCATATCACGAGTTGATCCAAGCCTTGTGAGGGAAGTTGAGTAGACGGAATAGTTCGTCGATGGTTGTATTAGTTACATATCATCGTGACCGAGTGGGTTTTAGCGTACTGGCCTTGTTCAAACTGTTGACCGCGCTAGATGATGCGCTATCTCGTAAAAACTATAACTATGGCCCCGCTCAGCATGGTTGCAGTATAAACCACAATTAAGATCTGTGGGTCTTGAAAACACAGAAATGTGCCTGAGCAGGCGTTTGCAACATGGATTGGCTAACTGCCCTACTCGGGAACAAGCGATCATTTGCTGTAATTCAGCTTATTTGTACACGGATTTTTCTAGATAGATAGATCGATAGATCGAGAGAGAGAGAGAGAGAGAGAGAGAGAGAGAGAGAACGCAGAAACTTGTACATTAGAATTACAATTAGAGTTTTGTTGAAGGTCAAACAGACTGATTTATTAAACGTTAAAAGATAAAGCTGTACATCTTTATTTTCTCCTTGTTGATCTCGTATAGTTTTAAAGTTTATTATTTTAAAATTAAACAGTTATTTTTAATAACAATTTATCATACTTACAATGAACAATGCTTTGATTGATGGCCATTCCTTTCTGCCGAACAGAACTTTCATTAAGGACATTAACCAATTCCAAGCGATGGGACCACAAAGACAGAAAAGCAACAACGTGGCACTTTCCTTTGAAGCCTTTGACCCCTTAAAAAGTGAAAATGTGTTTAGATTATATATTAATTGGCAGTAAAATCTAACATGGGATAAAGAGTTTTATATTCCATTAACAATTTTTGTTATTACGATTTTAAAATCTGATGTAAAATTACAGGCTTCGTATAATTAAATTGCTTTTTAAATACTTGTTAAATATACAATTAAATGCAAAAAGGTACTATTGTTCATATATCACTAAGTCTCTGTTAACATCATTTAAGCCCAACAATTCAGCTCTTGCAGTGAGAAGTATTAATTTATCAATGAGAATTCATAAAATGTTTAACTCGTTCTACATGTTTTGTTTGATATGTTGTGTGCTGATTTGTTGATTTTTCAAATACAAGGTTTGGTATATCTGTGTGAATTCATAAACTTCGGTGGCACTTGTGTAATTCTCCTGTTAAGTTGTATTGTTAATTTCATTTAGGTAAATAGAGTAGTATATCGTAATTGTTTGAATCGTTGATAGTTGACACTCTTTAGAAGCAGAGGCTGTAATAATTTACTGCGAAACTAATTTAATGTCGGGTGTTCTTATGGTATTTATATATTTTTCACTCTGATAGAACGAGGGGAAGAGGCCCCAAACCGAGTATTCCTTAGCAAATCACATAGATCAGGGAATAGCCCTGAACCTACCTCTTTGAGTGCAATGGGAGATGCAGTCTAGCCACAAATGATCAAGGATCAAGATCAGATTATATTTACTCATCTCCACATAGGTTTGTACGTAGCATAACCTTATTCTTGGATTCTTACGCGTAAGTGGGACAGTGGGCCAAAAATGTCTAGCTACTTCAGACTTGTCTTTTGGTATGCCTTAAGACGTCAGAAATGAATCCTGACCTTACCCATCAGTTTCATTTTTTCACTTTTCTCAGAAACTATGCCGTTGCAGTGAATGACGAGTTTATAAAGGAAACAAAAACAAAACATTGCAGAAAAAAAATAAGAATATATCAGACAGTTTTTCGTTATGTGATAATGTTCTACTATATAATGACAGGGTAGTAATCCCGAAAACGCTCAAGGATTTCCACATGGGCCATCCAGGAAAAAACAGAATGAAATCTTTAATGTGAAGTTACGCATATTGGCAAAACATGGATCAAGATATTACACATAAGGTGGAAAAATGCAAGGGTTGTTCCTTAGGAGCCAAAACACCGCCGATCATCCATAAGCCATAGCCGGAGACAGATCGATCGTGGTCGAGAATACATGTAGATTTCGCAGGTCCATTAGATGGTTTCTACTATTTGATTGTAGTAGATAGTTACAGCAAATGGCCAGAAGTATTTCGTTGTAGAAAACCTACTTCTGAGACTACCATAAATTGCCTTCACGAGCTGTTTGCTCGTTTCGGAGTGGTTGATTGTCTAGTTACTAACAATGGAACACAATTCACATCTGCAGATTTTCAAGAATTTTGTGAAACTTTTCAAGTTAAACACATCAAATCCCCGCCATATCACCCAAGATCAAACGGGCAAGCGGAGAGATTTGTAGATACGCTAAAAAGAGCATTAAGAAAAGCTTATGACGTGCCAACAGAAAAGGCGTTACAACAATTCTTGCAAGTATATCGAATTGCACCGAACAGTACTACGCCATCGGCATTATCACCCGCGGAAGTGATGTTCACGCGAAAAATTAGATCGGTATTTGACAAATTACTACCAAAACAAACAAAACAATCACCAACGTCGTAAATACCAAAAAGAAAATTTAACCCAGGTGAGAAAGTTTTTTTTTAAAGTGTACAAAACCAATACATCCTACTGGGAACAAGGTACAATAGAGAAACGAATCGGTAACATGATTTACATAATTCAGGGTTCGAAGTTCTCACATAAAAGACACTTGAATCAAATAAGAAAGAGGCTGTTAGAGGAATCTAACGGATTCAGGAAGAGGAAGTAGTGATGGACACGATATTCGACACATTCGATATGCAAAGGCCTCAAACAATATCAGAACCGCGAAAATTGACCAGGAAAAGAAAATTTACAAAGCCTTTGATTATAAATTCAAAGAGAAAAATATTAAAGACCCCTGCGAAGCAAAATCTTTGGGAGGGGGGTGTTATGGGATCTTACCTGTAACGACAATGAACTCTTCCAGATACTATAAAGACTGCGCCTCTTATGAGAGACGACTAGAACGAAGTGTAACGAGTCGAGAGGGAACGAGTCGAGACAATAGTAGTTCACTCTAAACCAGACTGACAGCCATACTAACACGTTCAACTTCTTGTATTATTATTCTGTTTAATATATCTTTGTTATTTCTACTCTTGTGTCAGTGTTGTTCTTCCTTGGTCCTAACCTTGGACCATAACAGTGGTGCGAGGATATTGGATCATAACAGTTCTAATAGTGAGTATTTAAGGATCATGTGAGCAATGTGTAGTTCGTTCACTTGCTGGCACATATAGATTTTTTTCTTTTGTAGATTCAACATAATAAATCTAGTAATAAATACAAATGTTAAACCTAAGAAACTAATACGTAACTTATACATGACAATATAATATAATAATTGTAAAAACATAAACAGTTTCACTAACCTTTCGAGCATTAGAGGCAATGAGTAAAAGAGAGATTTTACTTGTCGCAGCTCCACCTACTAAACTGACAATGACGAAAATATACATAAAGACGCGAATTAGCTTGAGAATTTCCTTGAAAATCGCATCGTTATCGTCGAAATGACGCTCGGCGATCTGGAAAATGTCATAGGGTCGCCTACAACGAGAACATACAAAAATAAAATAAATAAATAATATGTTAGATAATGTTCACTATGGTCGAATTCAAAAAGCAATCGATGAAGATCGAATTCATTAGTGCGCGGGGCGTTATAAGCAAGAACGGCATTTTTCTGTGTAGTAGTACAAATTAAAATTAATTCTTTGTAGATTGATTCATGCAGTGAATAAAATCATCATGTGCAGTAGATTTTGAACGAATAGTGAAAACTTTATCCAGTCTATTTTGTATTATTGGCCATTTTAGCTTATTCCTCTATGTGTATATAAGACCGATTAAATGATGTATTCGTATTTGTTTTAATATTACGAAAAAAATTAAAATTTTAGTTTAAAGTAATGATTTATTCATCGACAAATATGCAATATCGATAAAAAATCACGAATCATGAGTAAACTGGCGTGAAAAGTTTTGGGTTAACTACATAAAATAATTATACATCTTTATTTTATTAAGAAGTTAAGATTGTTTCAATGTATGTTTTTATCAGTAGTGTCTGTGGATCTTGAGTAATGGAAAATAATGTAATAAGAAAGATCACATTTTTCAAAAGAAAACTTTTAACTTAAGAAAAGAGCTGAAAGGTGAAATTTTCGTTGGTGGCCCAACTTTATTTGGCATGACTTTTTTTCAGCATCACTATGCTTAAGATGCGCTATCGTACACAATAGAACATTAACGAAAATGCAGTAACTTGTTTTCTGGCACTCAAAGATGATAAAATGTACTTAAAAAAGCATACTGCTAATCATACTCGATTTTGAGATAAAATTAACAAAATAATTAATTTACCAACGTGGCTCAAAAGTTTTGTACAATATACATTGGAAAAATTATTCCTCTTGTTGCTGTTCCCTCTGTTCAAATTTGTTGCAAGTATTCTTACATTTTGCCATAAACTGCCCACAGGAGAATAAAATTGTCTGTAGTTAAATACTGGTTGTGATAAGTATAATTTAACGAATGTTTATCGTTCATTCTTATTGAACACCTTTGACAAACAGAAGTTTTCTACTTTAAGAGATAGTGATATATGCCAAATGAAATCGGCGTGCAGCATCACTATCAACCCAAATACGGGTTACTGCATTCAACCAATCAAGAATGTAAATACCATCTCATCGATTTTGCAATCCCAGATGATACAAATCTTATTTAAAAATCAGATCATGAGGTACTGAAATTCAGCGAAGGTATAACGACGTTGTCGTCGGTTCTCTACAATATCAAGATGGAACTTTAAGGCCATCTTGAGTAGATTCCTGGTAAAAAATATAGAAGGGAACTACAAAAGATAATGCTCTTAGAAACTGCTCATATCCTGAAAAAAAATATATTTATTTGGGCTTTCCTGTTGAGATATGGTGGCTCTGTAAAAGCCGGCCCCAAATAAATAATAATAATAATGATAATAATAATAATAATTTACACAGAGAAGCAGAAGTTATTAAAAATAAAAAATGACGTTAGATTGCATGTTGAATTAACAAAATACTACAAAATAAAACAAAAATCAAGCTGTAATAAAAGTAATATAAAAGATTACTTAAGGCTTGATTAATACTGAATTTTTTTTTAAATATACACATAAAATGTTTCAGAATAAAATAGCATGAATGCGGTTAATTTATTGATAATTGATAAATTCAATTCCTATTAATGAGTCTAGGAAAACTTCATAAAAAACACATGGTTTCTGAGTGTACAATCTCTAGGCCGAATGTTGTGGAACATACAGGTAACATAATGATGCACTTGAATCAAGATCGGATAAAATGGAAACTGTCCAGATCACGGCAATGCAGGTGTTTTGAGGGTTACTAAGAAACTTACTGGAAACTTGAAAATGCTTTCTATCTCTTACACGCCAGCCTTAATCGCCAAATATATAAATGCAATAATAATAATAGTAATAATAATAATAATAATAATAATAATAATAATTTTTACCATATTCGGTCATTGTCCATTTCGAAAGAGTTCGTACTTTCTGTATCTTCAGTATATGCTTTCTCGCTGTTCATCCACTGTTCTTCAGCAGTATTATAATCTTGTTCGATTCCTTCTTTTCTCTGATCCGTCTTATCAAATATGGACGCGAGATTCTTCTGATGAAAGTTATCCTCGCGTTTATGGTCTTTATTGTAACGCAGGTCGTTTTCAGTCATATGATGCTCTGAGGTTACACCGAACCCACTGTTGAAATCCCTTTGGGATGCAGCTTTATTCATGTCATTGGGATCCATGTGCTGATGCATCGCGGCAGGCAAACTGTCTGGAGACAAGTTTTCTTCTGAAAGTGGACAATCTAGCAGCAGTGTTTCTGATTCGCATTTCTTTTCCAGATCTTTCTCCCGTCTCTGTTAAAGAAATTCGCATTTAAATGTATTCCTCTTACTGAACAGACAGAATATTTCCCACTTAATTAATTTTGAATTAAATGAAATAAATAATCCTTCAAAGAAAAAAAGAAAGTGTAACCGTCAATTTCTTGAAATATTTTTCTAAAAATCAACTTTTATTCGAATTTTGTACGAATTTCAGTTCACGTCGATTACTCGAGTGCAGTATTTCGAAAAATTCGTTAGTTAACGTAACACGATATTTACTAGGTAATTATGCCAGGATCAGTTGGTTTAAAGTTTTGGTTAAGTGCTATACAGGGGTAGGGATTTGTAAAATTATGGGGTGTAGGGCAAAGTACGTTTACGTCTTTTTAGGTTCCCATGTATATAGCTATACAAAAAAAACAACCGACGTTAAATATAATTCACCACAGGAGATGGTACCTTCTTAAAAAGTGTATAAAATGTTAAATATGCATACAAAATAATTTAATACGTTTAAATATTTGGTACATTTTATAAAGCGGTTACACGGAGCTCTTGTTCCATATAACCGTTTTATATAGGCGCCTTTAAAATTCCGTTTAAAAGTGAGGATACGTGGTGAAAAAAAACTCTCAAAATATAATAAAAACGAAATTTTATCGTCAAAAATTATTTTTTAGGTAAAAACTATTTTTGGAAATGTTGGTTAAAAATCTTGTTTCTGGTGGATTTTAAATGAAACTTCCAGGATTTATTCAGAAATGAATGAAATTATTTTTAAAGCGTTTCTCTTTTAGAAAATCTTTGTAAAATATTTTTTTACATCTGTTACACCCACCTCACCATTCATTTAGTTTTTATGAAGTTTCGGGAAAGCTCGTTACAATTCAATTTTTGTGCTTGTATAAACATGTCGAATTTTGTAGATACGGACATCTATACACGGCATTATCAGAAAACACGGGAGGTATCTATAATAAATTTAAAATTTATTGGTAATTTTCTAACATTTTCTCAACAAGCGTCTTCGTAAGTAATGCCAAAATACCTAAAATTCAATAAATATTAGATTGCTTAAAATATTTAAAATTTTTAAGATTACGGAGTAGTTAAAAAAAATTATATAAAAGAAGGAATTTAAGTAATATTCTTCAAATAATATCTTTCAGCTATCTCTCCTTTATTTAAATTAAAATTTGAAGTACCCGTCTGCAAATATATTTGTGTTCGGTGACTATAATGCTCACCATGCCAGGTCACTGACCCCGCAGTAATCCAGACCCTTAACTTCTCAATCACTCAATCTCTTTACATCTATCGCGGACTCATTGCACTCTTGCCAACTCTGATCATGCGGCAGTGTCTGTAAACATCTATTTCCGTTCCCCTACCAGCGAAGAACCTCCTACCAACAGAATATCTTTCTGTTATCAATGTGCGGATTGGGACTCGTTCTTTGGCTTCTTTTGTGATGTCCCCTGGAATGCAGTTTTTAATCCTCCTGTTCATAATGAGGTCGGCATTGATGCTTTTATTCCAGCAAGGAAATACCAAGTTAAACCGCATTCATCTTCTTGGTTCTCACCTGTATTTTTTATTGTTTGCCGATAAAATGAAACAACGCTAGTTCGGTTTTAGAGATTATTGGCGGTTTTAGAGATTTATTGGCGGCTTTTGAACAACAAAAAATTCTTCCTCTATTCAACCAATTCGAAGTGCTGATGACTACAGCAGATAAGGTTGAATGCTTTACTCGGAAATTCTCTTCCAACTCAACACTCAACTCAATTGGAGTAGTCACACCTGATTTCCCTCCTAGAGCCTCTACTGAGTGATATGTGCATAACCCCGTCACAGGTCTCAGATATTATTTCTAAGTTAGACTCCCATAAGGCAAGCGAAGGTGATAGGTTCCCATCCATCGTCTTAAAGAAAATGTGCTCCCGAGTTGGCCCCAGTTCTCTCCAAACTCTACAACTATTCAGTCTCACTGCTTCCAACTTTCCTGCTTGTTGGTCCTCCTCTATAGTTCCTGTTTTTAAGAACTTCTGGCCTCTCTAAATATCGCCCTTTTTGTCTCCTACCACTTTTCGGCAAAGTATTCGAGGCTTTAGTCAGTACTGACGTGATTAAGCATCTTACTTCTCACGACCTACTCTCTGACAAACAATATAGATTCTGTTTTGCCAGATCTACCGCTGATGTGCTAAAGGCCATCACTGAATATGTATAACAAGCCCTTGCTAATCACGGCGAAGTTCAAGTTGTGGCTCTAGATATCTCGAAGGCGTTTGACTAGGTTTGGCACACTGGCCTTCTACGTAAGCTCCAGGGCTACGGTATTACTGGACGTGTGTTTGATTTAATCCAATCGTTCCTATAAAATTGTGAAATGAAGGCCGTTTTGAATGGGATCGTTTCCAGATTGTATCACACGAACTCGTGTGTCGCCCAAGGCTCTATTCTGGGTCTTACGCTGTTTCTGATCTTCACCAATGATCTCCCTGATGTCATCAGTTCCCAAGTAGGCATTTATGTTGATGACACTACCATTTACTCCTGTTTCAATAGAGAATCCGTCAAAGTTGACAAAGTTAACGTGGCCGCTGCTCTTGAAAAGGACCTCCAATCAGTGTTTAACTGGGACATGAAATGGCTTGTAAATTTTAATACTTCCAAAATTAAATTGCTCTCATTTAACCACCTTATAGAAACGTTCCTGCCCACCATCAACATCACTGATGCTAGACTCATGGAGAGCGTCTCACTGTGCCTTCTTGTCCTCACGTTTTCAACTGACTTGAAGTGGAACGCCTACATCGAATCAACAGCTGTATCTACCGCAGGGAAAGTTAGGTTGCTGTGTCGTGCCAGAAGATTTTTCTCGTCAGAGTTCATCTTGCTCACCAAATATTTCTCTTCATTAAAATGAATAGAAGTATTGTGTGGTGTTTTGACAGATCTGCCAATATGACTAAATTTATAGATTTTACTGATAAAGAGAAAAAAGATTTCAATCAATTTAAATTCGATTTAAAATACACCTAAGTATTTTACTCATTGAGAATATTAAATTAGAATTAGAAATGGAGTTAAAAGAAAAAATAACTCTTAAAGAAAGATATTTATTTTTTAAATACATTTTAAATTTAGGTATCGCCTTTTTTTGGAGGAACTTAGTTTTATATATGACGCTACTTTGAATTAATTAGAATCCTAGCAAGCAAACAAAAATTACACAAGAAAGAGGAAATTCCAGGATGCCTTTGAATTAATGTCGTTGGAGTTGTCTGCAGCCTTTTTTTTATTTGTGGCTTGTTAGTTTTTTCCTATCTGGGTTTTGATTCGTCTCAAAATATTTTGGTTGTAACAATAACCTTTTTAATAACCTACTGTTAACCATAACGAAAGTGATTTTTCAGACAATTTCCCTGCTTGGGAATATGGTTCCTAACACCAAAACCCGATTCCACAAGGAATGAGACAGGGGAAGGTAGAAGCAAATTAAATATGGATTCTGTATATTTGAATATAAAGGGAAGTAATTATTTTGCCAGAGTTTTTGGAATAAAATTGTCACTGCCGAAAACTCTGGCATTTACTTTCTTCATCATATCTTAATTCTAGTAATTCTACTTGCCATGTTACATCAGCTTCAGCAACATTTTTAGAAAAGGATTCGTCATGCAGTCATTAACCTTTGAGTTCATAATAAATAAATTTTTTACATATCCATTTTAAGTTAAGGTGGCTGCTAAACATGTTAATATATTTACATCATCTTCAACTGATAATGATGATAAAGATCAAGTTTTTCAATGGATACGGAGATAACATTTCTGAAGTTTATAACTGTCTTATTGGCGCCTTAAAGCAGCAAATTAATTTTATTTTTCAACTGTTGATAAAGATCAACATCGCTTTCAGTTTTAATAATCACTACAACACTCATAATTCAGAAAAACGAGTTGGACATGAACTTCTTTGAGAGCCAACGAACAATAAATAACTTAATATATATTTCATTACTGTCCTGGCACAGCTGTTGAAATATTCTACTTTTTTAGTCTTTGATTTTTATTTATTTAAGTAATCATAAATTATCACAAATGAAAACTTGTACTCAAATGTTTTTCCTACAATATCTTGTCTCACTATCACAGAATGAATACGTAAAATGTTTGATACTTCCATCTTCAAATAAACAAGACCCAAAGAGCGATCTATCATTAATAATGCTCCATCAGTAACGCATGAAACAATATTCTTTATCACTTTTTGTAAAGTAGGTTTTCACCGCAGTAAATATTGCTGACACTTTTGTATCTAGAACAAGATTTAAATGCAAGGACATTACTTCTTGTAACGTATCGGTTTCATCAAAGTAAAATAAGTATACCATGAATAAAGCATTATTATCTGCAACTTTAAGGAAAATGGTGAATTTTGAAAAATTGTAATAAAAAGAGTAAATGAATAGATAACTAGACATTATGACAAATTCATGTTGTTCTTGTCTTAAGGCTAAAACATAGTGTAACTTTTTTCTTTGAATTTCTTAAGCCGATTATAGCAGCGAACTACCTCAAACCAAAACAGAAACTATAAATCTTTGTTCTCTGTGGAATGACGAGATTTGATATAAGACTCCATTTCTGGGTGTGAGTTGCATTATGAAAGGGCCTTAAGTAAAGAATGCCATGGACAAATTAGTCGAGCGGAGCTGAAAAAGTTATGGAATGATTTAAATAATTTTAATTAGATTTTCTTAAAACTTTACTGAATAATTTAAACAAATGAAAAAAGAATAAGTTTGCTGTATTATTATTATTACCGATAATAATAATAATAATCCAGAAAATTTATTACTATTATTAATAATAATAATAATACAAAAATTATTCAAAGTGTATTCAAGTGGACTTAGCATAATAATAAAAATAACTTTAGAAAATAGATTTGTAAAGTGTAAATGTTGTTTACACTGAAATTTGAAAATTCTTGAATTTTGAACTTTTATTACATCCTAGTTTTCTCTGTCTGTGGGACGTGTATTCGGCTACAAATACAAATATGAAGAATAAGTAGAAATATTTACCTTTTGAACCAATATAGTTTCCAAGTCATCTTTATGTCTGCATTTTAAAAATATCTGAAAAACAATAACGATAACTTTAAATTATATTAAATTAAAAAGCAAATGAGAGACAAGTTAAAACCAGTTATAAAAAATGAAAGAATAAAACTAAAGTATCATTCCCCATTATACAAAAAATGTTATTAACAATTTTAGTGGGTCGATTTTTGCATTACAAATTTGCCGTTAAATAGGTATTTTATAATTGACCCTTGTATTTTTAAAATTAAAAACCCTGATTGATTTCCAATTAATTATCATAAATTTATTAATACAAACCTTAATACATTTGAATCCGCAGGATAAAATTGTTACAATTGTTGAAGTTAAACTTAATTTCTGTTTGATTGAAAATTTATTGTAGAAAGGATTGCATTTCAGTATGAAACAATGTGAATTGTATTTAATTTATTTTATATATATATAAACTTACTTTGTTCCTGCCGATGTCGTAATCTGTAATTTTTGCAGTCTGAAGGATTCCCTTGCAAATATTGTTTTTGTCAGTTATTTCCGCAGAGTAATTAACAATTTCACCATATCTGAAATAAAAATAAACAAATAAATGAGTAAATAATTAAATAAAATTAAAGGAACTAAATCAAATTCTGTTAGAAGAACAAAATTTTTTCACAATGACACAGACCAGTAAGTATTGTGTTCTGGATAAATAAACACATCTCTAATTTATGGACCATACATGAGTGCTATCATTTATTGTTCAGAAAATGCGAGAATTTGATTTGTGAGAAGATATTATATATTAGAAATGTGTTAGTACAATTTAACTTATCTACAATTAAAGATTAATCAAATGGTGTCACTAATTGGATACTCAGGCAATTGATTCTATTTTTTATCGGGGGTTTTTAATTAAGTAGAATAAATATGCTGAATTTTATTAAAATTTATGAACTAAATATTTACCTCAAAATGAAATCATCGAATTTGATTCTAATTGAATGTCCATCTCTTCGGAGTTGAGCGATTTCCAGACATCCATTGCAAACGAGTTGTCGTTGAACTAAGGACTTATTCAATTCATTTGCGCGCTGCTTAAGGTTAGGTTTAATACATCTGTAAATAAAATGAAAATTTAAGTAAGATCAGTTGTCATGAATATCGATCAGGCAGAAGTGATTGATAAGTGGAAGATATCAGAAGCTGTAATTAAAATAAATGCTAAAAACGAAGTTAAGAAAGAATAGCTTTATAAAGACTTGTTTCTGAAGCTGTTTCACAAGGTCAATAAATTAGATATTCAATGGGTGTTAAACAATTACTGCTTTACTGGACTAATTACATGTTGCCAAATATCTATACACACAAACTTTGCATATATATATATTGTTGTGGTAGGATCCACCTAATTTGCATAGTGGAGTACCGACGATATAAATATGGTTGGTACCGGGAAGACAGGGAGGCGAATCAAGAGATTCACTAGAGACTCTGCCCGACTGCGACATAGTCAACACATTCTCCAGGAACGGTCTTCCCAGGAATATACAAAAGACTATATGTAAACATTGTGTACACTTTCTTGTTTCAATACATTTTGTTCTAAGTACATTTTGTGTTGCATTATTATTCCATGCATTAGTCAAGTTTCAACAATGGCGACGAAGTAGAACGAACCATACGGAAAAAAAAAGAATTAATAATTGAGAGTTTTCAACAATTGGGACAAGTCATTGAAGAACCCAGGCTGAAAAAAAAAATTATTAATTAAAAGTCCAACAGTTAACGTAACGACGAAGGATTCTGAACTGGATATGTAGAACTCGTTAAAAGACGACTAAGCATAAAGGAACGTTCACTCAGAAAAATTTGAAAGGTGTCGTAAACGAATAACGGTGATTTTTAATTGAAAAAATTATCTACAACGAGACACCCGCTAAAAAGAAAAAAACTGTCCGACTACAAAACATGCATGGAAGGAAAAGGAGCACAAATACACCGTGTCGACTTTGAAAGGTAACGAACTTTAAAAAATTATTTTCTTTGTTTGTTCAACAATATAGTGAAGAATTATCTCTGATAATAAAATCAGAAGTTGTCATTGAAATACACGAACAGAAGTCGAAAACGAAAAAAAAAAAAAGTCCGACGGTCTCTGTTCACAAAAAAAAAAAAAAAAAAAAGAAGAAAAAATGCCAAAGTTGATTATCACGGGCGTGAATGTAAAAGCAAGACATAAAATTAAAAAGTCGTACGTAGTTTCGATTTTTGGGGGTCAGCTTATATGATATCCGTGGATACACAAATTAAAAGTATATTCTTTGTTGCATGAACACTATCAGCTAAAGATGGATGAGTTATCCAAAGTCATATCTGAATTATTCAAATCCCAGCAGTTGAGTCAACAACGTCAGCATGAACAGTTTGCCTTATTAATAAGGGAACAACAGATAGCACTGCAAAAATATCAAGAAAAGCAAGATGAAAGACAGCAAAAATATCAAGAACAACAGATAGCACAGCAAAAATATCAAGAACAGCAAGAGGAAAGACTTTTAGAAATTCAAAAGTTAACACTGGAGAAATTAAACAACTATCAGGCAAATGAGGGAAATTCTTCATATTCTAATAACATCATATTTAATTCGCTGGAAACTTTCAACTATGTGCCAGACGAAGAAGAAACGTTTGAAGCGTACTTTAAACGATATGAAGATATTTTCTACACAAGCTGTGAAAACTGGTCGAATTCAAGAAAAGTCAGTCTATTACTACGAAAGCTAGGTACAGCAGTACATAGCAAATTTGTAGATTTTATTCTACCGAGAAAAACAACTGAATTGGAATTCTCGGAAACAGTGAAATTGCTAAAAGAGCTGTTTGGAGCAAATATGTCGCTTTGGCATAAGCGATGGTTATGCATGAATGTCTCTAAATCCGACGATCAGGATTACTTAACATATGCATCTATAATGAATAGACATTGTGACAATTTCAGATTGGCAGAGATTACGGTTGAAGAATTCAAGTGTTTAATTTTTGCTCAAGGACTAGTATCCAGTAAGAGTGCCGAAATAAGACTAATTTGTCTAAACTCGAATCTGAACAAAACCTTACCCTGCAAAAGTTAGCAGAGGAGTGTCAACGGGCCGTAAGTTTAAAGAAAGAGTCTCAAAAAATCGAAGAAGCTGGCATTGCTTATATTAAAAAAATTAAAAAACAGTCAAATTACCAATGAGAAAAAAATTGGAGTAAAAATTCGGCGTATTTTAAAAATAGACAAGAAAATAAAAAGAACGAGGATGGAAAAAAGGTCCCACCATATAATTGCAGACGTTGTAACGAAAGGCACTGGGAGGTAAGTTGCCCATATAGAAATAAGAAATGTTTCGTGTGCCAAAAGAATGGTCACAAAGGATCGTGTTGTAAAACGAAAAAATTCAATAGCCGAATTAGACAAACAAATTCGAATATCAAATCAGATAGAGATTTGAGGAAATATGTGACGACTGAAATATTTAAAAAGAATATAAAATTTCAACTCGATTCGGGGTCAGATTTAACAATAATGAACTATAAAACATGGAAAATTTTAAAAAGGCCTACAATAATGAAGTCAACGAAACTCGCTCGAACGGTAACTGGAAAGGAAATTAACTTCGAATGCGAGGTTGTACTTCTCATGAAATTGAACGGGATCGTTAAAAAAATAAAAGTTTTCATTCTGAAAAATGGAGAAAACTTGATGGGTACAGATTTTATTGAAACATTCGAATTGTGGGATAAACCGTTAAACTCATTCTGCAGAAAAGTAGAAAGTAATACGCAAACAAGACAGGACATTAAAGATGAATTAAAGAAAAAGTTTCCGGAAACCTTCACACCTGGGCTTGGAAGATGTAACAAGTTTGAAGCTAAATTTGAATTAAAGGAAAATACTATGCCAATTTTTAAAAAGAAACGTAACGTGGAAAGTTAACGAAGAACTTGATAGGTTGGAAAAAATGGGAATTATTTCGAAAGTAGAATCTAATTCATGGGCTGCGCCGATTGTGTGCATAAAAAAGAAATCAAACCAAATCAGAGTCTGCGTTGATTTTTCGACAGAGTTGAACTCGGTAATTAAGGACTACCATTACCCGTTACCGAGTCCGGAGGAGATTTTTAACAAGCTAAATGGCGGAGTGATTTTTTCAAAAATCGACTTATCAGATGCCTATCTCCAAATTCCCGTCGAAGAGGAATGTTCGAAGTTACTAGGGATAAACACGCATAGAGGTTTATTCAAGTACAACAGGCTTCCTTTTGGTATTAAAGTGGCACCAGCCATTTTTCAACAAGCCATGGACGTCATGTTGAATGATTTAGACTTTGCGTGTGCCTACTTAGATGACATCATAGTAAGGAGTGCAAACGTCGACGAACATCGAGAGCACCTCAATCAAGTATTTAAAAAGATTCAGGACTTTGGATTTAAAGTCAAAGAATCAAAGTGCGAATTTGGTTTGGAGGAAATTAAGTATTTAGGTCATATAATCAACAAAAATGGCAGATTTCCAGATCCGGAAAGGTCCATTGCGATTAGAGACATGCCGACGCCCACTAATGTGGCGACGTTACAGAGTTTTCTGGGGCTCGCAAACTATTATCAAGCGTTCATTAAAGGAATGTACAATCTAAGAGCTCCGTTGAATGAACTACTAAAAAAAGACAAGGCATGGGAATGGACGGTAGAATGTCAGAAAGCCTTTGATGAAATAAAGAAAATGCTTACGTTCGACCTCTTTTTAACCCATTACAATCCAAAACTTGATATTGTAGTGGCAAGTGACGCTAGTTCATACGGGGTAGGAGCGTGTATTCAACACATAATGCCAGATGGTTCTAGAAAACCAATTGCACATGCTTCGAGAGCATTACTCCCAGGAGAACGAAGTTATTCACAGATAGAAAAAGAAGCGCTGAGTATCATTTTTGCCATAACAAAATTTCATAGATATATCTACGGCAAACATTTCATGTTAGAAACGGATCATAAACCTCTTATCACTATTTTTGGGTCAAAGAAAGGGTTACCCGTTTATACGGCAAATCGACTGTTAAGATGGGGAACCATTCTTCTCAATTATGATTTTCACATAAAGCACCTATCATCCAAAAATATAATTCATGCGGATACTTTATCAAGACTCGTACCGAGTCAAGAAGAAAGATTCGAAGAATCAATTATTGCAAATATCAGAGCAGATTATGAGGTGAAAAGCATGGTAAACAACATTGTAAGAGAGCTACCGGTTACATCAAAGGAAATCAAAAAAGGAGCTGAAAGCGATGATTTCATTTTAGAAATAAAAAGTAAAATGGTAGCAAATGACCAAAAAGTGCAGGAGATTTATTCAATATGTGACGGAATTTTATTATATGGTGAGAGAGTAAAAAAGTTGCAGAAAAGAATCCTACGGGACTTTCATATGCGTCATCCGGGGATTAATAGAACAAAAAGCATAATGCGAAGCTTTGTATATTGGAAAGGAATGGATGTGGATATCGAAAACATGGTTCATCGATGTAAAGGGTGTGCGTTAGCAGCTAAGGCACCACCTACAGTACACAAATCATGGCCCAAGACGGATCATCCGTGGACAAGATTACACATTGATTTCGCTGGTTCAGTAGAAGATTATTACTACTTAATAGTGGTAGATAATTTTACAAAATGGCCGGAAGTACTACGCTGCAAAAAGCCTACGTCCAATACCACAACAACTTTTTTGCATGAACTATTTGCACGGTTCGGTGTGCCAGAGTGTATTGTGAGTGACAATGGTACACAATTCACTTCTGAAGAATTTAAGGAATTTTGTGAGTTATATCAAATTAATCACATAACGACGCCGCCGTATCATCCAAGATCCAATGGACTCGCAGAAAGATTTGTCGATACGTTAAAGCGCGCTCTGAAGAAAGCCTCAGGAGTTCCAACGGATAAGGCGCTTCAGCAATTCCTACAAGTATACAGAATCACGCCAAACCAGAGAACACAATCAAACATGGCACCAGCTGAACTAATGTTAGCTAGGAAAATTAAGTCAGTGTTTGACAAGCTTTTGCCAGGAAGAAATAGAGAAAAGAACACTATGTATACAGCTAGAAAAAGATACACCGCCGGAGAGAAGGTGTTTTTCAAGTGCTACAGAAACAACGTTGAGTTCTGGGAGCGAGGCATAGTGGACAAGAGAATCGGTGACCTGATTTACATAATTAAATGGGCCGAAGAATACTCATAAAAGGCACCAGAACCAACTCAAAAAATGTTACGTTCTAGAGCATGAAGAGAGTATACCGGATGAGGAGGAAGATCCCATTGATGTAATGTATGATATTTTTCAAGTAGAACCTCCGCAGAGTGCTCCTGAACCGAGAAGATCCGGTAGGAAACGAAAGTTCACGGACCCATTGGACGTGAACCCAAAACGGAAAAAGACATTAAAATTAAGCAGATTGACATATACATATGAAGTATGCAAATGGGATCTACAAAGAAATAGCCATAATCATCATCCCATATAGGAAGCCAGTTTGAAATCCAAAAGGGATTCCAAGGCTTGGGAGGGGGGTGTTGTGGAAGGATCCACCTAATTTGCATAGTGGAGTACCGACAATATAAATATGGTTGGTACCGGGAAGACAGGGAGGCGAATCAAGAGATTCACTAGAGACTCTGCCCGACTGCGACATAGTCAACACATTCTCCAGGAACGGCCTTCCCAGGAATATACAAAAGTATATGTAAATATTGTGTACACTTTCTTGTTTCAATACATTTTGTTCTAAGTACATTTTGTGTTGCATTATTATTCCATGCATTAGTCAAGTTTCATCATATATATATATATATATATATATATATATATATATATATATATATATATATATATATGCAAAGTTTGTGTGTATAGATATATACATATGTAAGCAAATATGTGGATGTAGATCCGACGGTATGATGAAAAATGTGGAAAAGACAAAGCAAAATCCGAATATGTAAGTTTACTGTTTTAAAAAAACAAAAAACAAAATTAAAACAGTAAACTTACATATTCGGATTTTGCTTTGTCTTTTCTACATTTTTCATCTTATATACATATATATATATATATATGTGTGTGTGTGTGTGTGTGTGTGCGTGTGTCCAGTAATAACTTCTTTTGTACATGTTTCGTTATATATGCAGAAATTTTTGTGAGTTCTCATTTAAATTTTTGGGTCCACGCGAGTTTTCTTTTTTGAGGATTAAGTCTGTGAAGAAATTTTCCATTTGTATATTTTCCCGAACTCTTTCTGCTTATATACTATAACCGTTTTTAAGGGTGTTCATTTTCGTGATAAGGAAGTTTGTTAGTTAACTTCGTAAATAATAAATATACTAACAATCCTCACCACCATAAAATCGACCCCACACATAGAATATGGTTATAATATAAGCAGAAATCACCTAGAACTATTCACACACTTATAACTCTTCTACGGTGATGTTCACACCCCGTACAATGCAGATGTAGAGGGTTACAGAGTAAGCAGCACAGTTTATGTCGGGAAGATAAAGGTTAAGATTGTAGTGATCGGGAAAACACTCTCCCAGTTGTAAGTCCACAGATCTGCAGTTCACGGGAAGAATCTGCTCGTGTAGAACTTACATCTCGCAAATTTAGTACGTAGCGAATGAGGGAAGCTCGCTACAATGTGTGTAGTATGGCGGGTCTTAGCCGTGAAGGTTAGAACTAATGGAATGTAGTTTGTCTGAGCACTTTGTATGGAAATAACAATAGGCTTGTAAAATTTTCTCTGTAAGAAAGGGATTGTAGGGTGCAAAATAATTTGTCACCCACAAGGACGCAGAGATGCCTTTAGACACTGTCGAGGCCGGAAAGTGAAGACTGAGCAGCTCCTGTCCATATATGACAGGAGTACACCATTTTAGTCCTGATCTGGCTCTTGTAAATGTAGAGGATAGCAGGAGTCAGGTACTTACTGGAGCAGTACAGGAAACCGACCATTTTTCCAGCATCTTTATCGATGGATCATATGTACGAGCTCCACTTAAGGTCTGGATTGAATTTAACGCCTAATAGGAGCTCGAGGAGCGTGGCCTTCCTCATGGAATATCTATTCATCGTGATTGGTGATAGTTCAAAGTCCGATCGGCGATGATGGAGTTTGGTTTACAAGGCATTGAATGTAATCAGCCTGTTCCCCACCCCACTGAGATGTTAGACTTCTCCAGAGGGGAGATCAGCTGCCAATCTCTGGTCATCACGAATTTTGGAGGTTCACCCATATACCGTTGTATCATCAGCATATTTATAGAGTTTTCTCTCGATTTTTGTTTTAAATCGTTTGTATATTATTTCTATTCTATATTATTAGTTTATAGGGTTTACTTTTAAGCGATTCATATATGTATACATGTGTGTGTGTGTGTGTGTGTGTGTGTGTGTGTGTATTTATAATGTGTGTGTGTGTGTGTGTGTGTAGTTTTATAATGTGAAGTATAATAATTATTATATTCCAGGAGCATTTCGTAGTCTACTGTATTTAAACGACCTTAAATTTGTAAATAGTTTAATGGTAAGGAATATTATGTTGCTTACTTTACTAATTTTATTATTGTGTGTAAAGAAATAGACTATGTTCATGGACAATTATTTAAATATAGCGAATAAAACCAATCCAGTTAAAGTTAACCTGTAACAAATTTTAAGAATCGGGCTAAACGATAAATGTAATAGTAGAGTTGAGTTTAATCCCCCCCACCAAAAAAAAACAAATAAAATACAACCGGCAATATTTAAACGATGCAACACTTAGGGAAGGGATTAACTTGGGAATATTAAGATTACCTCCTCGGTTATCCATTGAAGCTGCTATCCACCAAAGAAAAAAAAAAAAAAAAAGAAAAAAAGCTAGTCCCCACTGCGGGCCATTTAAAAATAGTTCGTGCAGCTGATTGGTTGTACAAACAGCCAATCGGATGTGCGGAATACGTGGTCTTTCTTCGTAGAATTCTTTAAAAAGGCCAGAGTAACTGTTAGCGTTTTAAAAGTGAGGGGGAATCAGGGTTAGATCTCCCCTGATTGGGTCGATTTGGTGATGGGGAGTATGATGTTGAAAGACCCGAAACTCCCTGATGAACCAAGTCAAAACATCACTGACGACCCCCTCGGGCGCCTACTTAAAAGCGTATTTTTGAATTGCATTCTCTCTCTCGTCTTCTCCCTGCCGTGGTCGCGAAATGTTTTAGGTTCAGTGATGAAAGGACTCCAACACGGAACATTTTAACAACTATTTTATTAATGTCGACATGTACTAACTATCTAGTGAGGGTCGTTCCTTCTCACTGGGGAGCCGTTTCAGGGACGAAAGAGAATACGTCTACGTTGCTTGGCGGTTAAGACTCGACTCGCTGGAACCTTTCTCCTATCGCCTTTCTCACGCTAGCTCAGCCAATCAGAATCGACTTCCCATATTATGGCTTGTATTTGAACCCATAGTCAACCTCGGGAAGTCGGAGCAGAGATATATTTCCTATAAAAATAATATTCTGCTAAATTATTAGTTAACAAGAATAGATGATTGTAGTATACTCTTAGACAGGTCATCTACATAAAATAAAAAGAGTTGGTCCGAGAACAACAACCTTCATGAACCTACCCATTAGGAAGGACTTTATAACTGAAAAAACTCTTCCAGTGATTCCATAAAGAGCAGCAATCCTTTGTGGCACACCTTATCAAAAGCCTTTGAAATATCTAATGAATCCTTGAGATGTATTTGTTGTCTAGTGACTCACTGATTTTGTGAGTAATAGCAGTTAGGATATCACCAATGGATCGGGTCGATCGAAACTCGTGCTGCTTGTCGCTCATGAGGTTGTTCCTATTTAGGCGATCAACAACCTTCTTGTTGATTATAGCCCCAAAAGTCTTGCCAATGACACCCGCGTTCTTTAAAACCGGGCATACGCTTGACCCCTTCCATAAACTTGAGAAGGATTTCTTCATCAAGCAGTGGCTAAATAATTTCACAAAGATTGGGGATAATTCCGGGTTGATATTCTTAAGGACAACTATTGAGATTTTGTCTGGCTCAGTGCCTTTCTTAGAGTCAAGACTTTTGATAAGTCTTGAGATTTCCCGTAAAGATATTACAGAGAATGTGCTCGGTGAAACGGAGGAAGTCAGGAAGAAGATGTCTTATGTCATCTAACCTTAAAGCTGGAGGCAAAGATTGAAGCGAAGAACTTCGTCTTATCTATGGTTGACCGGGGCTATTTATAATAGTGGGCACAGAGGCTTTGTCTCTATTCAGAATTTGGTTGGAGATCTCCCAGACCTCATGAGATCCAATTTGTTTGTTTTCAACCTCGGCCTGGACCGCTTGTACATAGCTACACTTGGCATTATCCAGAGATTTCTTGCAACGATTGTGGGCAGTTCTGAATGCAACAAGTGTCCAACTACACTGCTTATTGTGATAGATATTGAAGTAGTGGTTCCGGTTAACTATAGCTGCAGTGCATTCAGAGCTGGCTGTTCGGTTTTTGCTGAAATTTTTGGCGTATAAAACTCCATTCCAGAAAGATCCATTCAGAGACGAGGAAAGCGCAGTTGTCGAGGCAGCATCTTTGAAGAAGGTTGAGAGAGGAGATTCCGCTATGTAAGATCTAAAGCTGCCCCAGTCTACCGTCGTGTAAGGAAAAATCGTTCTATGCCGCGCGGCAAATCGGGTAATGCCTTTAGTTCGGCATCAATTTGGACACTGACTAGGGAATGGTCTGACATGCTAAGTGGGGCTAAAACTTCTGCGAAGCATTTTTCAGGGCAGGAAGTGAGGAAGAGGTCAAGGAAATTCACCTGATGTCCTGTCACATCAGGAACGTGGGTTGGTTCTTTAATGATCAGAGTTACTGCATAGGCGATAAAGAAGTCTCTGCTGTATCTGCCTTCTTCATCAGTCTTGTTCGAGTGGAATAACTACTCCTTGTGGTGAATATTGAAGTCACCACAGATATGAAAGCTTGCTGAAGGAAGCATATATATATATGGGGAATCAGGGCCCTCATTTTTTGAACCTTTGCAACAGGGAAACCCGTCCTTAATATAGGTGCTGTGTTGGTTGGTGATAGGCTATTTAATTGAAATATTATCAGAAAATTGCACGTTAATCGGTGTGAAAATGTATGTTTTCATTATTAGAGAAACGAGTGAATTCATAAATAACATTGGTTTGTCGAAATTTGGATTTTTTGGTTATACGATTGGTGGATATCATGGAGGTCAATATATATATATATATATATATATATATATATATATATATATATATATATATATATATTGACCACTAATATTATCAATCTACATATATATACTTCTATGTAAAAGAAAAACCAAAACCGTACGGAACTATATATATATATATATATATATATATATATATATATATAAACACCAGAGCAGTTCCAATACAGTCAAAAAAGTTAGAGTGATACCTATAAAATTTCAATAGTAACTTGTACTATAATGCGCAGGTCTAGTTAAGTTTTGCTTCACCGGATGCTTGATACTTGTTGTCTCGTGCCAAAACTAAGTTACGCTTAGTCAATAATATGAAATTTTTCCGTATGTCACAGTGTCAAACCGAGAAAATAATCTGAGATTAAGAATTATCTGCAGTTGGGCATGAAGAGATGTTCAACACCATAAACTACCCGAATATTTTCCAAGTTTTGAAAAGAACAGAATTTTCGAGGAAAAATCATTCAGGCGAACAATATCAGCCTATTTTTTTTCGGATTTTCCCAAAGTGTTATATTCATGCAACTCCAAGGAAAACCTTTTATTTTACTCGGACTTTATGCTGTACTTTCAATTCATCATACACCCAAGAAGACCGGAGAACACAGTAGTAGAAATGTAGTGGTCGAAACAATAGTAAAATGTTGGTCTGGATAATTCATGGAATAATGATACTTTATCGCAGAATATTAGACAACACTTACTCATTTGATGAGCAACTACAAAAATAAGTTGGAAAATTGTTTTTATCATAAAAAAAAATAGATTTTCAGTTACATTGATTTAAAACATTTTGCCCCCAAAATATGTAATATATCAATAAAGATTGTGTTTGAAAAGGCGTAAATATGGAATGCATCAAACTTTTTTTTAATTTCTTGCTTGAAACTTGATAATCTGTGCATCATATGAGAGTTTTTTTTTAAGTAGGGATACAAAAGGTGATTATTTCCTTTTGATTGAGTTCAAGTCATGAGGGTCGCATGACGGCCGTTTGGTGACGTTAGTTCATAGACTGACGAAAGCGGTCGGTCGCTCTGTTAGCTGCCTACATTCTACCACTAGCAGTTTGCGTTTTTAGCACGGGCAAAGGCTATATCTGCCCTACCGGGTGAGCTGCAACGAGGCATCTCGCAAGCCCATAACGCCGTTTCCCCTTAGAAAATATGTCCTCACCAGAGACATAGAAGATCAATCGAACCCACTCGAATTCCCGTTGGGAAATATAAATATGCCCCCCCCCCGCCCCCGAAACAGAAGAATCCACCGGTAGCTCGAATTCCCGTTGGGAATTATTACAAAACTCTGTTCCTAATTTTCGCAAGGTTTGTTGTTGTTTACATGTATTATAGTTTCTCTATGTAGTGCAAGTGTAAATATTTGTATATAATTTTGTGTAGTATAAAATCTCTTTGAGAACACGGCATGTTTGTCATTCCTTTTCTTTCGGCTATTCCGTTCCGCCCGCGTATTAAGGTGTATTTATTATGGATAAGATAATGCCCATAATGAGGGAAATCCGAACTGGGAATATCCTTTCTTGCACAGCACACCCATTGAACCCGACGTGATATAATCACGCAAGTAAATAGAATATATTCCTCCCAGGCATAAAACGCTATCAGTGATATTAAGCCGAGTATGGCACAAGTCAAAATGGATAGGAATTGGCAAGGAATTCTGCTGTGCCAAGCCTTCAAACAATATTGACATACTTGCCTTAAAAAACAAAACAAAAAAGATGTCTTGGCTCTTACTTGGACTCGAACGCCAGCGGGAAATACGCGACTATCTAGAAGGACTGGTAATTATAAACAATAACACCACTTACCTGACGAACATTGGCTGAGCTTGCGCAAGTTTTGTCATTAAATCAGCGAGGGATCTCTTCAAAAGAAAAAATGTTTTAGATTTACGCCAGTTTTACATCTTTTCAATATTATTTTATAGACAAGCGAAAATTTTCATCCTTGAAAAATTTACTAATTTACTACATTTTCGAGGCTAAATATTACTTCTTGACTGACCCTAATTACAAACATAATTTAACAGAACGAGTTTTGTAAACTATTTACTTAGGTCCTACTCAATATATTAACAAATTGTTGCAGAAAGCAAATGAAAGAAAATTTTTAACCGTCCTTATATCTTTGGAAAAGAAGATAAAAGTTTAGAGAGGATCGAACTAACAGGTATCTCAAATATCAGTTGCTAAAGCTATCGATGTTCAGGATGGGAAGCTAGTCATCAGTCTTAATTCATCTTGTTTGTTAAATTTAGCTTAAACAGGAACTCACATTCCAATTAAGGAGAAAATTCCATTTATCTTCTCTAATTAGTTTTTCTCGTTTACATGGGCTAATAAAATCATGTTATATAAACACAGTTTAATAAAATTGTGTCCATGTAAATCTTTTAAGGCTAGTTCACCGGCGCCATTACGCTTGAATTTGGTTTTACTTGATTCTGAACAATAAATAATAGAAACATAAAAATAGAAGCCCTTACCTTGAAATGTCTCGTTGTCATAGCTTGCACTTTGCTGTAGGTGCTTAATGCAGTTTCAGACGAACTTCTAAAAGAGTTCAATAAATAATTGTCGTTCAGTGATTAAATATTTTTATTAATTTTTTCATCTTCGTTTCATTCATTTCTTTTCTATATTCTCTAAAATATTGATCAAAACAAGTCAATACGATACATATAAATACAGGTACCTCTAAAAAAAAAGAGAAAAAAGTGATACCTAATGCATTTAAGAAAAAAGTGAAAAGTCTTTCTTAAAGTTTTTATTTTAGTTTTAATTCCAGGCAAGTATATTAAATTTAATATTCCCAGTAAACAAAATACGCTGCTGTATTTTAAACAGAACTTAAATTGATTGGAATCATTTTTTCTGAATATCAGTAAAATCGATGAAATCGTCCACATTGACAAATCTGACGACACAATGTAATTCTATTTATTAAAAATCTTTCAAAAAAAAACTTTGCTGAAACGTTATTTGAGAAAAATTAACTAATTTAAAGTTTAATTAATCTGAACTGAAACAAATATTTCTTCCTTTTAGTTTAAAATATCACAGAAAAGCATTTTTAACACGGAGGTTGTTTTTTACGTGTCGAAAACCTGGTGTTTGGGAAATTTATGTAAAAACAAGATAATGGAAATAAAATTAAATGACGAATACAATGTAAACACCATTTTATATAATTTTTTAACTTCCCAATAATCTTTAAAATTTTAAATATTTTAAGCATTCTATTATTTTATTGAATTTTACGTACTTTGGCTTTATAGTCCTATTTACAAAAACACTTGTTGAAGAAAATGATAGAAAATTACCACTAAATTTTAAATTTACTATAGGTACCACTAAGAATTTCTGATAATGTCTGTATTTTCAAAAATCGACACGTTGAAACACATTAAATAAATTCAAATTTCCTTTTTAAAATACTGTAGATCGTTCACATGTAATAAACATTTCCATTTAGGATTAGTAAATACAAATATAGATTTAATTCAATAACAGTATCTCTTGACTGCTACAAAATTTGAAAAAAAATAAAGTTTAAAAATTAATCTAATTAAAATTTTATAAAACGAAAACTATTCTTGTAAAGATTCATCGAAAAGATGATTTTTCTTAAAACAATACTATCCATAATATATCTTATTCATAAAAGCAATTAAAAGCTTTTCTAATTAAATAATATCTTAGTTTTATTGCATTTTTTTATTTTATGATTCAGAGCAGATTTTCGGTAACTGAAAGTCCTGTTTGACCCCAAATATTTGTTGATTTAAATTCTCCGACTACAAGTCCTAATAACTATTACAAATATTAAGCACTACAAAAAAGAATTTTTTGAATTTCATAAAATTAAATGAGTTGAATTAACACATATGAAAAAATATTTTTACTATGATTTTCTAAAAAAAAGTTTCACAAATAATTTCACTAATTTCTTAATAAGTAATTCATTACAATCCAATAATTATCCGATTTTGCAAGAATTTCCAAATCAGTTTGTTTTTCACTGCAAAAAGACACTCAAATTTCCCGTAATAATTTATGGTCTCGCGTTGACGCCAGAAAAACAAGATATTTAACCAAAATTCCCTAGTTTATGAAATAAACGATAAATAAAAATGTAAAAAATCCTTTCATCTTTCATCTTAATTATAACACAATGATTTGGACAATAGAATTGTTTTTATTATGATTTGTACATTTTTCTTTCATAATGTATCCCCCTTCTTAGTGAATTTTTGAAGGTACCTACATATAACCATTCAATTATTTGCTCAAATTATAACATATTAGTTCAATACAACATTTCTTTAATAACTAGATAATGTTTTTAATGTCTGAATCTGATGCAACGTATACAAGTTGAATAATTTCGTTGAGTTTCCAACTCAACGAAATTATTCAACTTGTATACGTTGACTTCCGATTCTCGCTCCTCAAATAAATAAAAATAACCTTAACTTATACATGAGCATATAAAATATTGAAACCAGATGCTAAAATTAAACTGAAAAAAATTAATTGACTGCAAAACCTATTTTTATGGCAATCAAATTTTATTTAAAAACTAAGCATTTAAGTATTGTCCATAATGATGACCTAAACTTGATCGTGAATAATTTAATTGAAAACATTTTATCATCGTATACTGAAAAGCATTTTGTTGTTCTTGACAATTTGCGGTCGAAGCTTTTGATGAAATGTCATTTCATGAACGAGTTTTGACATGAACCTCTTGGACGAACCAGTCAGACAAACATATCTCATAGTGCATCGGTACGACAAAGAACCCACTGAAAATGTATGGGCTTTAGTAACTCCACTAATTGAATGTAGATAAGGAAAGAATAATAATAAAAAGGAAAATTAATGACAAAGTTTATTTATGCTAACGCCTATTGGATATATGATAATTGACAATTGTGTTACCACAAATTGTCTTACTTCGGTTCTCAGTGTCCATTAACTTTATTACAACGGATTTAAACCCAACTCCTTTAAGTATTGCTGTAAATGTGATAAAACTTGTTCCAATCAAAAATCACAAACAAAAACGCTTTCTTTGATCAACAAATTTAACAAACTTTGATTAACAAACTTGGTCATAGAAAGTGTATAAAAATGAAACCGAAAAGCTTATGATTAATTACAATTATTTTTGATAAATTGATATTTTAAAATAATTTAATAAAAAATTGAAGTTTAATGTTTCCGATGTAGCACCACTATTGTGTTATACCATTTAAGTAGATTTTTGTTGAAATATACAAGAATTCATTGTCAGTTATTTGTTGCAGAACTCTTCCTAGATGGATGATGAATATAAGCGAAGAGCCTTTGTGATTGTGCAGCATGTATGCAACAAGTCATTAACAAATGCGCTTTTTTGTTGGCTTTATCTAAAAATATTCTATGAAACAATTTGCATATTATAAATATGACATTGTGCTTGTTGGTTTGGTCCATTATTTAGGAAATTTCGTAACATAACTCTTAACTTAGACGCAGATTTGTTCGGATCAGTTTTTGGTTGTTACTGGCTGTTGTACCTTCCAGTCTTTTAGAAAAGCGTGTTTGTCGTTGTTGGTAAACTTCCAGGAATTTTTAACTGAATCCTTTATTCGATTCACGATTAGATTGTTCTCATTCCACTGTCTATGATACCTGGTATTATTTATCCCGTCTTTGCGATATAGCTTGTATCTTTTATATCTCTGTTGATTTAATAAGAGTCAAATAACTCGGTTAGCCGCGCGATCCGAATTCGGTGGTGGAAATTTGGGGTTTAAATCTAATGTTGCTTGTCTTCCTCTTCAATTTAACTCGGGCATATGACTTTTAGTTTCATTTTTTAAGCTTAAGCCTGGTGTCCATACCTAATTAAATGTTCTCATATGTTAATCATTAAAAAACTGGTTCAGTGGAAGAGAGAAGTAATCTCACAAGGACGAATAAACTAGATAGAATTAACTCACCCCAGGTCTTTTGAATCTTGTTTCCTGATTAGGATTGAGTTTTCGGTTCTTTCTAAAGTCTTCTCATTCTCTATCACGCTCAGTCACCCCTTGCGTTTTAGTGGCATTATCACCTTGCTTGGGGTGAATTGATTAAAATAAACTGATATGAGATCTCCTCTGACAGACAATAGAATGAGAACAATGTACACTACACCTATGAATTGTATAAAAAGTTTGGTTTGAAATTCCTGGAGGGTTACTAACTACGGCAGACATCTTCTGAAGGTTAGAGGAATGACCGAAATGCGATGAGAACTGAACCAGATAATAATAATGACTCATCATCGCAAATTTAAACAAAGATTTGTATATTTTTCAGTTGATAATTAAAAGATTAAATCGAAAATTTATTGGTACAGATCAATATTTAAACGAGAAATGATGTGTGAATTCCAGATTCCTTTGCCAAAATGCAAAATAATTCTGATAATTTCCATCCAAACTACAACTCATGAATATTTTAATATAAATGATTTCTAGTTCGTTGCTAATTACTTACTGCATTCGGGCTTTTTTGATCTTGAAGGAAGCTTTTTGGGAGACATTTTCTCTCAGTACCTCTGGTTCAATAGACAGTGGCCACAATGATGGTAGCTGAGGACGGCTGTTGTATTTGCAGGCAAAGCTAAAAATAAATGTAATCATGTAATTGTATTAAGTTGTCTGAATTTATTGAGCAGTTTGCTGCTTTAATCTAAAAATGACGTGAGCGCTGCAATAAAAAGCAACAAAATAAAGAAAACTTAGTAAAAAAGGCATACAAAATATACAATCGAAACAAAACTAATAACATAATCCGCAATAGTAAATTACATGAAAACAGATACATAATACTACCGACCAACTCTGTCACCAACTATCCAGAATAACCTATCCCATCTAAATAATCTTAAAATAATCACGAACACTTCCAAAACAATTATGGATATACTAAGATCTTCAAACAATAATAGCAATAACATTTCTGAAGCAGGCATTTATAAAATAAATTGTCAAAACTGTTCCTCCCAATATATTGGAGAAACAAGTAGAAATTTAAAAAAATGCATCTATGAACACAAAAGAGACCTTACAATAAACAACTTAGCTAATGCACTAGTAATACATAGGAATAAATTCAACCATAATTTTGATTTTAAAAATGCTATACTTATAAAAAATGAAATAACTCACTCAGAAGGAAAATTCTAGAGAGTGCCGCCATAGAACATTACCCAAATATTAATCTACGCCCAGGCCTTTTCCCTATTTCAGCTTTCTTAACAAAATTACTGCTTTCACAAACAAACGTACACAACAATATCGTAAAATCAAAAGAAAATGGTTGAATCCGCCAACACAGACATAATGATAATATTCTCCACACGTGACATTAACTGACGTTATTTTCAGTTAACAATATTAAATAGCGTTCCCTACATTCCAGTTGCTAAGAAAACTCTGTCTTTTGTTTTTATTAATTTCCTTGTTTAATTAAATTCATTTCGTTTTTTGCTTTGAGAAAGTCCACATTGGACGAAACGCATCAGCAATTAATAGTGTTTTCCTATTATCATATATATATATATATATATATATATATATATATATATATATATATATATAATTATTTATTTAAATATTATAACATAAATATGTTATAAAATCACTACAAAATAGCCATTTTGTTTCAACACTTCTGGTGTCTTATCAAGTGATGATGTTGAATGTAGAATAAATGGTTGTTGGTTATTGGAATTTATTCCGTATATACCAATCCTATACTTATATATATATATATATATATATATATATATATATATATATATATATATATATATAGATTTTTTATGAAATCCAAAGATGAATCTGGTAAGTGGTAGTAAATGTTCTGCATATATATATATATATATATATATATATATATATATATATATATATATATATGCAGAACATTTACTACCACTTACCAGATTCATCTTTGGATTTCATAAAAAATCTCTATAATATATATATATATATATATATATATATATATATATATATATATATATATATATATATATGCATATATATATGTATATATATATATATATATATATATATATATATATATATATATATATATATATATATATATATGCAGAACATTTACTACCACTTACCAGATTCATCTTTGGATTTCATAAAAAATCTCTAAATACACAACAGAAGCACCAGGTAGATGTGATAGCAATATTCAATGCATGAACGAGTGTTAGAGTTATAGATTTATAATTATAGAGATATAAATATATGAGATAGATTATAACGAGAAAAATTTGTCTAGAACGACACAGTCAATTAACTTTCATAGCAGCAGACATAGCAATTGCTTCAATGTTTCCACTTGATGACGGCGGAAAACGTTAGGCCGAGAAGGCGCAATGAGTCACTTTCCTATATATCAGCATCAGTCATGCTGATGGAAGACAAAAAGGTTATCTAAGACGATTAAAACAGATCAGAGTCGACACGCACCGTTTTGTAACAGTATTTATTTCGTCTACCGGCCAGCACATACTAAAAAAAAATTTTTTTTTAAAGAAAATGTGCACCCTCACCAGTAAGAAACTACTGTATGATCCGGTGTGTTTTAACAGCACGTCTACGAAGAGCTTCACAATTAAGCTAGGTTCTATTTGTCTTTCCTCGATTGACCGACTGCAATATCTTTCACCACTGTAGAAATTTAATGAACAGCTATTGTTACATATTTTAAGTTGTTCTGTTTGCATGCTGAATGGCTGAGCGAGACCGAAAAAAGGCAATCATAATCACTGAAGGCTTCTGTGACAAATGTTTGCCCAATTTAAAGAGTCATATCCGTTCAAACTAAAACAAAGTCTTATAATGACATCTTGTGATGGTCATACTCGACAACGAGGTGCCAGATATATATATATATATATATATATATATATATATATATATATATATATATATGTGTGTGTGTGTGTGTGTGTGTACTCGCTCGCGCGCGTGCGTGTTTTCGGAATAACTTTCATGTTTTTTCAACCAGTACATTTCGGTCACAACAACGACTTTTAAAACAAACGAATTTCTATCTGCGCTGCTCTACCCTGGCCTACTATTCGCTCCCACTGAAATGACCCGGAGAAAGATTATAATTCAAAACGTAGCCTCCAACGAAAAAATTAGTTGCATAATATCAAATGCTGACGTAGGAATTTCAAAAGCATTTCTTAACGTCACTACAATATTGCAAACTTGAATTTGATTTGATCCTAGTCTACGTGAAACTAGAATAGGATTTTCAGTATGAGATAGAAACAGATATATAGAGATGGGGGTGGTGAGAAAATTATTTTTTTACGTTGAGGGATTAATAAGATACAAAGAGCGTGAAATATTGGTTCATTACTTTCCTCACATTAAAGAGATGACAGATTCTCTGTATCTTGTCAAAAACGTTTCTAACTTAAGATAAAAAGATTATTGTTGTTTTGTTCTTGTCCTCCAAACTATCCACCTGTAAGCGGATAGTGATATTCTAAGTCCTGAGTAGCAAAAGATGAGAATATTATACTTCTATGGACGCTAGAAAAGAAAATACCTATCAGCATTTATTTTGATGACTTCTAAAGAATGAAATCATCCTGTACGTCGCGATTTTTATTCCTATATACTCAACTATATACGAATTGTTGATTTTTTCTAAGCCAACTTTGCTATGACGAATGAACCCACAATGAAAGGTATTTATATCAATGCCTAAACTGTATACTTGTAATACACTTTATCTTATATTTTGAACTGTCATAATATTACAAACAACTTAATATTTAAAAGGGGCGGAAAAGTTTGAAGTTCCAATGTAATGCATTTAAATATTTTTTTGTTTATTTTTTTTAATTCTTCGTGAATCACAATGCTGTCTAGTAATGTATTTGCATGTATACCTGTTATATATATATATATATATATATATATATATATATATATATATATATATATATATATAGGAAAGAAATATGAAGTGGAAATTTTTTTCAAGCGACACATTTCGTCCTTGAAGGAGGAATTTACTCTATTACGTGTAATAATTGCCACAAGGAATACATCAGAGAAACCTTAAGGAATTTGAAGAAAAGATTATATGAACATAAAAGAGATCCTTTACAAAACATCACATTTAAATGTATTAGTTGCTCACCGTAACGAGATTGACCACAATTTTGATTTAAAATGCTACTCTAATTAAAATAGAAAACAATTTTCTGAGAAAGCGCTTTAATAGCTAGATCATCCACAGTAAATTTGCGTCCAGATTATTACAACGTTGCACCTTTCTTGGCAGATCTTTTATCACAATGTGAGATATTTAATATCAAACATAAATTATCAGAAAAAGAATATAAATTAAATCGGCTAGATTATATACCCAAAACATATTAAAAAATAACTATTTTAAATTTAAAATTCTCAATGTTTCTTTCATTCGTACGCATGTGTAGTCGCAGCAACATAAATATAAACTTAGTCCGAGGAAGTCCTAAAGGACGAAATGCGTAATCCAAAAACGTTTTCCACATTGTCATACTACGTTCTCCTAAAATTGTTCTTTATATATACAAAATTATATATCATTTTCCCATATATATATATATATATATATATATATATATATATATATATATATATATATATATATATATATATATTGCGTGTATTGTGTATATATCACAGCTCATCGACTTCACTGATACAGAATATTACTGTTGTAGAGTAATAACACACTAAATATTTTTGTCAGGCAAGGACATTTTATGATTAAACAGCAACCGTCTTACACCGTCTTAGTGGAATGTTCTTCTTACATTTGGAACACGAGAGAAATGAGGGTGATTCGATTCCGTGGAAGTAGCATGGCGTATCCTAGTTGTAAAGGTTTGAACTGTTGGAAATAAGGAATGGAGCCATTTGACCATTTTCTATAGAATTAGTCTGTAAAAAATTGGAAAATAAATCTTCCTTACAAAACTGAATAATACACTTTCCCCTCACAAGACGGGATAAACGATTTTGAACTATCAAACCTAGAAAGTGACAATTCGGCAGCTCAAGCCCAGATATAGCAGATATACTCTTTTTGGTCTAGTCTGATTCTTCTGAAGCATGACAAAAAAGTCGTACTTCCTGGAGTGATAGAATGAGCCAACTATTTTCTCAGCATTTTTATCAATGAATTGTTCCACTTAAGGTCAAGAGTGATCTTGAGACCCAATAAACCTTCAAAACATGGAGCCTCATTGAGAGTAGAAATATTCATCATGGATGGAGAAAACTCAGGGTTTGAAACGATATGAACCATTTTTGAGGTTTTGAAATTTATAAGTGTTATTACTCATTCCAAGCAGTTATAATATTATGTCTTGCTTAAGCTACTCGCCGTGACGTCTGTTAGAAATTCTGATTGCTTCTGATTTATTTACCCAGTCTCCTCATCCCCCCCCCCCCGAGACGAGATGTGACACAATGTCGAATTTAGTGTAGGGAAACCGAGTGCATTCCGAAGACAGAGAACTTGACAATCGCGAGCCAGACAGCGGAGTGCCAGATTACGACGGACTAAGATTTATTACTGACTGAATACAGTAATTGTGGCACAAGTTCGAAATGGGGAACTGGATTAAAGCGAGTCGACACTATCCTATACCTAATCAGATTCACGATTCATTCTTTCATTACAAATTATCCATTCACCACAAAACTCATCCCTCATCATTCACTCCTGCATATACCCTAATACCACAAGTTCACTGGAAACCTACAATACACTCCATGACATAAAAATTTCAATATGTACAAATGTTCATATACAAATATATATAAAAATATAATGATGTTGTGAAATGAGGTGGAGGGGATGAATGAATATCAAACGGTAAAGGATGAGAGGAAAGACGTAAGTGGCACACGCCTCAGCCCTACAAAGACAACCACCTTCGGAGCCAAGTCGCAACCGTCGCTCCGACCTTTGCCTGTACTTCTGACCAATTTTTTTTTCAGCTGGAGTCCGAGCCTGAACCACACCCCGAGTATGTGGATAAAATCGTCCATCCAACCAAAAGGCACCGGAAGATCGATCCCCTTCCAGGCACCTAATCTCAAGTCGGAAGACTTGTTGCGGTTAATTTTGCCCCACGTGACCTTTTCGTACCGTTCAAGCGACTTCAGCACCACCTCAATGTCGCTGCTGGACAACACAAAAGTGGTTACGTCATCGGCGTACGCGAAAACCATGACCCGAGGGACAGAGATTATGCGTAGGTCCGGACTGCACGCCCTGTTCCTGAGCCGGCGAGTAGGTGCTCCAACGCCAAAGCGTAAAGTAGGAGCGACAGCGGGCAACCCTGAAGAAACGTCCGAGACAGCGCAAAAGCGCCCGACCGCTTTCCGTTCATCTGTACCAAAGCACTGAGGGGGCGATACAGGAGGCTAATCCACCGGCAGAAGTCAAGTTCGAATACGGCGGCCTACAGGACAGCAGCCAGGTACCGAAGGTCGACCCTATCAAATGCATAGGACTGATCCAAATTGATCAGCGCGACTTGCTCGTCGTCTTCTACACCTTTTAGGATAGTGCAAGTCAGATGCAGTTTGCTCAGAATTGTTCGGCCTTTCATAGCACAAGTCTGCTCGGGTCCCTGGCGGAACCAGTTGTTGAACACAGCAGTCAAAATCGGAACAAATATGTCCGACAACCTCAAGTACAATTCATAGGGCAGACCGGAGACTTGCCACTGCTGACCTTCTTCAATGCCGAGTAGACTTCGCCCTCCGTGATCTCCCCCTCGTAACTAGTCGCTTCAGTGGGCGAAAGCCAGCCAAATATCCGCGAAATTCTTCGTCACAACGGCTAGGCTCCTTAGTAAACCATCGGCCGACCTCAGAGTGCGTCCCTCCGGAATATCGAACTCCCGAATGTAACGATCGGAACCTCGACAGATCTCTTTCTTGCGCCCATGCTCACGGCCTTGCCAGATATTTTTAACTTATGCTTAACTAGCTGACGAAAGAAACATGACATGTGTCCTGAGGGACCACACAACCAACAGGATGCTACGGGCACAAAATCTCCCGAGACATCAGGACATAGGGGATTTCCGAAATCTCTTCTGGGTCAGTGTCACCTGGATGACAAAATCCTCAGTAGCGATGCTCGCCTTGCTCATTGTCGCTGAGACGTCCTCCACTTGGCCGTACCGGGCGATAAAAGTCCCATCCGGTCTTCGCTAATCTCCATGAACACCCCATGTACGGTTAACCTTGTCTTTCGTGTGCCCATGTACTCGGTTTGGAGATGAACCTTTTTGGCTGTCAGAACACTTCCGGCCAACTACTTGGCCTCTTACTCAGTCGCCAGGAGGCTGTCCCACATGGCGTTTGATCTTTGGGCCAGTGTTATGTCTTTAGACTCTTTAGGGTCTCGTACATTGTTTCTCTGCTAACCCCAATCAGTTTCTGAGTTTAAAATATAATTTCTCATCCGACACACTACGTGCGATTTTCGAAGTTCTTTTTAATATAGGCTTACCGTTTGCTTTCCATGTGGCTTCGGTGATATCACTTCCACTGTCCCGTTGCTTTTTTACATCTACATACACAAATTTTCTTTGGTTTTTCTGTAATTATTTTTGACGTCGCAACGCTATGTACGAATTTTTTTCTCTGAAAACTTGCATTTGTTTTACAGTGTGACTTTTTATGTCCTACTTTTCCACACTTGGAGCACTTTAAATTCTTAAAGGGACAGTCGACTCCGACTTAGATCTACCTTCCACATCTGAAACATGGATTAATTTTTCTTCTTCCACATTTTCCTTTAGTTTGTATGTATGCACATTTTTTTCGTCAATTTCTTCGGTATCGTGTCTCAGATTTAGAATCTACAGACACCAAAGAGAAAAAATTAAACCAATGGGGTTCTAATTTCTCGTCGTCACTCTTATCATGCGCGCCGAAGAAAAAAGTATTTTCCCAAAACTCCGTATGAGTTTCGATCACTCGTCGCGACTATAACAGTCCAGCTCACTATAACTCACTCCAAGCGGTTATACTATTATGTCTTGCTTGGGCTACTCGCCGTGACGTCTCTTAGAAATTCTCTTGACTGACTCCAACCTCCCCACAAAGCAGGATGTGGCACAAGGCTGATTTTTATGTGAGGCGTTTCCGAGCCTGTAGGCTCGGGCAAAAATTCCCAGTAGACCCCGCATACACTGGGTCGAGTTTGTCTACCTCCCCAGAGGAGACTCTCCCCATAGGAATAGCCTCGTCTGGGTTCCTCTTTGCTCGAAGGCAAAGAGTTCGACAAGTATGTCGCGAGCCTGACAGCGAACTGCCTGACTCCAACGGCCTTCCCTGACTCTCTTGGAGGTCTTTATTTAAGGCGTCTCGCCTAGTTCATTTCGGGGCGTGTTATTTACTCCACAACAACAAGCCAATTATTTCCCTATTGAGCTGTTAGAGCTCGGTCAGGAGATATCAGCTACAAGGGTCCGGCCATCTTGTTTTTTGAAAGTGTGTCGATAAACAGTGACATCATCTGCATAAATGTTTACTAATGATCTGAGAATATTCATAAGTTGATCGCTAATAAAAGCAAAAAAAAGGGTAGGACTGATGTGAGTGCTCTGGGGGAATCTCATGAGTTTTAAAAGATTAGGTTTTCACAATAACCATGGGCCTAGCCGAGAGAGAGTATTTGATGATTTCGTAAATTCTTCTTCTAGAAAATTACCTGGAGAGTCTGTGCGGCAACCACCTATGCCACAATTTCTCCAAAATCTTGGAGATGTCTAAGGCAATCGCACTGATAACAAAAGCTGCCATTCTACGCTTCGCCGATCTTTTGTGCGTTTGCAGTTAAAACATCAGCAGTGAATCTAGAGGAGTGAAACCCCAACTGCTACTCAGGTTATTTCTGGCGAAGTGATCAGCTACAGTCTAGTTGATAACAGGCTCAAAGATATTGACACTGAAGCTTATGGGGCGATAGGGATGAACACTCATCAATATTCTTGAAAGCAGATCAAACGATTGACACCTTCCACAGACTTGGGAAACATTTCTCTTTCAACGGTTAAACAATTTTGCTAGGATTTGAGATAATTTTGGATAAAGGTTCTTAAGTACATCAACAGGGATTTTATCTGGACTAGTAGCACTCATAAAATCGAAGTTTTTAATGAGTACATATTTTCATTTTAAATTTTTCATACTTTTTTCATCTATTTTGTTGTTTTTACCACAAATTTTTACAAATACGAACATAAAGCTACAAAAACTAAAAGTCTGAAGACAGCTTAATAGTATTATTACTATTACTGATGCTAGATAGTCAACGATGCAGAGTCAGAGGAAAGTGATAGTAATACAAAAGATACAGATGAGAACCTTGCCTGATGATACATTTATTAGCTTAATGATCTATAGCACCGTCTATAAAATATAGAATACTGATTTCAAGTCTCATCTGAAGTTAATACAATTTACTGATAATTTAATGGCGAAATAATGGCTTAAAAAAGCAAACAAAAATTGATAAAGAAGAAATTGACAAAAAATAAATAATGAAATATATATATATATATATATATATATATATATATATATATATATACACGTATGTGGAATGACATGTCTCATCACGTCAATCCATTAAAGGAATCTGCCTTTAGCAATTTGCTCTTATGTATACGCCATACCTCATTTTATATGTAACCTCAAAGGAAATATGTCAGAAAAATACGTAGGCGTATGTAGAACTGAAAAATAAGGAGTGTAAGAAAAGTGGTGGATAGATAAAAAAAAAATGGTGACAGGGAAAAATACTCGCTTAATTTCTAAAATTTACTTGCTAAGTTTCTAGAAACTTACTCTGCAATACTTCCTGTAGCTGATAATGGCGCTGTGACCAAGTCCTGGATAAACGAGTTTTGGCTATTCAGTAGGCAAGACATTAAATCCGAACTTAATGTATCGCGGTTTTTCTCAAGAAAGCCTTTGGTACTGTAGATAACCTGTAACAAGAACAAGCAAATGGTAATAAAATAAATATAATAAACATCTGAAATACTCTTTCATTGGGTTATATATGGAAAAACACGAACACGAATAAGATTTTGTCTGTCATTTGTAAAAATAATAGTTCTGAATTTGCTACTTATCTTGGAAGCTTTAACTAAATTCTTAATTAAAGTGTGAGTCATTTGAGCAATCTCCGTACATGTGGGAACATGAAGTATTATCCAAAGATAATGTTTCCCATTTTTGGTTGAAACATTATTATCCCTTTCTAAAGATCTATATTACGGGTGAAAAGTTGCGCATTTTACAGCTAGTGATAGTAATTGTTTGTTGTTAAATTTCAGGTGAAAAAGTATGCCGATTTTCAAGGCAAACGGGCCTTTCGTAATTAAAGGTTTGACGCAATACAATCTTCTTTAACCTCTTCTTCCACGTAAACCTTATAGCGGACTAAAGTAAGCCTAGTAAAATCTATTACTTGCTTAATGATTACATATATAATTTTATGGCACAATAATACCTTTTCATTGGCAAATTCACATTGTTATAAAAATGTTGCTGACAAACCTGGCAGCGTTTATTTTGGGGGTTTAGTTAAGAATGGAAGAGGTTACTTGAACAAAAGAGAGACACAAATGTATCGGTCGGTAGCAAAGTGAATATACTCTAGTTTTTTGGAATCATTATTTCTTTCAAATGAAAAACAGTCACTTCATGAAAGCTGACTTTTTCTTTTGTTACTTCTAGTGTCGACTGCATCACAACGTCGACATCTCTCGAGTTGCAGATTCCTCAAAACACTTCTTTCACTTAAAATCCGATTATCGACTACAACTTCGGCTTTTGGAATCTTAACTCATGAATTAAGAAAAAATAGGATATGGTGCACTCTCAGTTTTGTGACTTCAGACGAACTGTGTGAGGAGAAAGGAAACATTTTATTTCAAATTTTCCAACAATTTCTGTTAACAAAATAATGACCAAAAAGTTAGGAATACTGAATTCAGCACCGAGTGACAATTATAAAAATACTTTTTATTATGAAAAAAGAATGAAGTGCAGTCAGAAAGAAATATTTAAATATATAATATCCGCGATATAGCCAGCCTATTGCTTGTATGCGTCTTATGGCGGACCAAACGATTGGATCCTGAGAAGTGAAAATTAGTCTATAAAGGTAACTTGACTCTAAGATATTAAGTGGCAATGACCTCCTAGATCATTAGTGATCGTTATTAGTGAATTTAGAGCTGAAACCGCTATTTCATTCTAAAACATATCATCTTTTACGCAAACAGCATAATGCAGAAACATACATTTCTTAAAAAAATAAATAAATACTAGTGGAAATGCTGGGACGGCTAAGCGGTTAGCAGCACAGAAAAAGGAATCAAGTAGCCAAGTTAAAACCCAGGCGGAGATAATCTGTATTCTTTTTGCATTAAGGCTACTGTGAATAGTCATGAATAGGAAGAAATGATGCGACTGGTATAAAAAAAATTAATATCCAATAATTATGAAAATGAGTACAATATTTTAAAAAGAAAAAAAATACTTTTCCTTTATGAAAATCTAAAAAACACTTAATAGAATTTAATTTTAGGCCCTATACAAGCGTTTGCCCCCGCCCGTCAAATCTTACTCGTTTTTTTTTTAGTCTATTCTTGGTCAAGTCGAATATTTTTCACCATCCATTTCTATTTGTGCATGTTGATGATTTTCCAGAATTTTATAAAAATGTAAAACTAAATCTATTTCCTTAATTGACGGGAAACAACAATTTTCCAAGAATCAACATTTCTGGACCAACTGAAGATTGTCAGCGTTATATTAAAAGAAGTGATACAAAGTATATTGACTTCGGTTCATTTTAGATATTTTTATTCATTTTAGATATTTACAAACACGAAAATGGCCGGGAACTTCCGCTAATTTATAATTATCCACAAAATACCAGTTAGACTTACCAGATAAGCTTTCAAAAAGTCACAGATAATAAAAAAAATATTTAATTACCATACAAATATTTAAACTTTTCTTTTAATATTTTTTCCATCCGATAATATATCTTTGTGTAAAGTATGTTCTTTATTCTATTTTTTCACACACACGCATTACGCAAACATTGAGCATTATCACATCCAACATTATAAATAAAAGTTTACTCAATTTTTATAATCTTAATATTTCATTGATAAGCATAAATATTTTATGTATGACCTGAAGGGGCTTATCAGGTTAAAAAGTTTATGGGAAAAATTATGATTCATATGAATTCTTCTTCTCAAAATGACATGTTAAATTATAACAGAATTCAAATCTAATCAACTGCATTCACTTTATTTTAATGAAAAAGTCGAAAGATTTACCTTTTCTGCGTAATGGCAAATTCCGAAGAGTTCTGGATCTGATGCGCAGATGAAATATTCGCTGTTTGAACAATATTGATTTAGCTTTTGAACCAGAGTTTCATCACTAGATTGAGGGAAGTTGGACTCTTCATCCAAAAGACTCAAAATGCCGTTGGATTGCTAGTAAAGAAGACGCATATGATTACATTATATAAAATCAAATGTGTTTATAACTGATATTTAAATTCTTTTCTTGTTTTAGTGATTTTCTTCCATTATCGTTATTTCCATTCCTTCCAGAAGAAACTTCGCTAATTTGACTACCGAGTAACATGACAAAAGAAAATATTGTTTATTGTTAGGTGTATATATATATTATATATATGATTAATACTAATAGAATTTGTCACTAGCTGATTAATATCATATTCAGCATCTCGATTCAAGAGTTTTGATGGCGAACTTTTCCGTAAATTCTTCTGTCCATTCATCAAGAGATTTCAGCAAGTGACTACCGTTTTTCTCATTTTTCGTTATTTTTATTCTAAGTTTGATGTCATTGATTCATACGCTAGTTGGTGTTAGGTTGATTTTTTCTCTACGTGCGTGTGCGTGTGTGTGCAGGTGTGTTTATATGCGTGTGTGCGTATGGGCCAACTGTTGTAGTTATTTCTCCTTTTCATCATTTTATTTTCTCCTTACACTCTCTCCCTATTCCTTTTCCTTCTTTTTCTATCGTTTTCTGTTTGTCGGGCATAAAAAATAATTGTTAGATTAGGTTTATCTAGTGATTAATGGGATTGACACTCGATTCTAACTTTGTGATATACATTGTATCGATATGTTTTTATGGGCTCACGATAACAAATTTGCTTTAGTATTCAACCCCAGGTAATATTTTTGTCAAAAATTCATGGGACAATAACTACAAAATCTTCCAAAGAAACTCTTGAACCTAAACTTGAACAAAATTACTTAATACAAACGTGTAGACAAGAGTTATTTTCCCCTTAAGAAAAAGTTAACTGTAAAATAAAATTGTGTGTAAGCAGCAAAAAGTGCTTTACTGTGACAAAGTTATAAAAATGTTTTGTTATCGAAAATTCAGAATAATCCAACGTGATTTCAAGAACTTTATTTGTATAATGCTAGCCTTGATTAATCATAATTGACTACTGATATAACAGCTATCACCTGAGATGTTGTGGAGAGAATGAATTATTTTTTCTCTCTCACTCCTTCTCTTTTCTTGTCTCAATCTATTTGGCGACTAGATAAGCTTTAAAGGAAATTAAATTCTCCGAGCTTCTCAGTTACTTATTCATGTGCGGCTATACGTGTTTGTACGAGGAGGACTTAACATTTCTCTCATGGCTCACTTCTCAAAATCTGACGATATATCAGAATTGGTTGAACCGAGAACTTTTCAGTGATTTCCTATTAAAGGAAAATGGAAATATTTACATTATCTCTTAAATATTAGGCTCTCTTTTGTTTTGTAGTCTCCAGTTCGGTTTTTGAGTAAAAAGTGAAAAAAAGTTATAAACCTACCCTGAAGACCAAGTCTATGACCTGATCGTTATTGCGGTAATGGATATCTCTCCACTCGATACCTTCCATCTCGTATTCCTTGCGCTCGTAATGAAACATATTTTCCATAAAATACTGTTGCAATTTCTCATTAGTTAGATTAATCAGTAATTGTTCAAAGCTGTTGATTTGAAAATTTTCAAACCCAGATATATCCAGCAAACCAATCGTCGGTCCTCTTCGTAATCTGCGCACAAAAAAAATACTTCTGTTTTTGTTTGGCCCGTTACATTAGTTATGAGTTCAACCATAAAATTAATTACATAATGCACATAATCTTCTATTTTGACTAAATATTAATAAGCAAAACTAAATTCATAAGGAAAACAGAAACTGTTTTTTAAAAACGAAACATAAAACAAACTATCAAAAAATTCAATGCAATGGATTACATTATTTTTTATAAGAGTTACTCTCGTACGTTAAAGTTATCCTGTGAAAATTTTATTACCGCGTTTCATTTGCCTGGGATGGCCAGAGTTTTCGGTTAATTTGACCAACGATCCAACCAAAGAGCCTTGAATATATCTCCTTTGCTAAAGCATCTCGACCAGCATTTGCTTCTCTTTGAGACTTCCAGCTTTGTATTCTCTCGCCTGTAGATATATTATGTAATATAAAAGAATGAAATGAAATACATATGAAAAGCTAATTAAATAGTGATATTCGGCCAAAAGTTGTAAAATTTATGCATTTGTAAGAGTGAAGGAACACATCACATAGAAGAAGAATTAACTTAATGAATATGACCCAATCAAAATTTAATGATCCTTCTACCATAATTCATTTAGACGAATATTTTCGTACAACAATCAGCAAAACAACGCATGTCCTCAATAAAATTCTAACACCCCACATTACAATTCCTATTTAATGGATACTTACATTCATATTTACCATCAAGTGGGGAAGGAGAATAAAAAACAAGGATTTGCATTTAATCTTTTAAAATTTTCAGTCATATGACATGAAATGCAGCGAATATATAAAATATTCGTTAGTATAGGGTCACAATTATGACAGAAAAGCAAAGAGAGAAAGAACATTATGCTTTCTGTCACCCAACATGGAGGAGAAAGTAAAAACTGAAATGAGGAGAGACGAAAAAAATCAAAAGAGGCTAATGCCATTTATATTTCCAAGATAAGTTAATCATTTTAAAGAAACTAAAACTGGAATGGGTGTGCACATTTTTCTCAGAAGAAAATGTTTTTCAACCAGTCAGCTTAAGATGTTGTACGTCTAGTGTGCGTGAATGGAGGTAACCTCAAGCTTAACTCCATTCACTCACACTAGATGTGCCACATTCATCCAACTTTCAGCAAAATCCTCCGAAGAAAAAAATATATACGCGTATTGTTATATCCTTACACAGCCAAAACCCCTAACCACACACATTCTACACTTAACGAACCATCTCTCTTTCCATCTCTCTTTCAATCTGTAATAGTAGTCGCTGACTACAAGAACAATTAGGTCAGACAGGCTTGTAACCCCAGTATCATGTCCAAACAAAAGCTAAAAATAGATTCTCACACACGTGCAGAATGACGTCATTAAGTACGAACGTTGAGCGGGAAATATTGGGAGAAACTGGTTGGGGCAACGAATCTCTGAGTCGGACCAGCCATGAAAAGCTATGTGAATGGATTCACCGAGATGAAGAAAAGGAATGCCCTCCCCAATGCACACAAACTCCCAATACAAAATCAGTTGGAACCCGAGTTTTGTATGAGTAACATCTCTTTTTACTTATTACCATCAAGCAAAGGAAATCACACAATGAAGACAAGCTCTAATTTAAATCATCATACCATGCTGCATATGCCAAATGTACGGGTGAATTACTAAGTGTTATAATCACTTAAGACAGGCATGTGTGACCCATCCAATTGGACGCAGGCTACAACTCATACAGCGCCGAATCTTCCTACTCGAACGACGAATTCTACATGGATGTGAAGAAGAGAGTGAACGACCAGCTCTTGGGTTCAAAACTCATAACATTGAAGAAAGAACAATATACCAGTTGATGGAAGAAAGAGCCAACCCTCTGCGAACTTCATTCATCCTCATTGTCCATACCATCATAGCTAGATAGTAAGCACGGAAGCATACAGTGTTTCATGACCAGTGACGGGCTCACTTTCCTACAAATGGAACTGGCTTTCAAGACAAAATTTGGACTGCGCAGCATGCGAATCATGTAGCCTTCAACAAATTTACACAACGGGCGTACGACCACGCAGTGAAAGGAGGTGTGCTCAATAGACTCGTGGTTTCCAAATGTTGCGGCGCGCCTCTTAGGTGTGGCAGAAGAGGATAGCCGGTGAGGCGGAATGATTGAAAGACAATCAAAAATTTAGAAGCAGTTTAAAAAATTCAAAATATTATATAAAATTAAAATATTATTATGGATTACTTATAATTGCATGCATGAGTCCCAGTATAAATAGTTATAAATTATTATTGACCAATTTTATCACTGTGCTATTTTGCATTACATCAAGTATTAAGAATATAGTAACTAGGGTCTGCAAATTGGAGGAGAGTTATGATAATGTTCTGATTTCGAATCCGCGGTTATCTTCTTTTAATTATCTTTCTGTTTTTTTTTTTAATTTTTAAATATACATTTTATCATATAAAATTTGGTAAGGCGAGAACAAAATTTAATTCCAAAAATGCGATCCCGAGAAAAAAGTTTGGGAACCACTGCAATAGACTCTCCCATTTCATTGCAACAGTGATATAAACAGTCCCGCTTAGGAAAGCTTTTTTTCGATCCAGAAATGATTCGTTAAAACATTTCCTGAATCCCCAAGAAGTTATTTATATTCATGATACTTTGCTATCACGGATTAATTGGTAGTATTTTTGAACACACGAGGACATTCATTCATCTATGAACGAGATATTTTTATTGGACAAAATATGAAAGATGATGAGAAGATTACCTCGGATGTACTGGACATTAGAAACAAGAGCTTCAGTAAGTTCTACTTCATCCTCAATTCCCAGCAATTTTGCCACAGCATGCAAAGGATATTCATCAGTAACGGTTACCCCGTCTGTCTGCTCACACGGCAGGAACACGATGTTTGCCAAGTGAAGTACAGCAGCTAATACCATAAAGATTATTGCAGTGTGCTGAAGGAGACAAAGATTAAAAATGAAAATCGGAACTATTAGACAAATATAATAATTGTTGTCTTTATTTTAAGATTTTAATATGGAAAATAAATAGAATCGTTCTATTATTACTCGTAGTAATATATTCTCAACTATATTAGATGGTTGATACATATTGCGACTCTAAACTGGTGCACGAATTCAAATTATAGTTGCTATAATAGATTAAATAGTTTAAAATGTTAGTTCGCGTTTATATCATAAATATTAAACTTTATTTTTAGTGTCGCATCATCAGACTGACTTTACTTTGCAGTTTCGTTTGGGAATTTCGTTTACAAATTAGGTTTGCATATTACAGTCTAACGATATTGTACATCATGCACGTGATCTGAGAGTTTCTTTTTTCTGTTTTCTATCGGAGCTTTGCTTTCTGTGGCTGATTCACTAATGAAAAAACAGATCACGCGAGCCGCATTCGGAGTCGAGTTCTAATTGGAAAAAAATGATTTCCTTCTCCAGATTTAGCAGGTAACGAGGAAATTTACCCAACCTCTGTTCTACTGAGAATCATGTAGCTTGTATAAAATGTTCTCTTGTCCAAATTACGAACGCATTGACAAGGGTAATTCGCAAAATTTGAGAAGAAGAAAAAAAGGCTAAAAATATTCAAAAGCATTCATCGCTCATTGAAAACTAGATTCGATTTCTTGAGGGTTTCCGGTAGGAAATCAATTTAAAATATTGACAATTGGCTTTAATTTGAGACACGCTTACATGGGTGTATCTTACTGAAATAATTTAAAGAATAAAGAAAATACCTCTTCCGTGAACCCTATTTGGTGCATTATTGAGATAAGGTCATTAAACATCCGCTTATAAAAGTTGAATTCTTCAGGATCTTGGAAGACGCCATTTGTTAACTCTTCATTCCTCATTATTCTGAAAAAAAAATCAAACATTAGTTTTTGCAAAATAATATGTATTTCAATAAGAAAAAATTTAAAACTTAAAATTCAATAGTAAAATACTTATAACTACTGAATACATTTAACTCTTTGTTTTCTATTGTTTGATCTAAGTGAATTTTGTTATTGCTCCAGATAATCACTCATCAGAATTAAATCTCTGGCTTGAAATTGATTAATTGATATTATTACATAGGTTAAGATGTTTCATTTGACCATTTGATAATTTCGAAATTCTGTTTTTGACTAAAATACCCAGACGTTCTTACTCAATGATCTGGATACCTTCTATTGATAATCACTTCTATAAGCAATAATGAAAATGTATGTATGAAGACTGATACAAAATACACTTACCTATAGCTATCAGGATCTTCAAGAAAATAGTAGAGAAGACGTTCTCTGGACATTCCAGCAAAAAGAGCGTAAAATATATGGAAATTCTTCTCTCCGACTGTTCGGTGAACAACTCTGCTTTTTTGAAGAAGGTACGTATCGATTTTGGCTATAAAACAAATAGTAATAATGACAGTAACGGTGATGATGATGATGGACTAGGAACTTAACAATTGCTATAGTTATACATCAGGAACTTAAATAATACGTACGGTTTTAGAAATGTAAAAAAGAAAATTATCTTAGCCATTCAAAATAATGATGTATATAAATCTATATCATTTCACTTTCAAAATGAGAATAGCGCTAATCAAAATAGAATAGTACCAATTAAAACGGAATCATTTTTAAAAAATCTGCCTTGATTGACAATAGATTTTGTGAAAGTTGATTAGTGTGGTTTTGAAGTGTCGGTGAAGGAGCAAAATTCGCTTCGGTACCTTAACTTTGTTACTCTTAAGTTAGTGATTGTAGCATCCACGGCTCCAGACTTTTCCATTTCACGCATGATTCCAATTCTCACTGAAGCAATAAATCCAATAACTCCTAATATTTGTACAAATTTTCTTACAAGCATTCAAGGAAAATCATTATTGCTTTGAATATGAATCATGTCCAGTTTTAATCAAATTTAATACAAAATATTTAATTTTCTAAAAATTAATATATAAATATACTAATATTAATATGTACTAATAGTTACAGGTTGTTTTTTGTTTTAAATTGAATCTTGATTATTTGTAAAATACAGAGGTGGTAAAATCGCCGAAGTTTTTTACAGTTTAGCTTACTATCAACATTTACTAAAATACCACATTTACTCAATGGACCTACTTAAAAAGAAAAAAAAAATCGCAATTGGGAATGGGAAAAATACCCAAAGTCTGAATAAAATAAACAAAAGTCATATTTATAGGAAAGAGTTGCCAGCGTTTTCTGGAAGGGGAAGCTTTTTTACTCGAAACACATGAAAAGCTAACTGCTAGATGGATACAGAGAAAAACAGGATGCTAGGTCGGATACTGTAATCATAAATCCAGTTAAGAGTAACAAGCTTAATCTGTTTGGGTCCTAAAGCGAATTTCGACACTTCAAGACTCAGAAAAGCCACTCAAAAATATATTAAATAGCTCGATCAGTACAAGAAGCTAATTTTACAGAACTTATTTTTCAAACTCCGCTAAACTTACTTAAATGAAAACCTCTCAATCTTTACAGTTTGAGCCCACATAGTACAGGTGTTTACAAAATAGACGTGGCATTATTTTCTAGTAAAAATATAGATTGTCATCATGTTGTCGACATTCTGCTAAGTCACTTCTACTTTACTTAATGAGTATCATTTTATTTAGTTTAGCATTTATATGATTTATCTATATTATCTAAACATCCTGAATTTTACATTTATACAAGGCTTGAGACTAAATATATAATCTGAAAATTTCTCACTTGCTTTAAAGAAAAGTAAAATTTACATATTTACCATCACATAAATTGCCTTCTTCCATGTAATGGAGTTCAATGAATTTTCCAAATCGACTGGAATTATTATTCATCAATGTCACTGCATTTCCAAATGCTTCAAGGAGAGGATTGATCTAAGGGTTGATTGAAAGCAACAATTACAATTTCAAGTTTGCTATTTAATTACGAGCTAACTTACGTGAAAGGCTCGGAATCTGCAAGCAAGTGATTAAAGGAATAAAAATAAACATGCCTATTTCTACATTCTGCATGAATTCGATTTTGGAAAAAAACAATTTGATCCATTAGGCGCACAAAATTTGGTCGAATTTATGATACATTTCAAAAATAGCAAAAACAAAAAAGATCCATAGTTCTGATTTTGAAATATTTTGGTGAAATTTCAATTTTGGAAAATTTGGTTTAATATGCCCAAACCTATAAGTACTCTCGCAAATTGTACAAGAAAATATCCTTTTTCTACCATAATTTTCCTTCATTTAATCTATTTTAAGTGAAATTTGTTTGAAATATTTTCTAAGAATATAATCAATACAGTTAGTTTTTGTCAAGTCAACTTTAATAATACACGTTAGTAGACAACTGAAATGTTTTAAGTTATTAACACAAAGAAATAGTCCTTGGTTGTTGAATCCAGCTGATTTGACTCATCGATTCTTTATGCAGACAATACTTTATTGACTGCACATATATACTATCAACTTTAGCAATTTCCGTATTTGAATAAAACTTTCCAGCAGAGCAATGTGTGACAAATACTAGTCTGGATTTGAGTTTTTTTAAGGTAAGTACATTATGCATTTTTCCGCTTAAAAAGTGTACAAATTTTACATTCATAAACTCTGTAATGTTTATTAATATAAATGATGTGGCTTTTAGATAAGCATCTGAGTTGCATTTCTTACTAGTTGTAAGCTGATTCATAATTGTATCTTTCTATTATTATTGTCGTAATAAAAATAAGCACATCCCATCTTTTTTCTCGTTGTAAATATCCATTACAATAAAAATAAACGTTTTCAGTGATAAAGCTGAATTAGTTTAATAAAGTTTCATAAACTTATGCTTAGAGTTATTATATACAGTTACTATTTTGTTATAATTAACTGTTAGACGTGAATACAACATATGCAATTGTTAGTGCAAAGTCTAATTTCAGACGACGATCAAATGTTCGTGAACGGAGAAAACACAAAAAATATCTGTCAAACTTTAGAAAGAATTTTGTTTAATAACAACCTGAATTCAAGAGACAAAGAAAGCATATTTAAATTTTATATTGCAAATATATGTGTAACAATGAATCATATTGAATAATTTGAATTTGGCTGATAACATTAACTAATTAAATTTATATGGTCAGAAATACACCAATCAATTGATGCACTTGACCTTGCAAGCCACCGATGTTCTGATTAGAATTTTCAATGGACACACTTTCAATTTCATTTGGTTTTATTCTGAAGAAATCAAGAATCACAAATCTACGGTAATGGATGAAAGACCAGAATTTGGAAAAATTATTTTAAATTAACCTATCTTTAAAAATGTTATATTAATAACATGTGGATTTTGCAGATTCATAAATATTCGTTTACCGTTTATTTTTTAATTAATCGAACTAAATTTTTAGTTATGAAATTTCCCTGAGATAAAACCAAAAATAAAACCATTCATCTCTTAATTTCCTATATATTAACAATTAGAACGCACTTATGTTATCATTAAATAGACTGCAATATACATTTCAGTTCAAATAAAATAAATTATGATAATATTTCTAGTTTTATAATATCAATTATAAAAAATTATAATGTTCTGCTATTCTATAAGAAATGGTCACTTATTCTGTTTGACTCACCTGGACAATTTTCTCAACCAGATCCTTTTCATAACATGGAGATATGTGCATCAAATGGCGGATAATATATTTGGTGCTTTCCGTTTTGCCAGCACCCGATTCTCCGCTGACCAGAATGCATTGGTTTTGGCCTGTTTCCAACATAGTGCGGTAAGATTTGTCTGCCACCCAAAAGATATGGGGTGACTGCGAACTGCGCACCAAAACCTGATAATATTTTGCATGGTACTTGGAGAAAAAAATAGGAAAATAATGATCATGAGAATTAGGAAGATCCAAAAATGAGTGGTAACAGATAAATGCATAGAGGGGCAAAAAGAAAAATTTGAATTCATGGGTCCCTATATGTGGAGCTACATGTAGAGCAAATCGAATTAACATAGAAACAAGGGTACAAAACAGCATATTTATTTACTTATTTAGTAACACAGTTTTAAAGAAAGTTTTGTGTTTATACATACATTACACACACAGACACACTTTATATATATATATATATATATATATATATATATATATATATATATATATATATATATATATATATATATATATATATATATATATATATATATAGAAACAGGTTTCTATTGTCACACCAGGACAAAATAGTTTTAAGGACAAGGATCATAATTTTATTATAAAAATAGATACAAAAGTATCACGATTAAGATTTTAGGTGCCTTATTGTTAGAATATGTGTAGGTTTATGTATGTATATACCTATTTTTATGTGTGTATATATATATATATATATATATATATATATATATATATATATATATATATATATATATATATATATATATATATATATGTAGGGATGTGTATGTGCGTATATATGTATATATAGGTATATGTTTAAATCTACGTTTGTATTTTTCTTTTTTATATATGCGTGTGTTTGTATATGTGTTTGTATATAAGTATGTTTGTATGTTTAGTTTATATACGTATATGTATACATACATATATTTATGTATGTATATATATATATATATATATATATGTGTGTGTGTGTGTGTGTGTGTGTGTGTGTGTGTGTGTGTTTGTATGTATATGTATGTATATATATGTATATATATTTATAGTTGGTTTGTTTACCTTTTTACGTTGCTGTGTGGGTTGATATATTTATGCTTGCTTCTGTGTGTGTATATATGCATATGCGTATGCGTATATGTATATGTGTATATGTGTAGATATATATATGTGTATGTGTGTATGGGTATATATGTGTGTATATATTTATCGATAGGTAGGCTTTTCTGTGCTTCTGTCTGTCGTAATGAATGTGTGTACACTGTACACATATATCTGTATGTAGTTCTTATTTTCTTTTACCTAATGTATAATAAGGCGTATATAGACATATATGAAAAATATATATTTTTATATATATTTGTGTGTTTGGAATTTTCGTTTTTTATATATTAGATGATGTTATTTTTATACGTATATATCTGTTTTAATGTCCTTTCTTTCCCTATTCTTTGTTTCTCTGTTCTATTAGACCATTTTATCTATATATAAGTTATATTTTAATAAGTGGTTAGAATTCGTTTAATAACAATTTCAGTCTTGAATATTTCTTGGTTGTTGTATCGGACTGTCTAGATCAATGTATGTGGGTGTATGTACATGTCTTTATCGGTGTCTATGTGTATAGAAACTTGCATGCACATTTAATTGTGCATGTATGTGTATGTGTTCTGGTTTGTTTTTTTTTGTAAATGGTCGTGGAGATGTTTCCTGTCTCGTCACCTTTTTTTGTGTGTGTGTATATATCTAAATATGTCTGGGTGCTTATGTATTATAATCTGATTGTGTATGTATTGTCTTTCGCAAGATGTCATCATCCCATCCCTACACTTGGAATTCAAATGTATCCAAGTTGTCATGAAGTTAAGAGCAGTCGATCTTAACGTCTATTCTAACGTAATTTCAATATAAACAAAATAAATAGAATAACATATGTATTTTTTCTTTTTTCTTCAATAATTTTATAATTTTAAACTTAATAGAGATTTAATTTAGATTTTAAAACGAGTATTTTTTATTTTTTATTTTAATTTCATATAATTTAATACTTATTGGTTAGAATAAATTCTATTTTAGTATAACCCTAACTTTAAAGCATTTAATAGCTATTATAACTTTACATCGTTGTCAGGTTTTTTGAATTCTCGTATACTTGTATTTTGATTGGCCATGTAACAGCGTTTCTCCTTGCGAGAGGTGGTTAATTAATTTTAACCTTTTAAAACCCTTTATTCTACATTTAATATCATCACTTGATAAGACACCAGAGGTGTTGAAACAAAATGGGTATTTTTGTGGTGATTTTATAACATATTTATGTTATAATTTTTAAATAAATAATTATATTTGCTCTACTCTGTATTGAGCACTCTTTTAAGAATACTAATTGTTGGTTATTGGAATTTATTCCGTATACACCAATCCTATACTTATATATATATATATATATATATATATATATATATATATATATATATATATATATATATAATGAATTCGCTAAAGCACACATTTTAACAAAATTTGATAACTTTTTTTATTTTGTGATGGTGCGTTGAAATGAATTCTTATCACTAAATCTTATGCAAAACTTCTGCAGTTAACAATAGTGTGAATAGAATAATAATGATGATGATAATAATAATAATTATATGCTGCCCTTAAAATTGTAGAAATAAAATTCTCTAGTGTGTTTAGAAGCAAACGAATAATCCTATCCAAGCTATGAGGCCATGAAAGCTCTTTTAAGTAATGAATATCAACGGATCACCGCGTACCATAAAAATAAGCAAATATATTGGAAGAAATGAGAAATTCAAGGAATAACGAAAGCAATATTAATTATGACGCCGTCGAAATATACAAGAATGCATAGATTGAGAAGATTTGTGGACACTCGCTTTCTTCTGATAACGATTAATGACCATCAGAACTAATTGGCGTCAGGGTATATAAAAGGATAAAGGAACATAATAATAAGATAATTTGCTCAATTTAGAAAATGATGGTTTGCAGGTTACAGAATAACCACACTATTCCAAGCCCAGATAACTATTGAAGCAAGTTACTACAGTGAGTACACTATTAATAAAAAGAGACATGGTCACCTTGGCGAGTAATCTTTTTCTGTGCTGGTAGCCGGTGTTTGCTCATGTTTACCCAAAAGCCAGAATTTCAAACTTTCTACTCCTACTTCACCTATTTAGACTTATGCTACGGTAACCTCAGCAAAATAAATCAGGAAAAACAGCAAATATAGAAGTGTTTTTATAAATATGCTAAAGACTAGGTAAGATTTAATTTCTTTCCTTTTGACAAGTCACACTTAGATAAAGGTGAGTAGAAAATAATATCAATAGTCAGTTGAAAGTCGCCAAAATTAGGTTGTCAATGCAAACTGACGCCCTTTAATTGATTTCAACAAACCCAAAGGTGAAGAAAAAATAATTAAAACTCACTGCTTCTGTATAAATGGCAAGTGTTTTGTATGGATTAAACGCAATTAAGATTTCTCCGATGTAAGTCTGAAATGAAAGGAAAGAAAAAAGACGTTTAAAGTCAAAACTGAAAAAAATAACCAAAATGAAATGGAGAAATATGAGGATATTCATAAGATATTGTATTGGACAGAACAGTCATCAAATATATATATCAATTAGTAATGAAAAACTTAACTTTGCTCTGCTCCACAGTATCTTCCTTCTTTAAGAGATTTGCGTTTTTTGCCTTAAAGTGGCATTAAAACAGTTCGATGGGTTTAAATATTCCTAGTGGTAGTCATTTATCCCATATAGAGTATATAATAATATAATTAATAATATTTGTTAGCTTTTAAGTGTTTGCTTAGGCGTGTATAACTTTTAGGACAGAAAATGGCTTTATTTAAATGACTAAACGATTTAATTATAGTAATCACTAACAAAATTTATTTATAAAGAGCATGAAAGAAGAATAGATATGAATAAAAAAATTATTTAAAAAAATTATTTTTAAAGCTGAATTTGCATGTTAGTTATCTGCATTAAACAAGAATCGATAAGATGTGCAAAATATAAGACACTTGCTAAATGACATAATATAAAATCACATTTATCCGATGTCACAGTTCTAATTCATTTTCAAGGTTTTTACCGGACAAGCTTTGAGCTTTATATATTAATATATTATACCACAGTATCCATAGATATATGTAAAGCAATTAAATTCTTTACGATATTTTCATACACAATATTGTAATGTATTATCCTATTATTTTAATCTACAGGGTGATTAAAAAGTAACTCTCTGTTTTATGTATAAGCGGCCAGCCAGGAGTCCTGATCTAACACTCTTTTTCTTTGAGGCTGGTTAAAGAAACAAGTCTACTATACCAAATCAAGACTTTGGAAGAACTTGAAGGGCGAATACAGGAAGTTAAGTCTTCCACACCACAAGAGTTCCTGTTGAAATCAGTTAACGCGATTCCTGGTCGACTCAAGAACCTGGTAGCGAAATCTGGTAGCGAATTTTAAATAAAACCACATGCTAAACGCTTTCCTTTCATATCCTGTTATCATATTTCTTGTAAAAATTATAGTTAATAAATAAATTATACGTATTTTAAAATGGGGAGTTACTTTTCAATCACCCTGTATATCAGCTTCATATATGTAATACACCTGCAGCTATTAAATATTGACACTGTCGCCAGAACAGGTCACCTACTTAATTATAGCAAGCTCAAAATAGGCAGATGCATAGCGTGTTGATAGGCTATGGCATATTCTTAGCCTAACGAATTCCTGATAAAGATCAAAGATCGACCTATGCACGAAATTAGCTTAAATACGAGTGTATACTCTTTGTATAATTATTTTAAAAAATAGATTTAAAAACAATTTTTGCAATGATGTAAGTTGAAAAATCCTTGTCCGCTTCACATCTTTGACCATCGGATTTTTTCTTTATTGCCTGAAAGTTCATTATATATTACACAGATGTAAAGGAAATAGAGAAATATGAAGCAAAATCCACTAATTGCGCAATCATTTAATGGATGGTTTACCCTATTATCATCAACTATTAATACTTTTATTTTAAAAAATGAATAAAATCAAGACTTTACTTACATAATATTTGCCTTGTTCATATCGTTTTTGTAAAGCCTGTGTTATTGTTTTCTCGTCGAGTATTTCCAGAGTGCTTAAATCATCCACCGCTTCTATTTGGTCTTCGATTCGAGAATCCATTTTAAAAACTAGAAGGAAAAGCAGATTTATTCTTTAAAAAAAAAAAACTAATATAAAATTATCATTTATCAAGTTGTATTTCGTTATATTGTGAAAAATACAGGAAATCATTATTCCCTCCGATTCGTTCTGTGAACTTTTGCCCTCACCGACCATTATATTTGTCTATTACTGATCCTGTGCAACAAACTAATGCACAAGGTGTTCTTTTTTATCATCCTCTTCACAAAAGTTTACAATTTTAAAAAATTTTCTTTTATTTCATTTTTGTCTGAATAATAAAGAATCATGAGAATATCGAATCCACTAGTATCATTTAGATAATTAACCTTGTAACTATTGATCCGTGACAGGTGTCATCTATTTATCTTCCTGAAGCCTTTCTACTATTCAGAATAAGCGCCATAGTTTACCTGGTTTTGAGTACAACATGCATTTTTTCTTCTCCAACATAAACTACAATACTTTTTATGCACAAAACTCGCAATGTAAAACAGTTCCACTTTTTATTTCAAAGGCTTGCCTTAAAATCTCAAATGGAGAGTAAAATCCCCATCTCTAGGTTTTCATATCTATATCGTTAACGTAAGATATCACGCAAAAATGTTAAGGCAGTATAACGTTTACTAGCTTAGAATAAAAAAATCGGTGAATAGAGTTCAAATTCCGATCAAGTTCGTTACATTCACTTCTGCACAAATACATATCTTCTCCCGCCATCTTATGTAAGCACGGTAGACAGGGGTCTTTAATTGTAGTTGGCAAGCAGTCTAGGAGAAATACAACTCTGAATCCAATACCTCTGAATTAGTATTTAATGTTTCTGAAGCACACACGCTATACATCCAATGAAAATATTACGGTGTTCACAATTAACAGAGGTGTATCGTTGTGAACTCTTTGATCTCGACTGCGATTGATAAAGGCGCTATGTAAAGCCATCTATAATATTTATACGACTTTGGTATTGAGCATTTTACCAAAGTTGTAAGCCAGTAACTGCATATAGCATTTGGATATAAATGAGCAAATATTCTGAAAAGGTATTTCGTCGATTCCGTTTGCTGATGTAACCACTCAAAGCCCTATTTACCATTTGCCATTTATTCTGTGCAGCAATGTTGCAAAGGGTCTATTTGTAATATTCTTTGATTGGTTCTGTGCGATAAAATTTCAATTTGTCATTAAATTTAAGGTATTTTAGTAATATTTTTCCGTTTCCTTTTATATATATATATACTTCGTCTGGTGCAAATTAAAATCGACGTTTTAAAAAATTATGAAGCAGGGAGGGCCTGCATGCATCCGAAATCCTAACTGCGTACGTGGCCTTGAATACAAATGCTGGCACCACAGAAGCATGTGTTTCTGTATGCGTATGCTTGTATGTATACACATACACGCGCGCACTCGCGCACGCACGCACACACATACTCGTACATAAGCTTATATTCAAATTTCTATCTACAAAAGCGCAAATGTTTGAATATGTTGAATATTTCTTGACTGTTTTTCATAATCTTTGTTTATGCAAGCTTTTTAAACACATTATATTTTGTGAAAAGTTGATTATTATTATTATTATTATTATTATTATTATTAGAGGGTCGTTAAATGCTCGGGCGTATGGAAGAATGTGTTATAGCAACATTAACCTTATGTCGGTAACGATTTGCCTCTGGCATCCAGGTCTGAAGTGTGACAAAATATAACCTGATTCTTACTACATCGATATTAAACTGGAAAAACATGTATTCAGGAAATATACAATATCACCATCAGAATAATTTTATAGATTTATTTTTATTACGTGTATCATTCTAAGTGCATAAGCAAAAACCAGTTTTTCGTTTACAGCTAAAAGGGCTCAAATTTAAGTCATTCTTGCTCTTCATTCTACTTAAATATATGTCTACAATGTATATATTCCATCTCCTAAATAGAAAAAGATTGAGCTATCAAATCTAAGATAAATGCTGGATAAGTAACTTCAGTTCTTATTCGAATTTGTTGACAATATTTTTCCTATTTACCATTTCATATCTTTAATCTATCCATTTAAACGTTATTTTTAATGCATACTCATATTTGAGTAGATGCTCTGTTTTTATTTATTTATTTATTAAAGAGTATATTTATTTATTTACATCTACCTGTCTGAATATTCGAGAAATCTTGTTAGAAAAATATTTTATTATTGTAAAACCTTGCATTGATAATATAAATATCAATGCAAGTCTTATGTCGCTATGGTAGCCAACTGAATAAGAGATTCAGTGCGCTGTCCAAATGAGAATAAAAGAGCCACATCGTTTTGCAACAGATCAGTTAAGCAGAGTTTTACGTTAGATTAAACCAGTAGGACAATGATAAACTATTGTTGCGACGTTGAAAATCATTCGGAAAAAGATGAGATTTTTCTCTGTGAGAATTATTAAAATATATAAGTGAACAGAAGTGAATCGAGTTCATTTTCTCTGTTAATATCCATTATGCTACTCTGAACCTCCAAATGCGTTTCAGACAAGTCATTAGAAATAACTAAAAGAATTTTCATTTAACTCGAGTAGAAAATAGATTTTTGAACTGTGATAGCTGAAAGTCGTCACAACTTAATTAGATCATTCTAAAGATTTCAAATTTTGAATAGTGTTCCCCTTGACTTTGAAAAAATTCTCCATTAATTTAGCGGTTAGGGCGAAGTTTCAAATCTTTTCATGTGCGGTTCTATTTAAGTTAGATTAGATTCTCTAGTTCTCCATCTTGTATTGCAATATTTTAAGGATTTCAAGTTGAATGACGGTTAAATTTGCTTCTTATTCTGTAACTAATAATACATTTATTTTAGTATCTGATAAGACCAGCACCGACTTTACTAATTTTCACTGAGAAATAGAATAGACACATTTTCCTCATCTTAGAAAAAAACAATAACGGAAAAGGACTTTAATTCTGCATTCTGAAAAGTGATGATAAAATTACATAATAAATTCTTAATTTTAAAACTTTCTGCAAAAATCTAAATCAAGATTTGCGAAAAGAAATCGGCTCCTTTCTAAATGAAGGAGACACTATTTTTGAGTCCTGCTTTACTCTATATCTATGGTGTCTAAAAATCATACACCTTCTTTCTCTGTGGGGAGGTTTGCACACAACAAATGTCTCATTTTTCATTAAGTTCTACATATATGAACATTAAATATTGTTAGAAATTATTGTTAATATTATTTGTAGGTATATTTTAGATGTTGAGATAATGGTTCAAACACCAGTCATATGGAGAATAACTTGAGTGACTAAAATAAAATTGTACAAAGTTGCAAAGACTGAATAAATAAAATTTGCTCTAAACTCTAAAATAAAGTAATACAAGCAGATTTTATCATTTCTGTGATTCGGAAAATTATTATTTGTTAATGTTAATGTTGAATTATTATTAATTTGTTAATCTTAAATAATTCTATCTCCAATTAAAGCCAGAATGGTTGCAGAGGTAGTTGCATATTTGCCACAAGTGCCAGCAGTCGGTGACTGAATAGATATATATATATATATATATATATATATATATATATATATATATATATATATATATATATATATATATATATATATATATATATATATATAATGCACGGAAAGTGCAGGGAATATCTGATAGTTGTCGCGCACATGAAACTTTGAGCACCATCGTGCAGCAAGTAACACACGATATAATTTCGAATATGATTTTTTTTCTGTACATAAGCAGGCCCACCCTACTTGACCGGCTGGTGCAAAGCAACCACATACTTCTTATGAGACAATATGCTGGCTCTAAACTTACGAGTTATGTTCTCCATCTACAATTCATTTAAGAGCAACCTGAATTTTCACTTTGCCCTCTATGTAGCCACACAAGTGGTTTAAAATGAAAAAGTAGACTGATTACTGAAGAACAGTGTAATCTGGGAGATTCAGGAAGAAAACCCACACAGTTCCGTATTGTGAAAATAACTTAGTTACTCAACTCGATTGACATTGCAAATTAAAAGGTTTCATTTATATCTTCCACTTGGAAAACATTATCTTGGCACGTGATTTAGGCTTGGTCTCAGACCTGTCCTCTGTTCTAGCTGTCTCTTCTTTCCCTTTTATTTTCCTTCTATTCTCTCTCTACTTTATTCGGTTCATCTTTCAACATATAATATTACTGCCCTTCTAGGCTAATATATGCAGTAAATGTAGACCTCTGCGATTTGCCAGCTATCATTGAACAGGATGACACGGAAATAAAACTTATATGAACAGATTGCAATCATACAGTGTAATGTCGATATTTGGTAACATTTCAAATCCTTTCCTAATACCATTTTATGTAGTCATGTAAAGCTATTTTTAAACTTGTCATATCCAAGATTTAAAGCCACGTTTAAACTGATCAACTCTCACTGCTTGTAACTGGACATAGATAGGTACTTCCACTCAGTTACCAACAAAGTGAGCTCAGTTGTCATACCAAATCAAAAGTATCCCATTTTGCTATTATTTAATCGTTTTGAAACTAGATGGATTGAAACCATGTCAGCACAAAATATTTCAATATTAGCCCTTTTTTTTTCAAAATATATGCATTCCCACCAGTAGAATGTAGTTTCAAAGTGAACTTTTTAGTGAATTATCAACTAAAAATAAAATAAAATAATTGGTATTTAACACATAATCGTTAAAACAACTATAGTGGCAAAAAAGAACTGGCTAGCACAGCTCGACAGGGTAAATTATTTGCGGCCTTTTATTCTGGACCTTTCAAAGTCATATAAAGAAATTATTTCACTGTTGAATTCCACACTGGTGATAAATGTGTCATTAGAGAGATACCTTCAACTGATCCAGATTTGATCAAGATATCAATTTCAGATAATAATATTGCCAGTGAAGTTACACCTGATGAAACTGATAATTCCGATGAAAATACATCTGATATTCAACATCATCCACAGATATAGCATCCTAAAACTAAACACTCAGAAAGATAGATGGTGTTTTCTCAGAAAAATCACTATAATTACTTTAAATAAATAAAAAATATAATTTTATAATCCCTCTCTTGTATTTTTACGTCATACACACAAAGTACAAATTTTAATTATCAGATAACTGACGCATTATTAAGCATATGTAAAAGAATTAGACATTTCTTTCTGCCAACTACACTATAGGGCGTTTTCTGCAGAACTAATCTCAAGGACTATTCGTTAGTATTGACCATTCCCACTTATGAAACTGTTTATTAAATATCTGTACAAGTGTGCTATACCGTATCCGAATTAAAGAAAAATGTTTATTTCAAAGCGACATGTGATAAGAAAAATATAATTCATGGCCTGTTTAATAGCTGAATATTTTTGTATTTCTTACTTGAATTTGTGGTCGGTTTTCGAGCGCCAGTCAATTTGACATTGTGCTGTCGTAAGCTAAGATTAATAAACATCCAAGTGTCTGCCTTAAACAGATAATGCTTTAACTTTATTTTTATGATTACAGTATGCTTGTCAGTAAACATCAGTTAATTTCGAAATCCATTAGTCAGTGATTCTTTCATAAGAAAATGTACGGTGTAATAAATTAATTTTATATGTCAGCCTTTATTCAGCAATATTGTCATAGCTTTGTGTCTGGTCGTAAATCCTAGCACTCCCCTTTAAAATATTCTTCTTGATCTTTCTCTTGTATATTCCTGTGTAGTGTACATATGTTACACTCTCAACTCAACATATCTTCTAATAACGGAGTTTTTAACGAAAATGTTACAACAACAAAAATGTACATTTCATGGCTTTCTTTAAATTATGTATATTTTGATGGTAATAATTTAAATATATTGACACATTTTACATTAAAAACTTTATTTTTAATGACAACGATGGAAATTAACTTCTACGCTTTTTATTTTCTACATTAAAGTCAAATAATTTAACAAAAAGTCGGACTAACATCGTTCAAGTGATCAGACAGAGAAATACCTGAAATTGGATGTTTGAAAAGCGTTACTTACAATGAATGTTATAAAGATATAGTGCATAATTAGTGGCTAGTTGGATATCCCTAGACCTGGACAATCGAGAAAACTTTCGAATGGATAGATACATTTGTCGACGTTAGATGAGCAATATAGAAAAGTGATCTAAAGTGATGAATCGAAATTTAATATCCTAAAGTACCACCCTCGGCTTAGAGGTGAAAGTATCAGAATGTGGTTTCTTTGTCTGAAAACTGTAATATTGAGGCACAGCGTTGGCCGGCCCAATTGCCAAAATTCAGTCCCATCAAGAATTTAATGATCAACGGCTAAAATTAACGTCTGCCACAATAATAATATACTTGGAAATGATCTCTACAATAATAAGGTAAAATTTTAGAAAAAAACTCAAAGGCAAGCAGTAAGAAATATAATTATATCGATGACCCGAGGATCTTAGGTTGTATTAAAAATATTCCGTTATTCTACTCGATATTAGTGCTTATTTGCTTTTTTCATTTGTTCGTGCCTATTTGATATTCAAACAATTGCAGATGTTTGGAGTGTCCTTAGAATATTTAACCGTGGTATTTTAAACAAATTAACGTTACATTACTATACCTAAATAATTCACATATCAACTAAAAGAGCAAAATATATACTTTTAATCCGAGTATTATGAATTCATCAAAAGAAAAGAACATTTAAGTAATTTTAATAAAAATGGTTATGAAAGTTTAACTGAAATATATACCGACCTTCCCAAAGGAATCTGAAATTCTGAATTGTTGCTTATAGAAGTCTGTAATCGTTACTGGTTATCATTTTATATAAAAAATAATAGTAAGTCCGTTCGTGTGCATGCAAGTGGTCGAGCATGTAAATAAGGTAGCTTTTACACAGGAACAGATTCACATCAGTCCAAACAAAGAGTGTCGAAATGATGTTACGTTTGAGACGCAGGACTAATATGACTGTCATATAAACACAGCACAGCGATTAGGAATGCTTGGGTCACGTGACAGAGGGAGTGTGTGACACCTGTCATCTTTCTACAGACATATGTACTCCAAATGGTTGTCGAAACAAGTTTGATAGATGATATCGCTACAGCTTGTTTCAAGATTTTCTTTTCGTAGAAATAATTCTTGACGAATATGACCATATCGTTTGCTACAATCATTTCCATGGGAATATTATTGTTTACATTTCAGGACTTCTGCCAACTTTAAGTTCACTATTGAATGGAGATCGTGATAAAATTTAGAAAGATTCGCCAGAGGTTATCATAAACTGAACGTTCGCTGATATACTTGCTTATTTCCCATCGACAGTCGTGACTGGTATTCGAGATAGGATTTTGAATACGGATTTTAAGGCATGTAGGTACTTCCAATTGGTATAACACATTCTTAATACGTCAATTTGTGCCATATTTAGCGCTTTGTTTAGAGAATATCAATTGCAATTTCTGAATACTAATGATGCTTGATGGACAATAAAAAAATAAAGTTTAGAAATTTTGTACCAACGTAAAAAAGATATATTGTTATGCTTCTGGTAAATTTGAACCAACAGACATTCTCCATTCTCTCTTAAAATCATCTTTTATGTTGCTCTTTTAATTTTGTGAGTATATATGCCTGTGTGTGTATGTGTGTGTATGCGTGTATGTGTGTGTGTGCGTGTCTGTGTGCGTGTCACAATTTATAAATAGCGTTAATTTTCCCAACCAAAATTAAGCAAAGTTGCGTGAAAACTCTTCATTAATTCTTAATAATTCTACATACGATGTATCTCTAATCATTTTTCTATTAAAAAAAGAAAAAAGAATTTAAATCACTTGCTTATTTTACAATTAAAAAAAATAATTTTTGAAGAAAAGAAAACATTTTCTTGCGAAATCAGAACTTTAGCATTTTAAGTCATTTAAGAATTAGATTTCGTTAAATGTATTAACCGGATAGAGTAGGGTTCGTCTTTATGCACCAAATTTGACATATAAGTTTTATTATTTACATTATTTATAACATTAATTTTTTGAAAAGTATAATGTGATGCGCATGTGCATGATAAATTTTAAGACTCATTTCAAACCTATCTCTCAAAACAAATTAAACTGTCCAAATCAAGTTGAATGGACAAACATATACTGGCCATAATTTTGCAAGTAGTTGCTTAAAGTTCATTAATTTGATTTCACAATGTTTACTCATCCTTTTACAGATATTTACTAAGCTTAACCTACTCCTGTACAAGAGAAATGGAAAGATTGCATTGCTCTTGCAAGTGGATAAGGCCTGCTTGATTTGAATATCAGCATTTGAAATTTTACCGTGGCTCGAATATCGACCACTGGTTTTGAGAGGAACTACGCAGCTTCCTGAATCATATAAAAAACATTCCTCTAAAATGAATCCTGAAACTTACATTCTTCATTACGAAAGGCAATCCTCCTTTATTGGTTAGCATATACTGGCAGATTGTTTGATAGGAAATAAATATATGCACCAAATCGAGATTAAGGACTCAGATTTCGCAATCTTCATGAAATTTTCTATTACGAAAGAACACGTTATTCGATTAAATGATAAAATAGATGTTTTATTTAATAGATTTTATTATTTTGCTAGATTGATATGATAATACGCTTACAATCTCTTGAAATGTTGATATTTACGTTCTAAGAAGCAGAAACTAAAATATTCGTAAAATATTGCATTATTTTGTTATTTCAAAGAAAGAAGCACTATAATTTTGGATGAATACTGTATTGTCTGTCATATGGCAATCATTGTCTGTTGAGGAATTTAAAACAATTTTAGGTTAAGTATTGCTTGACTATCTAATAAAAATATTACTCACAATTTTAACTGTAGAAATATTTTAGAGAGAAAAACCTTTACTTAATTATCGAAAAATAGTCACGTATCGACAGATAAGGATTACACAAGAGGATTACAGATATAAAATTAAGAACCAGCTCGATACTCTAGAAATGTTACTTTGTCCAATAAATAGATATCTTCAGCGATACGCAAAGGTAATATTTTCCGTTGCAGCTAGTTTCTTATAAATTGATATATTACTCAAGATTTGCAGTTGCATCCATAATCTGTAAAATTATTTCCAGCAGTTTAAGAAGTAGTTCAAGTGATTTAGCAATTATAGGAAGATTCGCGCATGAAAGGATTTTATTTAGTACTTAATAGTAGCTGCCAGACCTGTTTTAGCAATGAAATTGTGCAGGTAATATTACGTAAGGGGGTGCGTGAAAGTTCTCGGACAGATAAGCATCTCAAATTCGTAGTCGGGCTGAGAACTTTTCAACATTTCCTCGTATTTCTAAAATAAAATAATAAAAATACATTATCTATTAAATTAATCTGATTGTCCAAGTACAAATATTTTTGAATCTGATTCATTAACTGTTACTAATATTTTCCTTAGAATAAAAGATTAATATTAAACTAATTTAATCCTGTAAATATACATGAAGCAACATTCTTTTTTATTTCAAGGCTTTAATATTTATCTTTACGAAATAAATAGTTTTATTGCCAATAGGAAACTTTAGTTCCATCACATGACATTGTCCCATACATCTCCTTTAAAAAAGATCTCTGTAGGAATGTCATAGCATAAAAGCTATCGACGCGGGAAATTGGAATCGGCTTGCTGAATTCAAATTCAGTCCGAGTCTGTTTAGCGATTACTTTCTTTGTGGAGCAACCAGACTAAAAGAAGGTCAACTCTAAATTCCAGCCCAGTCTGAAGAGAGAGGGCCTCCATCCAAATTTCTTCTCTACTGTTACGGCTGCAGTACATGTGGTGCTGCTACGACCCTAATGGATTATGGGATTTTTCCTCTTGATAGGAAAATGGGAAACAATATTCAAGCAATAAAAATTCCTCCCCCAAAATTGTTAAATCCAAATAGAAGTAAATAGAATCAATAGACCAAATACTGATTTTGCATTGAGTTCGGGAGTCAAATAATAATAATATATTCAGCTATATGGAATATTGTGTTAACCAAATATATATTTCTATGGCTTATATAGCTTTTAGATTTATTTATAAATAAAAGTTTATGCTGCATTTAGTGTGTTTGCATAATAAAATCTGACATCTGCAAAGCAAGATATTATCAGAATTTTTAATAAGATTAAATATTATAATTTGAAACTCGCATTATATATATATATATATATATATATATATATATATATATATATATATATATATATATATGCTCATAAGTAAATTTATAAGTAAATTCAATTGGTTAATATCAATTTTATTAACTATGAAAACTTTGACCCGCATAAAAAATATCTGACATTATGTAAACTCAAACATTTAAACCAGTAGAAAATACAGTACTAAGCTACAAAGCATACCTGTTGCAAAAGTACCTTTTATATCAGTGTATCTTAGCAACATATTGCTGTAATAGTTGCAAGCATTTCTCCATGTTATAGTTTTGGGTTGATAAAAAAAAAACTGCTGCTACTAAGTCTATCTTCTATTCGTAATATCTGCCACAATAATAATTTCAAGGTATAAAAAAAAGAAATTCATTGATGTGCCATTAAAAATAACGATTAGAATAGGATTAGAAGAAAAGAAATTTACATTTTCGTTTTTATCTGAATATTTATCTATCCTAATGAATAATTCGTTTTTTATCAAATCTATTTTTAATAACGATGGATATAAACGAAACAGACAACAACCGAGGCTTCAGATTTTCAAGTTCTTCCTCTTTTCTTTAATTTAGACAATCAGACTTTTGAAAGAAAAGACAAGCGCAAAAAATCTCTTCCTCGGTGTCCGCTCTGGCCACAGTTGACAAAGACGTGTCGTTAAACACAAGTAAACTTTTATGGCATAGTATGACGAATTACCTGTCCACTTTTGTGGTTTGCAGTCATGACAAGCTTTAATGCATTTGCAGGGTGCGGTCTGCAGTTGAATGGACATGAGTGGGTTACTAGATGGAAATCTGCCGTTTTTGCTAGAAAAGAAGACAATTCTATTTAAGTCTTGAGAGTTATGCTTTGTGGCTGCTAACATCTTAATTCTTATTTTCCTTTTTTTTTCTTTATTTGTCTGAATATTCAACAATTAGAGAATATTTCGGAGTTTTAAAATAATCACCACAAAAAGGAAATCATTACGCTCTTTCAGTTCAATGAAATCTGGGCACTGATTCTTGAGTAGATTGTACAGAGTCAAGTTTCCGGGTCGTACGTGTAAATTTGCTTGTCATGAAATACGGCCTTTGAAACCTGCACTCTGTCTAAATTCAAAAACTGACTGCATTCGACGTTCATGTAATAAAAAGGTTGTTTCGTTACATCGGCATCAACAAAGCCAGTTCAAATTTAAGACGTGGAATTATACATGTTTGTTATCCACAGAATCAATTCCTTCATGTATTTATAAATACTCAAGGATATTCCATATTTTCTGACACGGTTTTACTGTTCTAAATATATACTGGGGTTACCTTTTATCATCACTGGTCCAAACAGTGGGTTTCCCCAATATTCTAAGTGAATAGATCTTATCTAGAAAATCAGCTTCTGAAATGTTGGTTTTTATTAGTTTGATACAGGCTTAGCTGCCGCAGGGGACGCAGTACGACATCCAATGGCATTAATGCGAAGTCAACAATGTAGACTCAGCTAGTATTTGAAATAGACATGAGGATTTCACTTTCCATGCCGATAACTGTTACACCCATATATATATATATATATATATATATATATATATATATATATATATATATATATATATATATATATATGCGTGTGTGAATGCATATATGTGTATACTACATGTCCATCTTGGCGCAAGATCTTTTTTTGGTATCCCTCTTATATATATATTTCTAAAGAAAGTAATGGTTTTATATTTATTTTTTCACTTTAAACGTTATTTTTAGTGGATACTCATATTTGAGTAGACGCTCCGTTTATTTATTAAACAGTATATTTATTTTCGTCTACCTTCCTGAATATTCGAGAAATCTTATTAAAGCAAATATGTGTTCTCCAGGGCATAGGGAACCGTTGTTATATCCAACGTGCTCCAACTCGGTTCCGAAAAATGAATATTCGAGAAACGTTATTAATGAAAAATATGCGCTCTTCTTCGTAGCTGAGTTGGTTAAAGAACGTCGGCTCTAACGATGGTCCCCCCTACCCAAGAGGACGCAGGTTCGAATCCTCCTGGAGGGTGCATATCTTTCTTTAATAAGATTTCTTTATTCAGGCCGGTAGACGAAAATAAATTAGTGTATTGTTTAATAAATAAACGGGGAGTCTAATCAAATATGAGTATCCACTAAAAATAACGTTTAAAGTGGTTATATATATATATATATATATATATATATATATATATATATATATATATATATATATATATATATATATATATATATATATATATATATATATATATATATATATATATAAGAGAGAGAGATAAATATATATATGTGTGCATGTGTGTCTATGTGTTAATCTGTGCGTATGCATGCGCGTGCTCGTGTGTGTCTAATACACTTTGATATAGGCTTGTGTGTATCCGCGATTTAAAGACACAATATATATTCGTGACCGCATCATTAACACATATACGAGAGTGACTGGAAACTTTTCAAGCGATCATACTGATCAAATCGACTCAAATTAGTGGAGATTATTCCTTTACAATAAACGTAAATAAAACTGAAATTACGTTGCATTTCGATGTTTATTTTTATCATGTTAAATACGACCGAGCAAGTAAATACCTGTTGTATATTTTAATTTAATTAAAAGAACTGGATGGAAAATTGTAAATAAATCAACACACTAATGAACTTTTTCAAGGTTTATTTCAGGTAATAAATAAGTCAATCGACTGAAACTATATTTGAAATTTTAACTATTTGGATATGCTGACCAGAAGTTTATTCTTTACCCGCCAAAAATCATATAGTGATAAAAGGAGATTTGCCACAGATTCAACTGGGAGTGGAGAAGGTGTTGTTTTACAATGACTATCATTTAATTAGTCAGCTGCATTCACTGATCCAATCATTATTCCTTTCCACCAAATATTACTTCCACATAACAAACATAGTCCTGAAAAAAAAACCTCAGGAAGATTTCATTAATTTTCTACATTGAATTTGCTAGAAACCTACACAAATATAAAGTATAAGACAAAAGAAAAGAAATCAACTGGTCTACCGTTCTTGGATGGCATTCGTTTATTTTATTTATTTATTTAGTAAGGTGCTCAGTCGACAAAAATGAGGGCAATTGATAGAAAGTTTTAATATTTTAATAACATTTTGAAGCAATGTATTGAGATTCAAAAGACAGAAATCCAGAAGTCACAACTAAAATAGAGACCAATGAGTCGTATTTGTTCAAGCTTTTCTTGTGATGGACTCAGATACTTTTGTCTACTAAAAGATCGTCTTCAAATTGGTTTTGAGATAGGCATTGTTGTCGCCGTCTTTGTAGTTCTGTTGCTAATCTTTTTCTTTCGAGAGGTGTTTCCATCTCGAGCCACTCCCTTGATCTATCCACTTCCCTTCTCCACATCCTCTCATTTTTCATTCCTATCTGCTCTCGCTCCAAATCTTCTGTAACCCCCTTGCCTTGATCGACCCACTGCCTTTCTCTTTCTCCACATCCTCTCCTTTACCACTCCTATCTGCTCTTCCTCCAATCCTTCTTTAACCCCTTGCGTGATAGTGGCTTCCAGCCTTGCTTGGGGTGATACGCTTAAAAAAAAAATATTTAACACATAAAAAGATATTGAACAATAAGTGATTTATCTAATAGCAATGTAACATCGCAGTTACAGTATGCAGATGTAATATATCTCCTGGTCGATACAGTACATAATATAATCGACTATACCGATCACTGAATACTGAATGAAACTTTAGCGGTAATCACGATACCAGTTATCACAGTCCAGTAAAAGATGCGTAAATTGGGCAGGGTTATTTTCGTTGTCCTTCTCCTTGTCTTGTGTCGTCTAGTGCAATCTTTTACGTTGTGTACGTGAAGGGATGAAGGCGTGTCTTTTTATTCACTCTAACTCTATTCGTGGTCCAGACGATGCCTCGATCCTAGCGACTTTCTTAATTCAGGTGATCTTCCTAAATGGAGGAGTACATTCTAGCAGAAGGAACAGATTCTGTTGATAAAGCTATCAACAATTTATAAATGATGAGAAAATATAAAAGTTGCAACAATCACAATCATGAGTCAGTAAATTATTTTCTTTCGTTGAGGCATTGAGAGATATCCAATAGTTAAAATGTGGGTGGGTTTCAAACTTAGCTTCTGCAATTGGCAGTTTAGTCTCTGGATCTGCCTAGCGCAAACTGTCTGCGGGGTCTTCTGGCAAACCCTGTATGCATTCCTGGCCACCTGTTATCAACTACAATACTCCTGTGTGCATTCCCGGTCGCCTCCTGCCAACTTATTATACAACCGCGTGCGTGGCTTATATATACTTCTGTCCTTTGGATGACTTTGATAGATTTCATCCCTGAACAAAGAATATCCTATTGGCATTGCATGTGACCCATGCTTCTAAAGTACTCAGGATCAGGCATTTCTGCTAGATATGTACTAAAATAACATTTCTCAATTTTGTTTTGATTTTGCAGAATTTTGGCAAACACATTCATCACGTCATGTTCGTACATTTTGTTGTTTGGAAACATATCCCAAATTGTTTGCCATTTTCATTTAATGCATTGTGTGATCTTATTTTTGTATTCTGTATATGGGAGTTTAATTTTGTTATTGTCATTTTGGTTGTCTCCTTTGCTAGTGTATCAACATTTTTATTTCCCTTAATGCCTACATGGCTAGGAACCCAGGCCAAGGTTATTATTTCATGGATTTGTATCAAATAGTGAGAGGTTTCTAATATTTCATGTATGTAAGGGTGGTTTGGATTTTTTCCTTAATTGCAGTTAGGTTGGATAGGGATTCTGAGAATATTATGAATTTTCTGTCTTCTGAGTTTTTAATCATTTCGATTGTAATTTTTATGACATGTAACTCAGCTGTATAAATGGATGCATTGTTTGGTAGTCTAATCTGTTTGTAGACTTGTTTATTGGTGACTGCAGCACCTGTTCCGTCCAGTATTTTTTATCTATCTATATAGAATGCTTTGTAGTCGCTGTATTCATCTCTCAGTTCTCCATATTTGTTTTGACTCATGTAGTTTCTGTGTCAGTGTTAGGTTTATGTGAGGTTCAGAGATTTCCCATGGAGCTATTTTATTTATTGTAAATGGTGTTATGTTATCAGGGGTTTTAGACGCTTGTTTTAGTGTTTCTTTGATTCGAAGTACAAATGAGGGAATAGCTGCTCTATTAATGTAGAATTTAATTGAGGATTATATGTTTTTCTATGTTGGGTTGTTTGAGTTGGATTGTAGTTTTAGTGCGTATTGGAGGGATAATTTTTCCCATTCTAGGGACAAAGGTGATTCGTTGGCTTCTATATACATACTTTGCATAGGTGAAATGCGGAAGGTACCTAAACTTAGTCTCAGACCTTGATTTTGTATGGTCTGTAGTCTTTTGGGGTAGAATTTGCTTGCGGCACAGTAGATAATGCATCCATAGTCTAATTTCGCTCTGATATACGATCTATATACTGGGCATTACTTTTCAGTACACACCCTAGTCCATTTTCTATATTACTTTTAAAAGGTTCAAAACCCTTTGGCATTTTTGTCAAAGGGTTCTGAACCTTTTTATTGATGTGCTGTTTAAAGTTAAACTCATTGTCTAATATGCCTGCTAGATATTTTGTATATTTGGGGGATGGGAATTATGTGCCCATTTAGTTTTATTGTGGGCCGTGGTGGCATACACGATTTTATTAAAAATGAATACAGACCTTTCTTGTTTTAGAAAACCGGAAACCATTTTCATTGGTCAATTTTTCTATCTTATTAAGGCAGATCTGAATATGTCTTTCACGGGATGACATGTTTCGAGATCATCTACATACAGGGACTTTTCAATACTTGGGTTGATGGCTTTTACGATGTTGTTGATTTTGAGAATGAATAAGGTAACAGACAAGACACTACCTTGAGGTACTCCTGCATATTTCTTGTGTGGGTTTGATGTTGTATTTCTATTTCGCATTCTGAAGATTTTCTTTTTCTATGTTTTTATATTTTTGGTTGTGGTTGGGTTGTGCAGGAATACCTTGATCAGTTTCCCTTGTTTTTACTGCTTTTTTTGTATTCTACTCTTAACCAGGGTTGTGATTTGATATGTATTTTAATGTGGGATTTAGGTATTGCTCGTTCCTCTATTTGTATTACTGTGTTTGTAAAAGTGCTTGAGTATTTCCTTGTTGATTTGAGATGAGCAGAGTTCATTGAATTTTGACCAATTGGCTTTATGGAGTTGCCATTTTGAATTTCTCTCCTCTGACATAGGTTTGTTTATGTCTAGAAAGATAGGTGAGTGGTGACTGCTACATTAGTCGTCATGGACTCTCCACTGAAAATCCATCAAAATTGATGGGGGTCATATGGTTAGGTCAATGCCTGATTTTGAGCCAGTACCTCGGTGGAGATATGTGGGTGTTTTGTTATTAAGGAGGCATAGGTCCGATGATTCTAGTAGAGATTCTATGACTTTACCAGTCGGATTGGAGTTGTTACAGCCCCATATTTTTCTATGTTAAAGTCTCCCTTTAATAGAAAGGGAGTGGGAAGTTGATCAATTAGTCTTTCTATTTCAGTTTTATTCAAGTTGTGTTTAGGGGGGAATGTAGATTAAATAAATGGTTACTGTTCGATGAAGTGAAGCTTTCATTGCCATGGCCTGAAGGCTTATATTTAATTGTAAAGCCTCATCGGGTATTGATTTTTTAACTAATATCGAGGTGCCACCAACTGGCCTATTGTTTATATGCTTGTTTTACTGCAGGTGTCATATATTTTAAAGATGTCTGTTTCTTTGAGGAAGGTTTCATGTAAACATTCTATGGCTGCGGTCTGTGAGGAGTCGTTTGATTTCCTCATAAATTGATTTCATGCCTCTGCAGTTCCACTGTATAATGTTTGTATTCTGCATATTCGTGAAACGTTTCTGTAATGTTATGCCATCTTATTATTGATATGTTGAGAGTGTAGGATCCATTTTCATTTGTTCGAGTTTTTCAAACTTCTTTGTCCTTGTTTGGCTATTTTCGGTTGGATTTTGTTTTGTTTTTTTCTCTATGTTTTTTCTTACTGATTTGTTTCATTCTTTTCCTTTATTGCTATTGGGGTATTGTTTAATTTGGTAGAGAGATAAATTTCCTCATTTGTTATACTGATTTAATGAGATTTTGCAATTCATTTATTAATTATATTAATTGTGTTTCTGTCTTGTTTTTTGTCAGCTTATTTCCTAGATTTTAATTAAGATTTGGTGGTGTTTTGGTGTTTTGTGTTTTATTTTTGGTTTAAATCTTCCCGATGCTTTCATCATAAGTATTTTATAGGTCCGATTTAATATTTTTACATCGACCTTTCTCATCATGTTCCAAACAGATTAACCATATTTGCCTGCCTCTAATAGCTCTACTCCTTCGTTCAGGATTACTAAGTATCTCAATACCGCAAGTCACTAAACAATATTCCATGCGCTGATATGATTCAGTCAGAACCAATGCCGTGTTACAGCCAAGAATAATCAATAAATCATGGATACCATTGACTGTCAGAAAATATAAATATAAACATACTTTTTTCTCAACAAATTGAATAGAGTCCGTATCTACTATGTGTATAATCCTATAAAGACTGCCGGAAAAGTTTAATTTAAAATTAATGTTGTCGAATTTTTTTGGTTAAAAGTTTCTTTTAAATTCTACAATTATGATTATTATTAATTTTGCACTATCTAAAACTGAAGGCGTGACACGAAAGATATTTATATATAGCGTAACCGTGTTGTCAAAAATTGAGGCTGTTTTACAACAGTCTGTGGTTAAACCTCTTTTTAATGTACTGTTCTATGATATGATAGAATAGGCATTATAGGGCTGATGGCATACTTTGCGCAATATATTATATACACCTGTCATCAAAGGGTTTATTATATTTTGTTCCGTATATGATACAACAGGTATAAACATTTAAAGACAGTATCATTGCCACGCCATTTTATGTCTCTTTATTTTTAAAAAAATCCTCTATTATTATTGAAGGAATTATAAACATTATTAATTTTGTCCTATCTAATTATATCACGAAATAAATAAATGAAAATACATAATGGTAATTATTATTTATATATTGTGTTCATTATTAAAGTAACTACTCATAAATTTACTACCGTAAGTTGATTTAACTCCCTTTCCTCTATAGGGTATGAAGTGAAATATATAAATATATGCACAACGATAATTATAATATAGTGTTGATTTATTAGCATGTTGTTTTGTCAACCAGATAATGATGCGGTCGTTTAATCAACGAAGTATTTTCTGTCTAATCAGAACACTTCAATTCGAATCCCCATGTTTTCCCATTTCAGTTCCGATAGATTTCAGTTTGAAAATGGATATTCAAAAATATAATTATTTGATTCTACGCTCTAATCAGGCATTGTTAGGCCTAAGCAATTTAGCAGTTCATTAATTTTTAATAACAATTGAGGGAGAATTGAGAACTTTTCCATACTTTTAGGTATATATCTTAATTCTCAGTGCCTTCTGTGTTTCTAAGACCAGCTGCAACAGAGTGGAGACTATTTGCCACCGTCCCATTTTTATTTCTAACACCTAGTTACAATTGGTCCATATCCTAAAAAATTTTAGGAGGAAAAATAAAATCCGAGTGTCGTGTCCACAAATACAACACAATTTTTATACCACGCGAAGAAATGGTCTTCGCAGAAAAGGAAGAGAGCAAGCTAAATATGAGAGTAACATTTATACAGCCAGATATATGTATTGACATATTCAAAATCAATGTTCTTTGTGCGTGTCCATGAAGAGACTAATAGTTCGATTGTTCGAAATGATTTGTCGCAAGTGAGTCTACAAAGTTTTGAAGTGTTTTTGTTGCAAGTAAGGAAATCAAGTCATGTGGTACGCCAATATGCGCGCGTGTGTGTGTACGTAGCACACGCTAATGAAACATGTGTGGCATTGTTGATGATTACGTGCGATAGCAGTAATTCTAAAACACAGTGAACAAAGAGAGTGGAGACAAGACTTTCGTTGTGGCGTTGTATATAGAAAAATTATCGCTGACTGACGCGTTGTAATGGAAATGTGTGTCTAAGCTGTTGATCGAGGCATAGGCTGGCCTGGTTCGCCGACAGTCCTTCACTCCCTGTGTCGTTGCAGATCTGGTCGCTGACTGTTTCTGAAGAGCCGTTTTTATTGCTTTGGTTAGGCTCCGAATCACTATCTGGGAATGTACTCAGTAACCCAAGCCCAGACCTATTTCCAAGTCATTTGGGGTTCAACCGCGCGGACGTCGTAGAAAGCATACCTTGTGACTTGTTCTATCTAATCAGGTTCCAGAAACCACTTATTTAATTTGGAACTGTGTTTGTACAGAATTGTAAAAGGCTTTTTGTATCTACTGAATTTAATAAAATTAATTTTGAGGCGTCTCTTATTTGTTTGTGCTTCACTTATTGGCCGTAAAATATAGGAGTTTATATCCTATAAAAGTAAATATCTCCTCCACCTGATTCATCATATATATTGGACATTCGGATTTCGATTTTTACTGGTTTTTATAAAAAGTTTAATGGCATGAAATTAAAAGTTAATTCTGCAAAATGTAACTATGTAAAATATTCCTTACTATTCCAAATGAACTTTTAATATCCCTTTATTATTCCAAAATAGCACTTTCTGTGCAGATGTATTATAAAATAACATATTTATATTTAATCAACTGAACGAATTTTTATAAATAATAATTGCTCTAGACAATTTTTCTCGACAGAATCTATTTTGCACACTTATAGGTCTACCATTCGTCCGTGGATCGAATATTGCTGTCACATCTGGTCTTGTGCTTCTGCTATATATCTAGATATTCTTTAAAAAATCCAAAGAAGAATCTGCAATGGTATCGGGCCTGACCTGGCATCTTATTCTCAGTCACTTTCTCACCACTTAAATGTAGATTCCTTGTGCCTTATCTATAAACATTTTCACGGTAATTGTTATCATTTATCTTTTTGGTACCTCGACTTCATAAATTTAAGCACAGTACTCGATTGGCAGTTAGGTCATATAATGTCACTAGTTCTTATAATTGCTAGTTGAAACCCTAAGTTTTATTCTAATAATTTCTTCTTCCATACTTCTCGTCTGTGGAACTCTCTTCTGGCTTTCTGCTTTCCAGTCAACCACGATCTTGAAAAATGTAAATGCAATGTTAATCGTCATCTCCCGTCTCCTTGAATCCTGTACTTTTATGGTCCTCACGCTCTCTTTCATTCTCAGTAACCTCTTACATCCTAGTGGCTTTTATTGCTTTGTTTTGATTATATATATATATATATATATATATATATATATATATATATATATATATATATATATATATATATATATATATAATACAGGCAAGGTGGGGAAATTGGAATTGGTGAGTCGAGTTCAAATTCCAATCTACTTTGCTGCAATCACATTCTCGGAAAATATCCTTAAGAAAGACATATATCTTCTACTCCCAGCTATAGGTTAGCAGGAGAGACTGAAGTCTCTAGCCTTGAGGAGTAGCCAATCTAATTAAAGGTCTACTCCAAATGCAAAAGCGTGTAGAAAGCAACTGGAAACTACTACACTATTTTTACGAAGAAGTTATGGCAATTCACAGAAAATAAAGGAAAGAAATAAACATAAATTTACCGTAGAGGGTTCTTAATTTAGTGCATTTTCAATAAATTATTCGTCTTAATAAATTTCTTTCACTTTTAATTAGAATTGCATTCTAAAGAATGGAATTATAGTCAGAACTATAGCCAAACATATTACAATGAACGACTAAAGCATTGAGTAATCTATATAAATAAAGCGCAGTGTCATGTGTGCGTCCGTCCATCGGTTCGTTTTTCGATCCCGGGGAAGCATACACCTGAAGTAACGGATAGTAGCTACTCTAGTTACATGCGATTAAAAATTAAATAAATAAATCATTTAAAGTTAAATTTAAATATAGAACAGAGTGAAAAATTTAAAAAAACAATTATTTATTAAAGGTTTAACTTTAATTTCGCTTCTCGTCGCAATTGTAAGTCTAATTAAACCGTAATTAAAACTTAAGCCAGGCACGGTACGTTGCTCATATGTTTTTTCTTTCTTTTTCTAGCACGCATATTCGAAATGTTACACAGTTCGGGTCCCCTAATGCCTTTTATGAGTGACTTTATGTGAAGGGATCATAAAGAATGGTGATTTTAAAAGAAAATAAAAATTGTACGTAAAGAAAGAAAGGGAAGATGGCGAAAACGATCATGCTCTCATGTATTTAATGTCTGCTTCAGTGAAATGGAAAACTTTTTCAATTTTTAATCTTTTCATTTATGCTCTCTTACTGCTTTAAATGATGACCTGCATTCATACTTATTATTGTTATTGCAATATTTGTTAAAGCTGTTAAGCTTAAATATTTAACGAGACAATAGTAGAATCTCCACAAAGCATTTTATAGTCATCGAACTCGCAAGGAGCTTATTCAATCATTAAATTAAGAATTAAGATTCATCAGAAAATTCAAATAGAAAACCCATAAAATTTTAACGGGTATTGTTAGTTATAATTATTTTGTTTAGAGAGGTAGGATGGCCTATGTCCAGAAGGAACATGGCATTAAAAAATGCCAGATTAGCCCAAGGAAATTGCATGATATCGAACTACTAACCTGGATATAGGCAGGCAAATATTCTCCCCATTAAGACACCGTTACTGCGGGTATATGCGGCGAAATTAAATTTTCCCTTTTTTAAACTGATTTCGCTATTGTTTAAATACAACAATTGATATGCTTACTACACATATTTAGTGCATTAAGAACAACATGGAACAATTTGCGTGACATCTCTTTAGAGAATATTCTGTGAAGATTTCAAAACACCAATTCTAAGCCTCAAAACATTTCAGATTATCCAACGGTAGAGATTATTCGATGCCAAAGTTTTAATCCAAACGTTGTGTAAGATTGAACTTATATACATTAGTTTTATAAATAATAAAAAGCGTTTTTCTTTTTTTTTTCTTCCTTTCTTTTCATCATTGTTGGCGCTTATATAAGCTTAAGAAAATTATCAAAAAATAAATTTCGGATAAATAATGAAAATGCCAAGAAAGAAAATGGTTAATAGGTAAAAGAATTCGATTGTTAATAATTGCATAAAGGAAGGAAAACTAAAATTAATTATTGTTTGGTTACCTCATTTTTTATAAGCCAATAATATTTCATTTCCGTTTCAATGAAATAGGAATAATGACAATAACGCACCTTCGTGCGAATGTCGTGAGTAATAAGACAGTATGGAAAGCATATGAAAAACAAACGCTATGGGTGTGTTTGGCTCCTACGCATACAACAATAGATTAGGTTAAATAGCATGGTAAACTGAAGTCTCTAGCTTAGGATAGTAGCCATTTTAAGAAAAGGATTACTCTGATTGCAAACCGTGAAGAAGGCAATGAGATAGTCATTGTTATTAAAGAAAGGAATCTATTGAGGGTCAGGACTGCCCACAAGGTGCATGACATTTTTTAAAAAATATCAGATAATATGAGCCTGAGAAAATTCCAAGATATTTTAAAGCATTAAATGCATATAACCTATAAATTAGGCAACTATTTTACTATTTACACCTACGGTGACTTTAAATGAAATGTTAAAATTATTTTTCGTTATTTTAGATGATTTTAACGTATTTATTTGAAAAAAAAATGAATCATTCCAAATATGCAAACTACCAAAAGCACTTGTTTTATCTGCGTGTGTGATAATCATTGTAGCCAGTGGAAAGCTGGGAACTTAACAAGAACTTAACACGAACTGTGAACATTTCTTCTACACCTTTAGCACTAATCCAGCAACTAGAAAAACGTCTGATAAAAAAAGCTTGATATAATTGGGAAGGATATTAAAATAATCCGAAATTTATACTGGGAGTAACACGCGTACATACGAATAGAAAATGAATTTTGTAAATATACAAAAATAAAAAAAGAAAGTGGATAAAACAACAATGTATCTTCTCACCGGACTTATTCAACTTTTACACTCTGATTACAACTTTTACATTCTGAGAGAATTGGAAGTCCTACCAGGATTCATTATTGGCGGGCACAATTTTAACAGTAGATATGAAAATGATACAGAGTCAATAGCAGACACAGAATGGAAACTACAGGAAATCATACAAACGGTATTAAGGAAAGCGAGAAGAGAGGATTAAACATCAATTGTAAGAAGACAGAGTGTATGATTGTCAACAAAAAGAAGAGACCTACATACGAATTTATTACAAATTAGTGGTGCCAAAATCAAGCAAGTACAAAAATTCAAATATCTCCGAAGGCGCGTTGAGATAGCGAAATTTGCCTTTCAAAAAGCTAAGTAAAGTATTAAGAAACAGGAAAATTTCGTTACAAAGAAAGAAAAGATTACTGAACTGTTATTTAATATCGGTCCTCCTACATGGCAGTGAATGCTAGACAATATCCTCACAGATGAAGATACAAAAATACAATTATAAACCTAACTTTCCACAATTAACACTTAAAGTACCACCAAGCCAGGTAAAAATCAATATGGCTTTCGTTTCTCCAGGTCAACTGACGATGATTGCGGAAAGAGTATATCATGATCTAGATAAAAAAAGGTGAAGACGGGGCTGTACCACTGGACATCTCGAAAGCCTTCGACAGGGTCTGACATTCAGGTCCTCTCCACAAGTTGAAAAGTTACGGTGTCTCCGGATACTTTTTTGAACTGATCTAGTCTTTCCTACCAAATCATGAAATGAAAGTTATCCTGAATGGCCACTCCTATAGATCCTTTCGTACTAACGCGAGTGTCCTCCAGGGCATCATCCTTGATCCTATTCTGTTTTTAATTTTCACTAATAACCTTCCTGATGACATCAGCTCTTAACTTGGTATCTGCGCTGATGACACAACAATTTACTCCTGCCTCGATTGTAAGGCCTATCAGTCCGACAATGTCAAAATAGCAGCCGATGTCCAAAACAACCTTCAAGTCCGTCGTTAACTGTGGCAAACGATGTCTAGTTAATTTTAACGCCTCCAAAACTAAACTTTTTTTTCCATTAATCATCTGAGAGACCCCTCGCTGCTTTCCATCAGTATGACTGATGCTAACCTCCAGGAAAGTAACTCATTACGCCTTCCTGGGCTCACATTCTCAGCTGACAGGAAGTGGAAAGACTATATTGAATCCATTGCTAGGTCTGCTGCTAAAAAAGACGGTTTACTGTGTCGGGCAAAACAATTTTTTTCAATAGAATCTTTCTTATATATTTATAAGTCTACCATTCGTCCATGCTTGGAATATTGCTGCCACATATGGTCCGGTGTTCATGCTATTTAACTTGAGCTCCCTGATAAAATCCAAAGAAAAATCAACAATATTCTTGGTCCTGATTAGGCGCCTCGGCTTCAGTCACATTCCAACCGCCGTAAGATTCCCTCTCTATGTCTTTTCTATAAATACTTTCATGGTAATTGTTCGGATGAGCGCTTCGCTATGGCACCTAGACATTTTGAATTTAAGCGCTGTACTAGACTGACGTCGAGATCTCATCAATTTACAGTTGAGCTGGGCGAATGTAACCCTAAATTCTATGCTAACAGCTTCTTTTCTCGCGCTTCTCGCTTGTGAAACTTCATTCCGGTTCCATGCTTTCCAGCCAACTTTAATCTGCAAAAATTTAAATGCAGTGTCAATCGCTATCTACAGTCCTCTTTATTACTCTCTTCTCTTTCTGTTCATCATTATTGTTTCTGTTCTTAATTCTTGCACACCCTGTAACTTCTTGTGTTTTAGTGGCATTACTGCCTTGTTTGGAGTGATACCAATTTAAAAAAATGATCCATACGCCAAGGTATCTGAAGTTTTTAGTATTTGCTAATTCCACATTCTGGATTTTTATGATAGTTTCCCGGTAGGTGCCATCACTGCTTTCATTCCAATTCCAGTTTCTGTGTTGGAAAGGTTTATCTTGGGTTCGATCTTTTGCCACATGTTGATTTTCTGTTCAAGACCATTTTTATCGCAACTAGGAATACCTATGTCGTCAGAATAGCCCCCCCTCCCTCATCATCAATACAATTTTGAACTGACTGTAATAAGAACTGAATATAAAATATAATTTGCAAAATATGTATTTCAACTCGTCAGTAAAGACTTTTCAAGTCTTCTATCTCATTGGTCATCGGTTAGAATAATGGTAGAAATAACTCCCAGTTAGCATTACTTATCCATTTCTACAAACACTTTAAATAATAAATTCTTTACAAGGAAAAGATACATTCAAAGAAAATCAACCTTTACATTCAAAAATTTTGTTGCAAAAATATAAATCAATTGTAGCTTTAAGTTTTACCACAATTATCGAAAATCTATTTATTGTATTGTGACTTGAACTAATTACCAACGTCACTATACATTTAACTGATCGATAGTTAGTTGAACTGCGGTTTTGTTTTTGAAAAAGGTAGCTTGATTTATTATGTGTAAATAAAATTTGCTTAATCCGGAATCAGAAAATTGTATTGTGCCAGTTACTATATAGGACTTGTGACAAACATCAGAGACAAATTCCAGAAAAATGCGAAAACATCGTTGATAACATTTAGGTTTTAGCGATAAGCTAAATCTAAACTGCAGAAGAATCTTGGGGAAAGTAACCATATCTGCGGGACATTTAATGATTTCTCATTAAAATATGAACATAAAAATCAACCAAAATTAATCTCGCGTGAAAAAATGATTTGTATTATTATATTCTACTTATTAGTTTTTTTTATTGTTTGTTATAAAGAGGGCAGTTGCCTCTATCTTTTACAAAACATCATGCGGCATTAAGAATGAATAATTAATCTTAATTTTTCTTCGTCGACAATTAAATTTATATAACTCTGTATTTTTGAGTGGTTTATTCCTCTTTTCAACTACATCCTCAATTGATTTTTTTTGCATGTATATAAATTTCTAATTCTATTTTAGATTTTATTTTGACGGCTTTTTCCTGAAGCTGAACGTTTTGTTATATCTTTGCTCAACAATCATCAGAGTTCCTAAAAGAACCCTGCCCAAAGAACAAAGACAATTTTTGAGTGCCACTAATAAAATTATACAGTTGAAGAGAAAGAAGACCTGTTAATAAAATTATATTTTCACATTGCATTCTGAAAGAAAAATGAAAATATAGTGTATTTGAAGAAATACTTAATTCTTATTTCGTGAAATTCTTTTTTTTTAACATATCTCTTGTAAACTCTTTTTTGAACATTGAAGACTTTAGTAGGCAGACATTTTCTAATTTTCATTTTGTTATCTGTCAAATCATTGTTTTCATTTAATAAAATCTTAGATAATTGGTTTACAAAATAGTTTCCCAGTTTTAAGAGAAGCTTTGATTAACTCAATCCGATATCGATCAATCTCTTCCTGGTACTGTCCATTCCGAACCATTTCAGTGTTTCTCATGAGTTCTTCTGTAAATTCTTTTGATCGAAGCATATACCTAGAATCAAAAATAGAAGATATGTTTTTTAAATATACCATTATTTCAACTGGACATTGATTATATTAGGCGTATTGTGGAAAGGTAAACTGATTCTTATTTTAAAATATAACAGCTCTTTTCATACGATACATAAAAAGCATAGATTAATTAATCACTTGAATCACAAAGATTAACTGAGAAGACAAATTTAGATTGTTTCAAACTTTTTAAAACTGTTTACTGCAAAGAACAAAAACAATTGCTTTGAGTTAAGGGAAAATAATATTGTTATGGTCCAAGGTTAGGTCCAAGGAAGAACAACACGAACACAAGAGTAGAAATAACAAAGATATATTACACAGAATAATAATACAAGATGTGGAAGGTGTTAGTACGACTGTCAGTCTGGTTTGGAGTGAACTACTATTGGCTCGACCTGATTCAGTCTTTAACAACCCTCCCACGTGGGTCGCATGTGGCACAAGGCCGGCTTAATGTGGGTTCTCCGAGCCCGTAGGCTCGGCCAAAAATATGCCCATTTAGAACCCGTATGAACGGGTTCAGGGACTGTCTACCTCCCCGGACGAAACTTTGCCCTTCGGCAAAGCCTCGTCCGGGTTCCTCTCTGCCAAAGCAGAGAGTTCGACAGATGTCGCAAACAGTCAGAGACTGCTCATGACTCGATTCCGTCTCGATATTTAACAACCCTCCCACGTGGATCGAATGTGGCACAAGGCCGGTTTAATGTGGGATTACCGAGCCCGTAGGCTCGGCCAAAAATATGCCCATTAGAACCCGTATAAACGGGTTCAGGGACTGTCTACCTCCCCGGACGAAACTTTGCCCTGCGGCAAAGCCTCGTCCGGGTTCCTCTCTGCCAAAGCAGATAGTTCGACCGAAGTCGCAAACGGTCAAAGAGAGGCGCAGTATTCATAGTGTCAGGAAGAGTTCACTCTGTCGTTATAGGTAAGGTCCCATAACAAATATCATGATTAATATAAAGCAAATAATACCATAATAATTCTTTGTATGGAAAATTCATTTAACGTAAATGCAGTAGTAGAATATTCATTCAAGAAATATTTGTAATTGTAACCCAATTCATTCTACAGAAACTTTAAGCATAAAGGATTCCATGTTTGTTTTCATTTAAACAAAATAAACATTACATCAAAGGAATTCAATATTAATTACACATCTATCCAAAATTGAAATTTGTGTAAAAACATTACAGGTTGTTAATAATTCCTGTCTATTCGCAACAGGCTCAACCAAATTAAACGCTTTTCATCCTTATTAGAAATAGAAAAGTTTCCTTGATTTTTAGTTACTTTATTTCTTTGTAAAATTGTTTTATGAAAAATGTATCTTATTGTGTTGACAAAAAGACAAAAGCTGAGAATAAAGATATTACAATTGTTACATGATTCACCATTTTCTTTCTAAAACATCATTTGAGATGATTATTGCATAAATATCGAATCAAACATTAGCATTTTAATATTTACAAATAAGATTTTGGGTGTTATCCGATATATAAATCTATAATACAACAACAATAATAATTTTAACTATAAAACTTATTCAAATATTTGAAAAACTCAATAATGAGTAGAGCAATATATTAAACTCACCAATATTTTCGTGGTCTTCTGGTTCTTATCAGTTCTTGAATTCTTTTCAATTCAAGAAGACGTTCTTCTTCCAGTAGCAGTTCTTCCATGCGAAGCTGAGCCAATTTAGCATAGTAAGGTGTCATAACTTTATCATTTGGGTCTGACACTAAAATAGGCATACATTGAGTAGGTAGATAATCTGTTTCTATCAAAGGCGCAAATAGCTTTCTTTAATATCAATTAATATTATGATAAATGTGGCAAACTTGCTTATGGATTTCGATTTAAATTCGTTATGTTCATATCAATATAACTAATAAAAGTATTATCTTTTGCAAACACTACAATCTTGATTGTGCCATTTACTAAATAAACACTTTTTGGGGTTAAGTTTGAAGGTCACATGAAGCTAACAAGATTTTGAAAAAGAAAAAGAAAAATCAATAGGATTCAGACATAACTACCAATCACATTTTATTTTCCAGTTTTCATTAATTTTCTTTAATGCTAATTTAAAATAATAATATTAAAGATTAAAAATGTCAGAAAGTGATCCCGATTATAAAATATTAAAAACTATCTTGTGAAAAAAAACTTACATCGAGAGTTGACTGTTTCCATTATTTTATCATCCATATCATTTTCATATGTGTTCAAATTCTCCATATCTATTTCATCAATGTAGTCTTCAAGGTGAGCATCAACATCTGTTCCTTGTGTTGTGAAAACTTTGTTTAGCTTACACTCACAACAAAGATCCATTCTTCGCTTTTCTGATTTTTCTGATTGCTGAGCTAAATTTTCTTTTTCTATGTCTTTCCTAATGTCAGCAATAATGCATCCAACAGAACCTGGGATATATTTGTTTGATGATGCAGTCTCATTACTTTTCGAAGGGGCAGGATCCTTGGAAAGGAGTGGGGCTGTAGAAGAGAGGTGCACAGGCCTCAGATACCAGTCAGAAATAGCCCCATCCCTCCGCTGAAGAGTTTTGGCTAATTTGGAAGTCCTATGTGTACTTTTCAATGGCCGTTTGGTAGAATGAATATCACAGAGAATTTGATTTAAATCTTTTGTTATCTTACATAATTGCTTGGATAGCTGCTGGCAACTGTTGTAGACACTGCATGTCATTTCTGTGCTGCGGATTGACTAATACCTTTAAGAAATCAAAATAAAACAAAGGCCCTTATTTTATGCAAGTTAACTTAGAAAGTGTAAAACTTTCTTACACACTTCTAAATCCCTCTTTCTCTCTCTCTTTCAATATATATATATATATATATATATATATATATATATATATATATATATATATATATATATATATATATATATATATATTCAATTTAAATAGAAAACAGACAACCTTAAAGGTCCATTGGTTATAATTTATTTCCCCAGGTATATGGTTTTTACCTGGTTCACCAAACCGCACTTCCAAGGGTGAAAAATGTTTTTAAATTTACATATAGTTTTTATCCACTTTTGAGGGGTAGTTTTAAGTTGATGTAAGGTGATATAGAGAGAGGGAGAGGAGGAGTATGACAGACATGGTCGAAAAGAGAGAGAGAAGGGAGAGATAGGAATAATTTTAAATCTATTTTTATTAAGATATTTAAGAGTAAGGGAGGGGGTAAGGACCTATTTATTAAGTCATCTCACAGGAAACGATATAAAGAGAAAAAAGAGAAGTAAAGATATAAGAAAGCAGAAGTGGAAGTAGGGGTTTGAGAAAGAATACAATATTAAAAATAATACTATTATATCTTATTTCATTTCGAAATACTTTTCAATTTTTTTAAGATTCAAAATTTTCAAGATTCAAAATTTAAAATTCGTAACTTTAGATTTTAATTAAAAACCTTTTACTCCATAATTGTTATTCATAATATTAATAATGTTAATAACAGTAATATTGTTTATTTATATTATATTCACATTATATTTAATTCCTAGCTTATTTTGTTGAAAATTTTTAAATGCTTAAATTAATTTAATTATAAATTTTTTTTCAAATTAAACGCAATATGCCCATATATGTTAACTTTCTCTTTTTCTTTTCTTTTATTCATTATACACACTCTATATTTCCCTTTCTTTCTCAATGATATTATTTAGTTAGAAAAGCTTTTAATTGCTTTGATAAATAAGATTCATTAAGGACACTATTGTCTGAAGAAGAACATTTTTTCGGTGATTAATTAATTTTTACAAGAATTGTTTTCATTTTAAAAAATTTTAATTAAATAATTTATAATATTAAAAAATTGTTTAAAATTCTGCATTGCTTGAAGCCGGCGGTTTGTTGATATTTTTAAGTAAAAAGTACATTTACGAATCAAAAATTGAAAAGCTCATAACAGTTGTTTGTAACCCAATATTTTTAAAATAATAAAAAATGAGTGTTTAAGCATTTCCAATTTCTACCTATGAGAACCTATACATAACATAATCCTATAAAAAATAAATATTGTTAAGGGTATTGGGTTAAAATAATAAAAGTTTAAACAATTATGTAATTAATAATAAAATTTAAAGTACGATAAAAATTTAATAATAAGATAACCATCATGATAACAAATAATAATAAATAAAATACAGTAACATTTAATAAATGGTATTTTATGTCAGTTATTAAATTTTAAAATTAATCTAAGAAAATTTTATATTATTTTAAATTTTATTATTTTTTCGTAAAGTATCTTCAAACGTAAATAAAAGTCAATAAAATATTGGATAATTGCTGAAAATATTATGTTAATTTGTAAAAATTACTGGGGAGTTAAAAATAAAAAAAATTCGTTTACTTAGATTTCGTAAAATTTATGTCAATTCTGGTCATCCAGACTAGTTGTCATTACCTAGGAACTTATCGGTTACATCGATAACATCAATAAAAACATGATCAAAAGTCGACCCGTTGTTAAGACATGCTTGTATACTATATTTTTTATGCTATAAGTAACATTTGTTTCAAATCAGATTTATTTAACTTTAAATTTGATAATTTTACTCAAATAAAATGTCACAAATATATTATTTAATTTTTGAAGATTTTTTAAATCGAAAATTTTGTTTTGTTTACAAATTTCTTAAAATTAAGAAAATGGCCGCTTTTATGAAAATTTTCTTAAATCGGACGAAAAGTTGAGATTCCAGTCTATATAATTTTTATTTAAAATATACTTGAATATTTTACTTACTGGAAATAGTAAATTTAAACATTTAGCTTTCAATTAAAACTAAAATGAAATCTTCAAGAATGCTTTTTCATTTTTTTAAATTAATTTTAATCCTTAGGGATCGAAAAGTCAGTGGAGTTCCATATATATATATATATATATATATATATATATATATATATATATATATATATATATGTGCGTGTGTGTGTGTGTATTCACTCTGGAAGAGCGATAGTAGTTTCTTACATCACACGCTAGAATGCAGGCTTAACGTTCGGATGAAGAACCTGGACCTACACATACACACGCACCTACTTGCCAACAGTAATTGAATAGTCCGGAGTTTAATAAAAAAAAATGTAATGTTATGTGTTAGAGATTAAATGTCGTCTTTTTTATTAGTATCTACGACAATAATATTACTCCCTGGGCATTTGAAAAGGCTTGCCTCAATATATTGCCAAAGTTAAAGTAGCTTTCATGAAAAATTATAATAGCAGAGTCTTCATTACATCACTCATGCAAAATATATGAAAATTTATACTGGCATGAATGCAACCTTTGATCCAAACATCTACTTCAATTTGTACATATATGATTTAACTGAGTCAGTGAGAACACACACACTCTCTCTCTTTCTCTCTCTCTCTCTCACACACACACACACACACACAATATAAGTCGAGTATACAAACAAAAACTCAATTTACATACCAGCTCAAACGTTTTACAATTCAATTTCTGTTAATCTTTCGTGATTCCTGTCTATTTTATCATGAGTCGGTCAATCAAATTTGGTGTTGAAACACTTAATAAATAACATCCTTTGAAATAAAATAAAATACCGAGTGCTTTGAGAAATCAGAAAGTAAGTATAAGTAGCTCTACCAACTGATGACCACAAAAATTATACCCACCGATTATATCCATATCCGTAAGGACAATAAGAACAAATTGAATATTGATTGGCAATAAAATTGAAGCCATGTAGCTAGGATATTGTGTTGCTCTAAGTAAAGGACTGTCATGTCTGAAGGATATTGGGAGAAGATATTGGCGAGGTCATAACATTGAATAAACAATCTTTATGGCTGATGCCCATCATTTTCACCAAGGAGCTTGGTTTTTGCCAAAAACGGTTTCACACAAATCTGACGTATTTGCTCAAAGAGCATGTCCGTACAAAGTTCGCACAAAGAGACTAGTTATGAAGAACTGATTACAGAGGACGAAGTTCTGGAAGCATTGATCCAGATCGGTAGTAACAAGTCTTTGATGGTTTGCTCTACGGAGTACACTTGAAGCTGTCGAATATGTTTATTCTTTTGAAAACTGTTAAAAAAACAGAGAAACGTAATACAGGAGATAGCCACGTGATCACGCTGTTAAAGAACAAACATAATCCTAACCGCCTATAATTCTGCTAAGCATTAATTATTTTGTCGGTGGCAGACTGTCGTCGAAATATTGATCGATTCCGAGTAGAAATACATTGGGAAAGGAAGAACAAACCCAAACAATTTTCATTTGGTAACTTTGACTCTAGAAAGAGTAGAAGATGAGATGAAACCGGGCTAATCAATTTAGATCCGTCTTAAGTATTTCCCAAGACTGATCATCACTTCTTGGAGCTGACAAATTTGAACCAGTCTTTCGTTCTTGGATTCGACTGTTATGTCTTTTCGACAGTGTTGTGGTATAGACGAATGGAAAGTAGTCGAAACCCTTCCTGTTCTAGCGAGCCGTTTAGGCGGGGTTATTCGCTATCGTCCGTTACAGTTTTATACGTAAGCTTTGTAGAAATTAAAGCATCTGATCCTCTACAGAATAGATTCCACATGAGGTGTCATATTCCGATGATACCATCGTTTTTGTGCTCGACTTCATTTAAAATTGAATCGAGAACATGTTTATCAAACATACAAATAATGTAAAAAGATCAAAGTTAACAGCAAGAAGCCTATTAGTTTCAATGTTCGTGAAAGGGTGCGATCTTTCTCAGGCCCTTCAACTGAAAACATGAACTTGCCCGCATTCTCAGCTTTTAGCTTTTTTTCTGATCTGCAGTTGGAAAAAACTAATCGGAGATACTGAATACTTACTTAATCGAAGGATAATAGGTGCAAAGGTTGCGTCATATACCCTTATTATCTATTGTCTATCTATAGGACCGTTTAAAAGTCTCTAGGTATATTCTTTTTTTCTTCGCTTTGGAATAACCCAAAGATATCTATATTCAACATCCGAACGATGGAGATTTGAAAATTCGACGGATGGAGCGTCACTAACAACCTTATGATTGGCCTTTCCCAAACACGTGACTCAAGAACCGGCTGACAGTTGAGTGCTAAATTATCTGTAAACTTTATTGAACAGTGCAAATCTTCACTTTTGAGTCGAGTACCATCATAAACGAAGAAAAGAGTAATCAAACAAGTATTTATCAAATGTTGAATTAAAATAATAAGCCTGATATATAAGAATATACTAAATTGGCGTGACTTTTCGAGAAGTTACATATTGGAAACCAAAGTTCTTTTTCGAACTCATCTCGTCTTAATTTAAAGAGAACGTTAGTAAAATAAAGGAACACGTAACCTTTTTTAAAGCTACCTTACATCTCCCATTCTTTTCTCTCATTTTTCCTTCACTTGTAAAAATTGTCTTGCGTGTTTCCTGGAAAAAAAAGAGTCGAGTATATAAAAGAAAATAATCCTTAGTAACTTTTTAGGAAACAGTAAGGATTTGTGGGAAAATTCGTCCTCTCCCAATTATACCGATTATATATATATAAACCGCGCACAATTTAGAAAAGCTCCATTTTTCTGAAATGGCAAGTGGCTAGAATATAAAAAATATTTTTATAACTTAGTCTTTAGTGTAGTAAATAAATGTGTAATTGTCTAGGTTAATTTTTTGTACATGTGCCTTTGAGAAATTTGTATTTTTTGTGCCAGACGGGTTTCTAAAGATAAATTGTTGCAGTTGTGAAAATCTGTTTTAAAATTATCGGTTAAAGAACCGCCAAAATTATTTGTGAATTGTTGCGGATTTATTTTTTGAATTCATGGAGAAATAAGTTTTCTTATTTACTGGCCAATGAGAGACGTACTCTTCAATCCCTTGTGAAAACCTGGATGGAGCCAGCCACTGTTCAATAAAAAGCACTGCTGTTGCGGATAAGGTCAGAAAGCAATTAACCGTCGAGGAGGAAGCATCAGCGCCCACGCTTCTAGAACGGAGGATTCGTTTATCCAACATAGAGAAAGAAATAAGAGCCGACAGATTCAAGGCAGATTCAACCCTCAGGTCAGAAAATTCCTTTCTGCGTCTTTTTAAAAAGAATTTAAACCAAAAGAACATTCAAGTTTAACTTTCCAGTAAAGTACTACATAAAGCCCTCGAGACAACAACCTGTGGAAAACACAAAATCCTCTTCGTGCTGAGACGTTCCTATTCAGTTGAAGAAATTAGTTGGGTGCGCTTTGTGGTTTCTGCTTTTTTGCTTCCTCAAAGTTGTCACCTATTTTGACTTTTAAAGGGTGTAATCTTTTTTGTCATTGGATCCGTGTCTTTTTGTAAAACCTGTAACACTTTTTCCTTGTATTTGATGGTAATCCCCCCCCCTTTTTTTTGTAAACTCAGAAATTTGCTATCCTGCCGTAATAGGCTCACAAAAGAAGCTTTTGTGTAAATTTTGTATTGTGGTTGGGTTTTGTTTTATAAATGCGCCTATTTGACCTCAGGGAGAAGAGAAGCACGTTGTTCTCTTTTCCCTTTCTATCCCTACCAACTAGGTTTTGAGTTTAGCACAGAAATTTAGATTTGGTGGAGAATTGGAATTTTTATATTTTACACGAAAGGACGAATGTGGTCTTCGTGTAATTTTCTATAAATTTTTATAAGAAAGTTAACCTGACCTCACTCTCACTGAAAATCTTGCACTCATGCTGAAAATGTCTTTTGGGCCTTGCGCAAAAAACAGCATGTGGTGCCGCTAAGTAACGCAATATTTCCCTTCGCGGCTATAAAAACTAATTTGGATTCTGTAACTGTTTCTGATGGGAAAATTAATTTTAAAATGTTGAAAGTACGTTAATAAAATTGATTTTATTATGAGACATTCTTTAAGCTCTACCTTAGCAACACTGCTAACAATCACATCTACAATAATATTACTTGCCAACCCAAATTAACCATTACCCATTATATTTATTTACGTTTGTTCATTTGTTGTAACTTCTGATTAAATAAAGTTCTTGTTTATGTTATCTCCTAACGTTACCTTAACAGCTACTCCTTGCTAAAAAAAAAAAAACTTTGCTAATAACCACTCACTGTAGATGAATGACATTCTCTTAAATGTTTAATTAATAATCAATATAGGATTTGTTAATCGAATATGGAGGTACGTCCAAGCATTTTTTTAAATTACTTTCACTTTTTCTGGTTTACATTTAACGTTCACATAAAAAGTTATCACTTCGAAACAGAACTCGAACAAGAGTCATCGCTAATAACACTTTTCAGTGAGTATCACGTTTGATTCAGAATTTGTCATATCTGAATAGAATTACAAAGAGAGTAGCCAGAATCAATATCAGTAAACTACTATAAACATGATGACATGCAAGATGTAAGATACATCAGCTAAAGTGACAATAAAAGAACTATATTCAAATTTATTTTGAGTCAACGTAAAAAGAAGTTAAAATGTAGTTGTCCTCTAAATGGTATTTTCCTAATTTTAAACTTTTCCTGAGCCAAATTGGTTTTAGTGAAAATGACGGTTGTTTTACAGCTTTTGATGATATATAAAAGTTTGGCTTCCGTCACAAGCCAGTTTTTTTTATTATTTATCTAATCACACCATTATGATTTAAATATGATTGTCGTTTTAATCTTTAACTTACCAGGCGTGTGCAGTTCCCAGAGTGTGAGACCTATAAAGAAGCACCTACTCAAACTTGTAGAAACAGAAAATTTGTGCTCTTGTCGGCATTTAAGCATCGACAAAATACATTTTTCTTTATGATGCTTACATCATAAAGAAAATCGTATTATAAATATAAGCTATGTTTTTCTTTTATTGATGATGTCAGCTCACACGTCTAACTTCGTGACGTGAGCAATTCTTGCTATACTGTTTTGACGTGGAAATTATACCTTTCTCTTGAATATAAACACACTGTTTTTTGTGATTAGCATTCATTAAAAAGTAACTTTGATTATATTGCTCCCCAATCTTTTGATTAGGATCAACTTTGCCTCATCGCATAAATGAACATACCTAATGTCCTATGGTTCCCACTCCGAGGCAGTACCACTCCATTGCACAAAAAAAAAGAATTTACGGTACTGGCTGCGAAAACAGGAAAAATGCTTGCCTCTGCTCATATGTTACGCATGTGGTTCCTCCCATTAAACTTGACCTAGTGTCGCATTTGTCGTCATGGAAAAACTAATAAGTACTATCTTTGAAATCTCGTTTTTTTTTTTCTATAAAAATTACTAGTTCTACTTGTAGTGATGAATGTTTTTTTCTGTTTGTGGATTACAACAGATCCATAGAAAAGACGAGCCAATTTGAGTTTGGTGACTTGTTAGTAACAAGATTTATTTTTACTGAAAGTAGGAACTTCAGTACATTTGAGAAACTGTAAAGTTCATGGTAAGTTGTCTCAGGTCACGGTTTCCGTGACAAAGACCTAATCAGCAATTAGGTGTGTTGAAGGTGAATGAAAAGGGATGTAAATAAACATCGCTTCGATATTAGTTGATATCGGACGTTTGGACGTAATCGATTTGTGACGAAAAAGATCAGTTGAAGCGTTGGGGCTGTAATTCTGATTTTTTGTTAGTCTGTACAATCAAAACACATGCTAGGAATGTGGATACCGAGTGACTATAAAATCAAGTTTGTCCATAAGGTTTTTTCTTTTGTTCTTCTTCTTTTACGGAAACCGAGATGAAGGAATATCGTTGTGGGAAGAAAAACCACTTCAACTAAAAGTCGTGAAAAATTCCGCTACGCACTACACATATTGATTAAGAGACTTCAGCTGTGTTTTATTGTTCGGTATGATTGAAAATATACATTGTTAATTTTTATAGCAATATATATATTAATCGTGTAAATGTAAAGTAAATGCAATCATCGGAAGCATATTAAATAAATACTTTGCAAGTATCCAAATACTTCTCTCCTGCTCCCACTGTAATTCTTCTTTTGGTTTATTAAGTAATGTTGAAAGTAATTTTCTAAATTTCGATATCAACTTTATTGAAAAACACAGTTGCGAATTTCGTTCACTTATTTTTTGCTATTTTTCAAACAACTTCATAATTTTATTCCCTCCCCCAGAACATCCTCGGCAAAGAACTGTTCTCTGTGTTTCTTACAGTCTTCTAGAGATTTGAGTATTTTTAATTGAGAGGATTCTGTAAATATGACATGAGCCCAAACTTTCCAAGCTGCAACAATTTTTCCGGGTTAACAATTGAAAGTCTACAGTACTATCCTGTTAGAATATGATATCGTTTCTGTTTACTAATTTCGACGCTTTTCGTCAGTTGCTGTCTTCAGTTTGTTTGGTCCAAAGCAATAATTATTTAAATCCTTTGTTTCTACAGAAGGAGTTCATCGTAGAGGAGTCCCACTAGAATTTTGTCAGCAAATAATTTGAACAAATATCAGATTAGTCGTGGTTCGTTTATGTTGCTCCACGATCTCTTGTGTTTCATTTTTTCATCACGTGTCACATTTTTAAAAAGTGAACGTTTAAAAGTGTTTCGTCGCTTAACTCTTGTGAAAGCAACATATTAAAACGATTAATATGACGAAGTTTAATTGTACAAACGATTTTCCGCACTTGATTCGGTATGAGTATGTTGGTATTTTCCGCGAATTCTCACATAATATCTTTACTTGATCCCTATCAACTTGAAATAGTCAACCGCACGGTGGAGCATAGTTAAGCTAGAAATATCCAGCACGAAACATTGCAAACCACTTTTGAAATGTTCGAGCATTTATACTAGCTTCTGCATAAACGGTACAAAGATGAATGGTGGAAATTAAATTCAGGTATTGTTCAATGGATGTTGGCTTATGGTATTCGGATGTCTTAGATGCATTAATAAATCGCACAAAATATGGATTCAAACATTCATATATAGTCAGCTAACATTCATAGAGCTATACTTGAACTTCAGTTGCCACTGTCAATATAGTGTCAAAAAGGGAAACCTAACTGGAACGTAACCACTGATTTTACTTATTAAGATTACGTAAATAAATTAATTTTTCATCTCCAGTTAAAATTCAACTCTAAAAACGGGATTTTTGAGGATTTGCCAGCAATTGTTCACGCGTCGTTGAGCCTGGTCATTGGTCAGTTTTTTGTAGGAAATTCTATCGTCCAGGTTTTTTTTATATAAAACATCCGAATGTCCGAATTCCAAACAAATGAAAATAACGAAAACATGGTCCCATGCCTGTTAAATAAACAATTAGTATTTACAAACATATGTACATGAATTCGAAAGAGTCAAAAAAGAGTAGAAATAGTCTTTAATTGAGTTAAAGTCTTTGGACCACAGTAAAAAAAACAAAAAACTTTGATCGTCAGCGAAGATTCACTGACCGTCCATACTGTTGTTATTGGAGATGATTTGTTTGTCGCCGACACACGTTTCTTTCAGAACGCGCTGGACGGGGTCCTATGTAGCCACGTCTTCTCTTGTGTTTCTACTGTTCGAAGACAGTTGCATCTCTGTTACTGAAAGTCGAAATTTGTGGGGTTTTCTAAGAAATTTTGCCAAAAGTAAGCTCGAGAAAAGAAAGGTTTTAGTTTTTTCTGATTGGTCAAATATCTCACATGGTAATGGTGTTAATTTCTAACAAATAGACATTTTGATTTAAACGGTGTGTAATGTATTATGAAATCTTTTTGGCATGTTTGTAAATATAGTCTGTTATTGCGTAGAAAATAAAGTTTGGATATGTTTTAATATTGTATATATGTGGATAAGTAATTGTGTTGCAAATAGGGTTTATTTCCTATAAATTTATGTGGAACTTCTCGACATGGTCTGTTCACAAGGCCGATCTTATGGAGGTGTCGATTGGTGGTGCTTTTTGAAGGACCAAGTTCTGCCTACAATGTACGAGTTCTTGAAATGTTAATCAGCCTTCATCAGGTTTCTGTTCATAGCTCTCCTGCTCAGCAATACGACTCAGGGAAAGCAGAGACCAAGTAGTGGGGTGGTGGCTGCAGTATACAGAGACAACAGTTTAAAGATTTAATGGATAAAGAAATAATTCATAAACATTAAAATTGTGTTTTTATTAAGCTAGTAACATCTATAAACGATAAAAAAATAAAAAAATGAAAACAATATTTTCATTTCTAGACGGTTGAATTATTTTTAAAGCGTTTAAAGTTGTTTTTAAGAATGTCTTGGGACGATTTACTTTAGCTGTATCGTTATAAACTTATAAACAGGATTCCCCAATTAGGCTGCCATACATCCTAGAATCTAACGGGATAACCTTAACAAATATTGCTAACAGACCATAAAATAGTTAACTCCTCCATTAATATTCACGAATTCCACAATTTTCGTCAAACTGCAAAATTATGAATTTTCATCGATCTGCCCGAATCATGAAATAATCAGCCAATTTTATGGAAAGTTGCACTGTTAAATAATAATTTCAGACTATTATTTATTTACTATTTAGTGGTAGTGTATTTTGGCTCAGACCTTCTGAGGCTGACATTTAAGGTCAGATGGTAGACAAAATAGGGATATCGATTTTGATTAGCTGGGACGAACGTGGGAATGTTAGAGAGATAGAAAGTGATTTCAATGAGTTATGTTTTCACACGTCATACACAGCAGACGTGATTATTTCGTGTCTAGGGGAACTTGCTCCTTCTAGCTAGTTAAAAATGTATACGTCGACGTGTTTAATTTGTTTTCAAATTCCCTTTGTTGATGTCTCTTTCATCTCCGGACTCCAAAAACATTTCGACACCCGACCAGGAGAAGACGGCTGAGAGAGAAGAATGCAGCTTTGTTGTGGAATCTATCCCGTCAACCAAAAAACCTCCCCATAACGAAGGCGATATAGAACATTTTGCTTATTTGGCGCAGTAGCCAAGTACTCCCCAGAAGAGAGGGAATATACAACATATGTCTATTTGGTGCAGTGACCATCTCCTTCCAACAAGGAAGGACGCAAGAGAACCATAGTTACAACCAAAGTGGAAAAGTTCGAAGAAGTTTTTCGACCGAGTACTCAAAAAAAAAAAGAAAATGAAAAAAAGGGAATATGAAAAAAATAGTCTAGATATATTAGACAGTCTGTAAGTACGATATTACTTTGTTCTACTGCCACACACAGAGATCTAAGCAACAAACCAAAATAAGAATTAATGATGAAAAAAAACGGGGAAAAAGGACAAGCTGGGAAAAGAAAGAAGGAAAGGACAATGAACAGGCATACACACTGATGTAACAATATCAATTTTCATGAAACATTTTAGTAAGAGACTGATTTTATTTGTTTTGTATTTTTTTTTTAAATTTAGACCATGTGCGAAAATCTATTGTTTGATTTTGATTGACACGTTTAATGTTTTTGGGTGCATCCAAATTTTATATGTCAGGCAGCCTTTCGGTCACGTGGAGGCCTGAATTGCGCAATATAATTTTTTTCTTTTTGGAAAAGAAAGACTGGGCGGCACTTGGTTATGGGGCATTCCCGATGTGATTTCTGTGCACACAAATCAGTTGGAATATTTTGTGACTATCAAGTTTAGAATCATTTTGTGAATTGTAACTAACTGACCAATAATTGTTTTTTTTTCATTTTGTAACAGTGGGCGGAATTTTTATTTTATGTGTGTGTCCTTTTGTTTCATTGGTTGCTTAATTAAGTTATTAATTCGTGAATTTTGAAAATTCATTTTTTGTGGAAAAAGTAATTTGGCTAATTGTTGGGGAAATAAGTAAATTTGACTTGCATGGTTTCGGATTTACGAATGTATTTGGGTCTGTGTCCTGGGGTGGAATAGTCACACCTAGCTATGTAGCTAGGAACCCGATGATTTATGGAGAGTAGAATGAGGGGCTGTGCGCCATGAAGTATTTATATAGAATAAAAATACCCTAAGATACCCCCGGGTCAAGTGTGTTTTTTTACCAGTATTTGTTTTTCAATGAATTATATGTACATTTTGTGAAGTCTCAAGTGAAGAGGCAATGATTTTGTTCTCCCCAGTAATAATTGATTGCAGAGGTAGTACCTGCTAACCTGGATGGAAATTCATTGGAGAGGTCAAAGTTCATTGTTGGAGTGACTTATATCCAGACTGGCGTCTGTGGTGTTGACCTTGCGTCACGGAAGCTAGTAACCAAGAATAGACAAAGTATTGTCTGGTATTCTGTTTTTTTGTTAAAAAGAAAATGTTTGCAAAGCGTGAAAAACTGGTCAGAATTTTGTTGTTTAAGTGAATTTTTTTCAGGAATTGTTTATGTGAATGTTGGAAAGGTCATGTGACTGAAGCCCAATGAAAAGAAATTGTAAGGAGGACGCCTTGTATACACGAAATAATAGAGGGTATTTTAGAGTAAATAGTTGATATAAAATTCATAAATCAATCTTTTTTTATGTTTGGGTAAATATAATGTAGTTGAAATAATACTCATAAATGAATTTTTATGGTTAGGTAAGGAATGTTAAAGAAGAGTCTCAGACTATTATTTTCTAGTGGCAGCGTATTTTGGCTCAGACATTCTGAGGCTGACTTTTAAGGTCGATGGTTGGACAAAATAGGGCTGTCGATTTTGATTGGCTGAGCCGAACGTGGAAATGTTAGAGAGATAGAAAGTGATTTCAATTAGTTAAGTTTGTACACGTCATACACAGCAGACATGGTTATTTCGTGTCTCGGGGAACTTGCTCTCCAGTGAGGGTGATAGAGCGACCCCACTGTCTAGTTAAAAATGTATACGTCAACGTGTTTAATAAAATAGATACATTTTCTGTTGTGACCAAGTAAATGGTTAAAGAAATAACAAAACAAGTGTTAGAGGTATATCATATATTAAACAGTAAGTATAAGAGAAGCGTATTACACATGTGAATGTGTTGAAAAATGGGAGGGGCGACCTTAACCTCGAATGGAAGTCTTAAAAAATTGTATAAACCTTTGTGGGTGTTTATGCAAAGAAGCTTAGATCATTCCTTGTCCACGGGTATTTGTAGATATGCGTCGCTTAAGTCAGTTTTAGAAAAATATTTCCTCCACTGAGCGAATATCTCCTCTGGACATGGAAGGGGATAATGGTGATCCTTTAGGGCGCTGTTCAGCCCCGAAGAGAATTCAGCACATACACGAATTTCTTTGCTCTTTTTTTAAAAAATATAAACTGTGGAAGATGCCCATTTACTATATTCAACATTTGCCAGAACTCCCATTTCCTCAAGTCGATTCAACTCCTCGTCAGTTTGATTTAACTAGGTAAATGGAACGTTACGTTTTTTCTTAAAAACTGGGTTTGCGTCTGGCTTTAACTCAAACTTAGCAGACATTTTTGTGCATTTCCTAGTCCTCCACTGAAAACGTCGGTAAATTTTTTTAAGTTCACCTTTCAACTTTTCTGCTTGTCAGTCAAATTTCCGACTATTTCACATAATGTGTTAATAGGCATATACCAAAGTTGAAATTATTCTAACTAATCAGTCCCGAACAAATTACCCGTCTTCGTCATAATATACGCCTTTAGCTTTAAAGTTTTACCTTTGAATGACACGTTCGTTATAAGTTCGCCCATAAACTTAATAGGTTCGCCAGTTACACTTTTAGCTATTCGGTTCGTTCTTGACAAAGTCGGCTTACCCAGTTTTTTCCATGTTTGATAATTAATTACGGATAAGTCTGAACCCGAATCAAGCTGTAGCCGTATATTTTTGTTAAATATTTGCACTTCAATATATTTCCTGATGTTACGACTTCCTGGTTCATCAGACTTAGTCATTTTTACAAAACTTTTTTGTCTTGTTCTTAATCATGCAGTGGGAACTTTTGTGTCCCAATTTATCGCAATTAAAACATTTTTTATCGTTAAAAGGGCAATCTCTTTACCAATGTAATTGGCCACACCCGAAACATGGTCTTGATGGCAAAGTAACTTTATTATTTTTTGGTTGACCCTTTTTAATTTTTCTTTGGCGTATTTTTTTAATGTGAGCCACGCCACCCTGCTCGATGTTTTTCGAATCCTCTCTGACGCTCACGAAACATTGGCAATCTTCGGCAACTTGCTGTAAAGTAACGTCGGGCTCGTTTTCAAGCTTGTTGAGTACCCTACGACGTATTTCGGCGTCTTCCGCTGAAATCAAACTCTGGACAAAAATCAGGCATTTAAAATTATTGGCGCTTAACTCTGCCAGTTTGAAGTCATCGCAGTGTTTATTGACTACACTCGTGAAAGTAGTATAATCTTCGTCTACTTTGCGGTGAGATTCATGCATTTCCAACGATTGGGGAACAGTGATGTTTTTGGACTGAAGAGTTCTGTTAATGATTGAACCGCTTCTTTAAATTTCAAGTCGCTGGTTTTCTTAGGCAAAATATAGTTAACAAACTTAGTATATTCTGCTATGTCAAATTTCCTGAGGAGTAGGCGAACCTATTTATGGTCAGCCCAACTTGCACAATCCGTATTGTACAAGTCCTCGTAACGTTTAAAGTACGAAGCGAATGTAATTTCTTCTTCAGGTGCAAACGTGAACCTTTCAATAGCACTCCTATAGCATTTTGAGAGAACGCGTTTTCGCTGTCCTCATTTTGGCTTTTGATGGATATATTATACAACTGCCTTTGCTCATTCTGTGTTTGAAGGAGCATTTCTTCAAGTTTCTGTTGTCTAACCTGAATTTCTAGGTGCAATTCCTCAAATTTCTTCTGGTATTCTGCATGTTCCTGTTGGAATTTCTCTTGTCTTTCTTGATATTTCTGTTCCAACAGTAGTTGTTGTTCCTGTTGGTGTTTCATCAACTCTAGCATTGCACTTTTAATTTCGTCCATTTTACTGCGGTGGTACGTAAAATTAAGAAATGAGAGGGGGAAATTTTTTTCTCTTACCCTCTTAACCAACGATAAGTGTGTTTGACTTGTACAGTTCTTTTACTGACTTGTTGGAATGGAAAAAATAACAAGGTTCACCAACCTTCTTCCCAACCACTGAATTGAACTGGTAGAAATCCTATTGTTTTGAGGAGTTTCTTGTTTCACTGTCAGTGTTGTAATTAACACTGGATACTCTCTCGTCGTAGAGTTTGATTAGAGTTCCTTTCTTCAACACTGTTGTAGACACTGGCCGTTTCTTCGAATCCTTCGTCGCCAAGATGTTGTGACCAAGTAAATGGTTAAAGAAATAACAAAACAAGTGTTAAAGATATATCATATATTAAACAGTAAGTACAACAGAAGAGTATTACACAACTAGTGAGTGTGTGCCGGTTGACCCAGCGATTAATCTAATTGACTGTTCCCCCAAGGCTTTCTCTCCTACCAATCTTATAGTAGGCGGAAGAGTCCAACATAGACTCTTTAGAGGGAGGACACCACAACATTTTCAAATTCCATTTGTTGATGTTTCTTTCATCTCCGGACTCCAAAAACATTTCGACACCCGACCAGAAGAAGACGGCTGAGCGAAAAGAATGCAGCTTTGTTGCGGACCTCATCAACCAAAAGACCTCCCCAGAACGAAGACGATATAGAACATTTTGCTTATTTGGCGCAGTGACCAAGACCTCTCCAGAAGAGAGAGGGGTATACAACAGCACCAATAACTTAAAACAATCCATCAATCTTAATTTATTTGTATGTAGTAATTTCAACGTCTTTTTATTCGGAAATCTATTTCCTAGAGTAAAATTCTTATGCGATTCTTAACTGATTTAATATGAACAAAATTGTGATTTTAAGCTTTCTGGTGGCGCGTTTAACCTTTGTGAGATTAAAACACGAAGTTAAATATTCTACTTCATAATAATTACTTAAACTGTAGAATATGATGTTGAAACTACAGCAGCTGTTATGCAACAATCAGAACATGTCTCTTCTTTTATGTATTAGACAATCCCAAGGCGAGAAACAACACAGACTGGACTTGCCTCAACATTAACACGGGCATATCTTTTTCATATGGCCGTACTTTATTTACTGCTGTACAAAAAAAAGAAAAGAAAAGAAAAATTACCCCACGTGTTCGGCCGAAAATCATACAGATTCTTCCTGACATTTACAGGAAAGAGATGTCATTTCAATGTCTTTAATGTTTATTGCTGATGTATAACAGCTTCAGTGATCAAAAAGCTATTCATTTATTACAATTCAAATCACTTCCGGCTACACACAACCAAGTTAGTTTCAACTAAAATTAAATTAGTGCCAAATCATCAACTCACATTCATTACAAAAGAAACTAAGTTTATTCATATTTTTAGAGGCCATCAAAGTAGTCATTACAGTTTACAATCCCAACACTAAAAATATTTATGCAAACTGAAATTTCAAATAACATTTTTAGACAAATCAAAATAAAGGAATTATATTTCGAACAGCAAGTACCCAACAAAATAAGCATCAATAAAACAATTATATAACTTAAGAGTCCGCGTCCTTAAATGTATATAAAAATACGTCACACCACGTTTACATCACAACACACTTTGCTTACGACACAGCACTCATTAGTTCTACGAAACTCACCAATTGTCTCTACCTACCCTCATGATGACTTAAGAAAGTCGAAAGCTTCGACTTCGAACAATTTCTGACTGAATTTTCTCCTTGTCTGAGAAGGATTATTCGTAACTTGGAAAAGTCGACCATTAAAACTAATCGACATAAAATGTCTGTCATTTTTAATAGTATTTGCCTTGAAAAACATTTGGTGCTTAAATAATCAGAATATATATATATATATATATATATATATATATATATATATATATATATATATATATATAATGAGATGGACTAAGTCCGACAATTATTTAGTATATTTTCTGTTTATACGTTATTTTTATAGATACAATGATTTAGCTAAATGCTCTGTTTATAATAAACAGTATTAATTACATTCACCGACCTGAATGTCCGAGAAATTTCGTAGAAAATATGTGTCCTCCGACAGGAATCGAACCTGTATCCTTAGTCCATTTCATAATATATGTGGACATTTGTTTAAGTTAAGAAACGCTTCGAGCAGATAAGATCGTTTGAGAAAAAATCGTGGGAAGTTTGTTTATTTAAAAACAGTAATTTGACTTTGTTAACCAGACGCTTCATCTATAGCTAAATAGTATAGCACATCAACCCAAATGACAGTTACAAATGACGATACGGTTTCTATCCCTCTCGGAGGACACATATTTTCTACGAAATATCTCGGACATTCAGGCCGGTAAAAGTAATTAATACTAGTCATCATAAAAAGAGTATTTATTTATACAATTGTATCTATAAAAACAACAAGTTTTATTTTAAAATAATAGCCTACAGTTAATCCTTTAATATAAGTAAAATATTTATAAAAAAATCTCTTGTTTGTTTCTAAGAAAAATAACAAATGTATGAATGAATTTAGTTTTTGTGAAAATATTACTTGTTTTCTGCAAAAAAAAAATACGTTATCCAAAGTGTTGCGGGACATCAAACAGGTGCTGTTAACCCCGCAAACAGAAAAATTTATGTAGGATAATACGATCGAAGCAAGGATAACAAAGGCGAGGGTTTTAAAATCTAAGCCAAATTTTATTCAACAATTTTGCAAAAGTATGTACAGGTATTGTTTTGAGTAATCCGATATGAAGTCGGGGAGTGCCAATCGAAAGATCGTCTTGTTTCAGGGTAGCAGACCAAAGGCAGGCAAGGCAGTGCTGAGGTAGTCTGTTCGTCCTTAGGGTAACGGTCACAAGGGATGCAGCTTGGTAGTACCTAGAAGGACTATCGCATAGGTATGTAGCTAGGCAGTCCTTAGAAGGACTATCGCATAAGAATGTGGTCTGGTAGTTCTTAAAAGGACTATCGCATAAGGATGTAGCTTGTCACCCCTTAAAGGACTATCGCATAAGGATGTAGAGCTTGTCAGCCCTTAAAAGGATTATCGCATAAGGATGTAGCTTGTCAGCCCTTAAAAGGACTATCGCATAAGAATGTAGCTTGCCAGTCCTTAAAAGGACTATCGCATAAGAATGTAGCTTGCCAGTCCTTAAAAGGAGTATCGCATAAGATTTGGCCTGGTCTGCTGCTGCTGCTGAGTTTGGCTTGGTCCGGTGCTACTACTGAGTTCGGCAACTAGGACTGGGAGCGACTGGCTTCACTGGTGGCTGCTGCTGCTGGGCTTTGGCTTGGTCAGCTGCTGCAACTGGGCTACGTTTGGTCGACTGCTGCTGCTGAGCTCGTCTTGGCTGACTGCTGCTGGGCACGGCTTGGCTGTTTTTTGTGGTCAGCGACGCGGGTCGGCCAGGTGAAGCTGAAGGTGATGGTGAAGAGGGCAGCGTTTCGCTCTACCCCGGGCCAAGTAATATTTAGCCCCCCCCCAAGGGCTACATGTGGCACAAGGCCGGGTTTAATGTGGGTTTCCGAGCCCGTAGGCGGGGCCAAAAATATTCCCTATTGGAACTCGTAAAAACGGGTTCAGGGACAGTCTACCTCCCCGAACGAAACTCTGCCCTTCGGCATAGCCTTGTCCGGGTTCCTCTCTGCCCGGAGGCGCGAGTTCGACCCAATAGCTCGACGCGGAGCCAAGTTACTTGACGCGGGGCCAAGTAATATTTAGCCCCCCACCCACCCAACAAGGGTTACATGTGGCACAAGGCCAGTTTTTATGTGAGTTTTCCGAGCCCGTAGGCTCGGCCAAAAATATTCTCTATTGGAACCCGTAAAAACGTGTTCAGGGATAGTCTTCCGCCCCGAACGAGACTCTGCCCTTCGGCATAGCCTCGTCCGGGTTCCTCTCTGCCCGAAAGCAGAGAGTGCGACCAAATAACTAGACGCCCGGTCGAGTAATATTTAGCCACCCCACCACAGGGTTACATGTAGCACAAGACCGTGTTTAATGTGGGATTCCAAGCCTGTAGGCTCGGCCAAAATTATTCCCTATTGGAAACCGTAAAAACGGGTCCAGGGTCAGTTTACCGCCCCGAACGAGACTCCGCCCTTCGGCTGAGCCTCGTCCGAGTTCCTCTCTGTCCGAAGGCAAAGAGTTCAACTGAATAACTTAGCGGGGCCAAGTTATTTGGTGGAAGAAATCGGCAGTGTTTATATCAGCCGCGGTCAGCATCGTTGCCTAGTTAACAATGTCTTTTGGTTATTGACTAAAAATGACCTTCTACTTTTGAATGTACACATGGGTTTCATTTAGGCCCCATGTGTATATAAATTAGTTTCTGGTCATTATTTTTAGTTTCGTATGTTATGTTTCGTTTTGTTTTTGTGTTTTGATGTCTGAAAACGCTGAGTCACCGGAAATTAATGGCATTCGTTCCGTTTTCCGTGGTGACGCTTTCAGACGTTTGAGTAGCCGGCAGTAACTTCCGGCCGGGTGCGATAAAGGTTTATCACTTTTCGGCACGCTCAGTTGGAAAATTCGCGTCATGAATTTAAAAATTATGAGTGTATATATATCTATATGTGCGTAAATATATTATGTGTTTATATATATGTCTACATGTGTATATATATATATCTATGTTTTTTATATATATGTATATGTGTATATATATATGTGTGTTTATATATATGTATATATGTGTGTATATATGTGCATATATATGCATATGTGTGTTTATATCGGAGCATATATATGTATATATGTGCGTACATACATATATGTATATATGTGTGTGTATATATATATGTATATATAGATATATGTAAATACAAATATGTGTGTATATATATGTATATATATATATATATATATCTATATGTATATGTCTATACATATGTATATATATATATGTCTGCGTATATATATATATATATATATATATGCATGTGTGCGCGCATATATGTGTGCTTGTGTGTATATAAATGTGTTCGTATATATACCTGTGTTTATATATACGTGTGCATGTATATACATGTGTATATAGATATGTGTATGTGTATATATATATATATATATATATATATATATATATATATATATATATATATATGTGTGTGTGTGTGTGTATGTGTGTGTGTGTATATATATGTATATATATGTCTGTGTTTATATATATATATATGTGTATATATATATGTGTATATAATAGTATATGTGTATATATATCTATATATTTGTATATATATATATGTGTGTATGTGTATATATATATGTATTTGTGTATATATATGTGTGTGTGTGCATATATGTATATATGTGTATATATATATATGGATATGTGCATATATATGTATATGTGTGTATAGATATGTGTGTATATATATGTATATATATATGTGTGTATATATATATATATATGTGTGTGCATATATATATGTATATATACGTGTGTGCATATATATATATGTATCTATATATATAACTGTGTATGTGTGTGTGAGTTTATGTGTGTGTATACATGTGTGTATATATGTATGTATATATATACGTTATATATATATATGTTTATTTATGTATATGTACATGTGTATATACGTATTTATATATATATGTGTGTATATACGTATTTATATATATATGTGTGTATATACACATTATATATATATGTATATATGTGTGCGTATATATATGTGTCTATATATGTGGGTATATATATGTGTATATATATTTGTGTATATATGTATGTGTATATATATGTTTGTATCTATATATACCTATATATATGTGCGTGTGTATATATATGTGTATATATATATAAGTATATATATGTGTGTGTATATATGTGTATGTATATGTATATATATATCTGTGTATGTATATATATATATATGTGTGTGTATATATATGTATATATATATGTGTGTATGTATATATATATGTGTGTGTATATATGCATATATATATATATATTTGTGTGCGGATATATATGTGTGTTTGTGTGTGTATATATATATGTGTGTGTGTGTGTGTGTGTATATATATATGTGTGTGTGTGTGTGTGTGTGTGTAGTAATGATGCAATATAGTTATTCGTGTGGAATTTATAGATCCAGGGAGAGCTCTCTGTCAAGAAATATTATTAATTAAAGATTATCAAGCACTTAAAATACCATAGGTAATAATTTTTATTTCATGAGTACTCTAAAAAAAGCAGCTCTCAATCTTCCAGACGTACAAACACATAGCCAATGAAAAAATTTTATTCCGGGTGAAAATCAAGAGTTATTGCTATCTTATTTAGACAGTGAGAAAAGACAGGGAGTGTTGACCTATTTTAACATACTGACTTCAGTATGTGATTTGAGGGTAGTGGAAGGGCTTAAAGTATAGTTAGTTCAGCGTGAATCTGAAACAATCCCGCCTGTTTCTGTCTACAGTCAAATTTCAGTGCTGATGCATTTAATTTCATTCAACAAATTATTTGTAAATAATATTAAAAGAGAAATTACTAATTATTACCTATGTGATTTTAAGTGTTTGATATTCTTTAATTAATTTGTTTGTGTATATATATTTGTGTGCGTGTGTATATATATATATATATATATATATATATATATATATATATATATGTATATGTATATGTGTGTATATATATGTCAGTGTATATATATTCAAATATGTTTTTATATGTATATGTGTGTATATGTATGTATATATATGTGTGCATATATGTGTTTATATATGTGTATATACATGTCTATATATATTTATGTGTATATATATGTATATATGTGTGTGTATGTGTGTTTATATATATATATATATATATATATATATATATATATATATATATATATATATATATGTATGTATGTATGTAATGGTATATTGTATGTATATGTTTATTTTACATATATGTTTTTGGTTATAATGTGGATTTGTTTTAGTGTATATATTACATTTTATTCTTCATTTTTTTGCTACACGTAGTTCCAGTCTCGTGACCATCTTTAGACAAATAAATTGAATCAATTTTGAAAGGAATAAATTTTCCTTATATTCTTTTAATGATTTATATTTCGTTTTCTGTATTTGATGTGAACCTTGATCTCATTTCTGGACTGTTGGCAAAAGTTAATTCCTGCCTAAGTGGTAATAAAATCATTAGGTTTGGTGTGAGTGGTCTCGATGATAGATGACAAGAGATGTTTTCCTATCCCTACATTTCCTTTGAGATGGCCAAATCTATTTCCATTTTTGTGTATCGTGCATGCGTCCGTGTCCCTCTTAGCATCCACATATATATACATGCATATATATATATGTATATATATATACATACACAGATATACGTACATACCCACACACATACACATTCTTTCTGTGTTGCATAAGGCTCGCGTATGTGTGCGTGAGTAGTCTATCTGTTTTTGCGAGTGTATGTATATATATTTTTGTTCTCCATGGCTACCTGTTGGTGCGTGCGTACGTGTATGTATGTGTGCGGTTCGACCAGTGTATCTAGTATGTGTACATTCCGTGTGTCTATGTGTTTGGAGTTTTATCTGTTCAGTGCTGGCTTAAATCTATTTATGAAGTTTTTTTCTTGAATTTGTTAGAAAGTGTAGTTGTCTGTTTGGTATATTGGCATTTTAAATTTGCCTTGATTGCATTTGTAGATGTGTTACGATAAAACGTATGTTTTGTTATCGGGTAATTTGATGTTGCTTTTGTGAAGGGCAACTCTGTTTTTAAGTGCTTGGCTGATGCCTATATATGAATTCTTGCATTTTGTGCATTTGAGTGCATAGATCACATTTTTGGAATTGCAGTTTAAATTTTTATTTATTGTTAATGTAGTTGTGGGGTTTTCAAAGGTGTAGGAGTAATTGTATATATATATATATATATATATATATATATATATATATATATATATATATATATATATATATATATATACAGTACTCGGGCTTTCTCAGCAATAATCGTTTCCAATGAGTATCGGATGCGAGCTGCTTCTCGTTAATCCAAAGAAGCATCAACTTTTCCATCTCCTCATGGATATTTGTCCTTTTTCTGGACAGCTTGGAGACACCTTTTGCTGGTGTAACACCCTTTATCTCATCCTTCTGCTTCGGGGTGGTGCAGATCGTTGACGTCTTTTGGTCGTATTTGCCTGCCAAGTCTACGACACGCACACCACTCTCATATTTCCCCTATTGTTTCTTTCATATATGTTCTGGACGTCAGGCATTCACAGATGCGTTTCACTTTGCCTTTGACCATATTGTTTTTTAGAAATAGATGGCGTCAGCTGTCAATGCTACACTTTACCTCGGTCACCGACTGATTTCGTGTATATGACAGTTGCTTGTTCCGTGAAATTTTACTCGTCCTAAAATGATAACGAATGGCAGCTCGTAAAGCAAGTTGCTCGTATAATAGTGCACTCATACTACGAGGTTCTATTGTGTGTGTGTGTATATATATATATATATATATATATATATATATATATATATATATATATATATATATATATATATATATATAATTAGTTTATTAGTTCTACAAATATATTATTGGAATTTAATTTGGTAACCACGAATACAATGTTTTGCGGGTTCGCATTCTAGCCTATTTTTCCAATCCCCACTTCAACCTTTTTCTTAATTTCAAAACCGGCTCCCAAAGCCTTGATTCTTAAAGTGTTTTCTGACCAATGGAAGAACCAAGAAATTGTTTCGATTTTGGGGGGAAAAGTCCCCGATCCTTCTGAGCCTCCCAAATCTCCATAAATTTGGAGAATCTTCGCCTATTTGGCAGTAAGAATTTGACCACCGTCTGTGAGGTCGGCGATAGGGAGTACAAGTCAACTTTGGAACCACTTTCAACTAAAGAACTACCTGCTAAGGAGCTGTCGAGAACGAACGTTGGCCCACTATTAAAGACCAGGTGAAAGCTGCCTCCTTTCATCTACAAGACTTCTGTCAATTTCTTTCTTCTTTTTTCTTCTTCAACAGCAGTAATAGTAGTAGTAGCAGAACCAGTATTTTATCATCCTTTTCTTGCCTGGGTGGTTATACTTTCGCAGCAGCAGTTTTATCATCCCAGGTCACAGCTTTTTCGCCCGGGTGAGTTTTATTCCCTTCTCTTAGATAACTGCATTTACTCGCCAAATATAGTTAATCCTCTCAGCAGCAGCAGCAGCAGCAGCGGACTTTACACGCTTGTTACGGTCAGTATTTTCACCGCCTGAATGCATGGTCTGATCCTTTCTGCGCAGATCACAACTAGTACACGCCTCGGTGAAATCTAATCCCTTCTGATTCTGCAGTCAAAATGTCCCGTTTTATATTGCAAATAAGTGACTAAAAAAAAACAACTACTTAGGGGTCTATACTTTTTATCCCCTCTGGTTAAAAATTCGAGAATCACTATTCACTGCGTACGTTAGCAATTTAAAATTGGCTGCTTTTTTACACCAAAGCCGAGCCTCATAAATCTTTGCCACAGAATGTTAAAACTGACTGGCCTCATTTTATCGTTTTTATAACATTAATTTGGAACATATTTTTTTTCAAATCTTTACAAATCAATTTTTATTCATGTTCATATAAATTATATATATATATATATATATATATATATATATATATATATATATATATTTGATGTAGTAGCATTCTACTTTTTTTAATTATTTTTTCATATAATTCAGTATTCGTGCAATTTTAATATTATCATTTTTATTTAAAAATAATTTCATAATAAACAAATATTAAGTAATAATTCCTTTTTTTCAGTAGTGCAGATTATTTTAAACAGCAATAAGAAATAGTAAAAGAAAAAATCCTCTATAGGAAAAAAGTTCTTTTTGCAAAGTCAATAAATTTCATAAGTATGAATTCACGAAACTATCTATGTGAATGCGTGTGATGGTATAAAAATGTTCTTATTTTGAAAATATTCGGAAAGATTGTTCTCTGAGATCGAAAGTTGACTCTTCAGCACGGGGAGGTGGAGCGTGACTTTTACTTTGTCGTTTAAAAAATGTAAACTGAAGAGCGAAATCTATCGCGTGTTGTGGCGTCGGGTTTCTCATACCAGCGTCACTTCTATATCATGTCAGTGTGTCACTGTGTCACACTTTTTCAACTTTACTCCTAGATACCGTAGCCCAACATATACCATTTTGAAATCAGGCCGACCCCGTGAGCAAATTAAAACATCCCGAGCCGGATCAGGACCCACAATCCTGAAATTTTGGATTCACAAGTTTTCATGTGATTTGTTTTCGGCGATTTTTTACGTGGTATTTTTACAACAATTTTTTTTGTATGATAACAATCTTGATAACCTGGAAATAAATTTGGGAATAATCGAAATTAATTGCGAAATCCAGCGAAAGATGCCCATGAAATAAAACTAATTGTTTGTGCGGAAAGTAAGGACCGACGTACATCAAATTGTCTTTAAATTAAGTGGCGGCGGAAGAATTATCATTGAACTTTTAAAAGGTAAGCTTAAATAATAATGCAATACTTAAATGCAGCGATCAGTTTGGGGTTTTTCTGTAGTTTATTGTTACCTATCGCATCTACTCCCCCCTACCTGCATTTAAGTATTGCATTATTATTTAAGCTTACCTTGTGATGAAGGCCTAATCAAGTGCCCTCCACAGGAGCTAGCTTAAATGTTGCTCTTTAAAATAAAGGAATTTAGTGGTTCTGAACTCAAGCAAAGATGGTGCATTTTGTCGAAGCTCCAAAAAATGAACGGATTTTAGGTTTAACTGAAAAATGTGTCAGAGTTAGCTCCTCCCCAGTTCTTTAATCCTTCAACAGGGGTCTCTCTCTCCTGGCTATAAATACTGGCCGACCCTTCTCTCTCTCTCTCTTTTTCGACTCAGGCCTTGGGCCGCCACCTCGCGTGGAGATGAGGTAAAATCTCTCTTTTTCACTTAGGCCAATATGTGACCTCTCACAGATACAGCGTTTCCCCAATTCTGGGAACACGCTAAGAACAATACACGTACGTACGAACACTTACAACACACGCACATAATTTCTCCATACAAACTCTATGTAACAGTCCATGTCTTTGTTTAACTTGTTTTGTTATTAATATATATTTGTTTACCTATATATATCGGTCTTGTTTGTTTTCTGTCTTCTTTGGACTTAATTAAAGTCCGACATTCTCATGTAGCTGGACCCGCCAGCAGGAAATTTTAACCTTCTGATATCTCTTCACATCTTCACCCCCACGGTCCGCTACAAATGTTAATCTTTCTTTTTTTAAAGTAATATAATAATTTAATACAATTTGCAATTATGATTTATTTTAATTCAATTATTATATATAATATGATTATTATATTTATTTGAAGTTATATATGCATTGTTTATTATTTCTTTCAACTTTTTCCACAGTTACCGGGTTTTTCTGTAGTAATATTTATTTGTTTTTGTACAACTACTAACATGACGATCATTTGTCTTATTTTTACTTTCTGTTTTTGCTTACCTAAAGTTATATTTATCAACTTAACATTTTTTCTAGATTTCTGAGATAAGTTATTGTAACTATTTACAATATTTACATTATTCGGACTGTTGCCTTTATCTTTACAGTCATATTCATGATGTTTCGTTGTACGCTCCGGTCTTCAAGTTACATTAGTTTGGATTTCGAACCGAACCCTTTATTTAGTCCACGGTGGTAGATTGTTCTAATTCCAATTAATTCTAATTATTTAGATATCTTCGTTTTTAGTTAATTCCCCTTGATTACTCTCCAAGTTTTTGTTCTCTCTAGACCATGTGACACTTTGGACATCTAGTTTTATCCACTGAGACATGCGACTCTTTGGGCTATGTGTTACATGGCCCAAAGAGTCACATGGCCCAGTGGCTAGAACTAGATGTGACACATGGCCCAGTGGATAAAAGCGTTGGTTGCTTGACCCAAACTGTTGTGAGTTCAATCTTTGGCCATGACAAAGAGAACAAAAATGAACTTTTAAATAATGACTTCATAATCTCCGAGTATTTTAGGCTTAAATCCCAATATATATTTTCTTCTTTGTTTGTGTTGTCTTTTTCTAAAATTAACACATTTTCGGTATTTATGTTTGTTTATTTACGTACTATTTCGTAATTTGTCTTACTTTGTGGTATTTTTTTACCTAATGTATATATATTAAAAAAAAGTTAATTCTTTTCTTAGAGCTTCTAAAATACGTAATGTATATATATGTTCATATACTTAACAAATAATTTCAGCTCCAAGCCGGAATTTGGGCGGAAAACTGGCGCCTCATAACCAGCTGCTCCGGGTAGATAGAGCTTCACAGTCCAGGAATGCGTTAACTGAATAAATGAATGATTTGGGAGCTAGTCTGACCGTGTAGTTGAATGGGACACAACATCAGCATTTTCATGAAAATATCCATCATTAAACATATGTGATAAATATTTTGAACTTCGTATGTCTAAGTTTCCAGTAATTTTAAAAATAGCTATTTATTCTTAAAAACTTTGTTTTCATTAGTTACATACATTTTTAATCTTAGGGTAACGATAAATATTCTTTTAACTTTGTGTCCACTGAAAGAATTTGCAACTCAGTTTTTAGCTTCCAACAATTCAAAGAATGTCTGAAAAAAGAAGTTATATATACTGTATACGGCAGATTCTTATATCAGCACTCAAACATATAATCATAGAGAAATGAGTATTGACAAAGATGGGAAAAGATTCTTGAGAAATACTACTTAGAGGTCACACTCTTAATTTTGGCTTTAAGTCAATTAAAAGGGCTTTGTAAATACATCTGTAATTTCTAAGGAATTAAATGGACTATTTTTATTTTTAATCTGACATTATTTCTCATTACACACGTGTATCTACCAAAATATAATGTTTAAATTAATGATAATTATGGATGTCTGTGAAAGAGATAGTATATATTGATAAGAAAGAGGCGGTTTCTTCATGTTCAAAAGGTAGACAGTTAATTAGCTGTCCGCACTGCTGGCAGTCTATGAGCAGTAGTCAGTCGGCTTCCTTTGAAGTCGACACAATACTGATCACTCCTTTTAACGAAAATGAATTTTCTGCTAATCACTTTTTCAAGTTACCGGCTCGCTTTTTGTTTTCGGATTAACTACTGCCTCGAGGTTAAGGAGTTTTGAAAACTAAATAGATCAATGTCATTGGTTAATTATTCTTTTTGAACGAACACAACTATATCCGTCTAAATCAAATCAGCTCAAATGTTGAATGAAACACCGTTCAATTTGTTAGAAAGCGACCGAAAAAAAGTGGTAGTCTGAGCGGCTAAATCAAGAAAATGCTGGGTGTGGCAGAACTTCCCAACCAAGCTCTTCCATTATATTTAAGAGTAACCTGGTGTTGATCGAGTAAACTGGTGGCAATAGAGGAGCGCTGGAGTTTGTTTCTCTTGATCAGTGCGTGTGGCACCCATGCACCATATTTCTAGATCTTACCCATTGAGTAAAGATGACGAACGACAGTAACATGAGAGCGCTTGCCATCTTCTTAGACAATTCCCTAATCATCTGGCGGGTTTCTTCTTTAATGAATGCGTTCAATTGATTCTCATCAAATTGTTCGGACAGAACGCAGAGTCTGTAAGTCCTCTCCATGAAACGGAAAAAAAAGATTTCTGTGCCATTTTGTCGGTAATTAAATCATCTCTGGACACTGCACAAATGTCTCGAGCAGCTTTGGTAGCTTTGTGACCTTAATTAAAAACAAACAGAACATACACATTCTAATCTATTTGGCATTCCACCTCAAAGGGGTGTCTAATCTGAAATAAAATTTCAAAACCTTTAGACAATAGTTTCACAAAATAACCTGAGATACTAAGAAGCAAAAAATGCTACGAAAGATCATTTGCCGAACACCAGAAAAAACGAACGAATATATGTAACAAGTTAATATATGTTTGTAGTGAACAATGTTCTCAATAATGAATGTAGTCATCGGTGTGACCTGATTTCGTAGTGATGTCTGTTGCTTGAGTAGAGCTGTTGTTCGAGGGAGATGCTGATTTACTTGTGGTTTGTGAAGATTGATTTTGTGCATGAAGTTTTTGATATCGCGAAGATTGTTCACTTTGTTTTTCTGGTGCTACCTATGTAAGCGGATTTCAGTATATTAATAATTTGAAGTTGGGGGTATGCAAGCATAGAGATGTATTATCTTTTACTTTCATATGTTTCATATTCAGAGTTTCATATGATTTATACTCTTGTGCAATTGTATCGTAACTCAAGATTGGTGAAGTTATTGAAGCGACCGAATATCTGCTACTATATTCTCTTTCCTGGTCATATATCTGCTGTCTGGGGTGAACTGAAAAATATAGTGCAGGTAACAGATGAATAGGGGAATATTTGTCACTGTGTGTCGTATGCATGTGATGGATTTATGGTTTGTATGCACAATGAAATCTCTTCCGTCTAGTAAGCAGCGAAAATTCCTGATTACAAGGTAAATTAGTATGCGTTCTCGGAAGAAGATATATTTTGTTTTTGTGACAAGAATTTTTACAGAGAAAAATGATGTTGATCTGATATCGTTTGCTGGCGCTTGCCTGACAAACCCCAAAATGCTTCGTCAAAATTTGTGCAACATTTCGTAATTCAAAAGAAATCCTGGTAAATTTGTACAACCCAACCAAAGGATATTGCATTTACTCTTTTGTCAATACCCACTTCAGCTACGGGGATCTGACCGTGACCACCGATAGACAAGGCCTATTCGGTAGTGACGTGACGTCACAAAAGTAGTCCATGCAGTGAAACAGACAGTATCATAATGTAACGAATATTGTAAGAAAAAAATTGGTTTTAGAAAACTTTTAAAAAATACATTGTTTTACAAAACAAATAAACAGAATTGGATTTTATATAGAACTTTATTTCATATTAATTTTAAAAAAATAACCGATAAGAAAAAAAAAATGTTGCTGAATGTTTTGTTAAAGAAATTAAACATCATGTTAGGTTTCATTAAATTTTAAAGACTGAAATTCGTTCATTATTTTATTTGTTTCAAATTTGAAAACATTTTTTAAATCATTATCAGTATTGTTTTAATTTGCATGTTTCTATCTTAATTTTAGTAATTATTCTGTAAAGTTACAATATCGTAATTAAATTAATGATTATTATTCATATACACTCGGACAGCAACAACTCAATTATGAATTAGGAAACAAATAAACAATTAAATAAATAGACGAGCAAATTACATGTAAATGATAAATAAACGATTAAAATATAAATAAGAAACAAATAAACTAAATACATAAAAGTAAATAAATTTGATACAAAAAAGAGATTTAAAATTCAAATAATACTTATAGAAAAGTAGGTTACAGACAATTAATTTTAAGAATGAAATTCATTCATGATTTCAATTGTTTCACATTTGAACATTTTTTATAAATCATAATCAGCATTGTTTTAATTTGCATGTTTTTATTTCAATTTTAATAATTATTCTGTGAAGTTATAATTTTTGTAATCATTAAGAGATTATTACAGTAACAACTGAATTATAAATTAGGGAACAAACAATAATTAAATAAGCAAATTATAATTAAATGATGAATAAATAAAATAATTATGATAAATAAATAAAACAATTAAACATAAACAAGAAACAAAAACACAAACAAGAAAAGAAAATACATTAGATACAAACAATAAATAGATTTAAAAATCAAATAATACTTTCAGAAAAATAGGTTACTGATACAAAATTTAGCTGAATGAAGTTTTCTTTTTCTGCTTAACTTGTTACTTGTAATATTATTATTTTCCCTAGAACAAAAATTATTTAAAAGAACATTTGTAGAGCTCCAGACAAACATTCTTTGTATTTTTTCTATATTGTGACCCTCATCACAAGTGTCAACATAAAAAAGAACCTCATAATCTGCAAAAAACATTCAATGTTATATGCATGCCTTATTTTATTTTTCTTTGATTTACTGAATGAAGAAAAGAATGATTTTTTATCAGCTTATCAATGACTACATAATTATTCAGAACAAAATTTATAGTTTTATCATTAGGATATAAGAGAGAACCTCTATTAATCCCCTGAAAATAGCTGCTTATTTCAGGCATTTCTTCCACATTATCTCTTACACTTCCAGATATTAAATCTTTGCAGCTATTGCATTTAATTTTCTTAAAAACTGCATTACACCAATAACTTGCTAAGTATAGTATTACAGGTAGAACTTCTCTACAATTATTTACATCATCCTCTTTAACATCAATTCTATATTTATATATATATAACTTTTCCTCCTCTGTCACTTCATCCCAGTTTGGTTCTTGTAAACTCTTTAAATCAATTTTAATGCATTACTGATTAAATAAGTTTAATTTTAAAACTGATTGCATTCTAATAATTTTTTCACACTCAAACACTTGCCGTATCGAGATATTATACTGATCCCCAGTAAGTTGTTGATATTGACCAAACCTTGCTTCAAGGTGATCAGTTTGAAATTTGCCTGGTAATATGTATAGCATTTTCAGTTCTTCTATGCAATACTTGGTCAGTTCTAGAAATGTATAGGTTGTATGATGCAAAGCATTGAAGTTTTCCTTTGTTAATTTGCCATTTCTTCCAGAAATGCTATTCCAAGATTCTAACCAGTCACAGAATACAGAGAGAAATCTAAAATTTTCTTCATTCATTCTAAGTGGATTGCAGTATTTATTTCTAAGCCGACAACCTTTATATGGCATTTTAACATTCATTATTGTCCACCAAATATAAAATATGTTTATATATTCTGCAAAATTAGGCAAATATTTCTGTTTTCCTAAGATCAATAATCCTTGAATAGTGTATTCATTAAAAATTTGCAGAACTAAATTAGCATTTTGCCTTTCAAGATTAGTAGGAGAAAGTGCCTTTGAGGTTAATTTATAACAATATTTTAAAATTGACTGAAATTCTAAGGCATGAAGTTTCTGTAAGGTAGAAAATGTGGCATTTTGCATACTATCTAATTCATGATTTCCATCATGACAAAATTTGGGGAACAGCATGCATTTATTTGCATCTTTTTGACTAAGCCAATTGTTTCTAATGCATTTTAATATATGGACTGAGTCAAAAAGGAAGAAAAGAGGTCGAGACTTTATAACTTGGGGTGGATATACAATGGAAAGCTTTGGAGAACTGCAAAAGAAAGATATAGCTTTTTTATTTATAGCATTATTATCTGTTATGATTGATAATACTTGAAAGCCTATCTCCTCTAAACCAATTATTATGTTTAACTATGTCAAATAACTTCTCAGCTTTAAGACATTTAGTTGGCATAACATGCACAACATTTTATATTGTGAGAATACACTGCTAATCCTAAAAGCAAAAGCACTTGTTGCAGCTTCATTGCTGTTATCAGATAAGCCAACAATATTACCACCCTTATAATCTAAATAAGGTTTTAGATGAATTTCATCAACAAGTAAAGATACTGTGATGTCCTGCACTAGGAGCTTAAATTTATTTTTAATATACATAAGAAAATTGTTATCATGTTGCTCAATCAAAGGATTCATATATGTTGATAAGGTTAATCTTTTAATGGTTGAATAGCTAGGTAAAATTATATTTTTGCTGTCTCTTAACAATCTGTCCCCTTTAGGGGAGCAGTTATATAACAATGAAGAAAATATCATCATTTCTGTTGAATAATCAAGCTTATTTTGTGTCATTAAATTTAGCTGCTCATATATAAATTTGAGTGCATTAATATGTTTGATTCTTCTTGCACCAATAGTAGAAATGACATCACCAATTTTAATATAAAACTCATATTTTGAGGTTCAGGTTGCTGTTGTTCTGTGTACATTTTTTTCATGTTTTCTATCAGAATTTCAAGAGTATTTTGATCAGTTACGTGTTTAGAAATCTTATAATCCCCTATTGAATGTATTTCCACATTTCTACAAAAAACATGTACTGCAAAATCAGATTCAATTACAAGAGACAGATAGATTTTTGGATATGGGGATTTGATGATGCTGAATATAATAAGCGTCTCTTGCTGCCTAACAAAACTCCAGTAATTTCTATCAAGGAAATTTAATTTCCCTTCTAGATCATTATTATTATGGAATTTATAAAGATATAAAATTATTTTAATCCTCAAAGTTTCAATTTAGTTTAATAACATTTTAAAACAAAGCTGTTTTATGTGTTGTGAATTACAGACATAAAAATTCAATTCAATTAAAGTCACGAATAAAACAATTCTAAAAAATCGTTAAAATTATTTTTTATGTATATAAAATATTCCTTTAAAAATTCATGAATGAATTTATGTCGAAAATTTCTTTAAAGTTTATTTCTTAAAAAAATGAGATTTTAGATTTTAAAAACAATACGTACGAGAATGAATGTCTCTCTCTCTAAACTTTCTCGCTAGATTTATGTCTTATTAACTTTGTTATGAATTACAAAGACATGGTATTAATTTTATCATTAAAGTTTCAATAAAATTTACTTATTTTTTAATACAAAAAATACTCACTCTGCTGAATTTAGTAGAAAAATGATCTGTTCTGATTGTACGAATCCAAACATCAGATAATTCTTTATCTTTAGTTAAAGAAAATACATGTATTTTTTAAGGGCCGTTTTTATAATTCCCTTTGCAATTTGGTACAATGCATCTATAAGGCATTGTTTTTGTTTTAAATTAATTCAATATTTAAAAGAAAATATTAATAAGTAATTTAAAAATGCCGCCGTAAAAAATCTGCTACACAAAAAAACAGACACGTTTCTTGAAAGTCGGACTCAATATGATGACATCACATTTGTCAACAACCAAATGAAACAGGCCTTGTCTATCGGTGGTCACGATCTGACGGTATGCTTCAATAAGATCCAATTTGGCAAACGTGTTGTCCAATTGCATTGTGTTATTGGTCGGTGCTCAATGTTTATTACTGTGTGGGTTGCTATTTCATATAATTCTGTGTAGGTAACTGGGATTTTCTTTATCGGAAGGTTATTTTTCCCGTTCGATCATTGAGTCAACCATTTGCAGGTAACCTAAGATTAATATTTAAGGTGGCGACAAATATTCTATTGATCTTGCGCACTTAAGTAATATGAATTATAATTCAGATTTCGGCTTCCATTATAACATTTTATCAAAGTTAAATAAATATTTTTGTGGCTTTGTTACAATATCTTCACTTATTACCCTTTGTGTACATTTTTCTTTATGTCATTGAAATGGATGGTGAGTAGTGAATTTACCTAGCTATCTCAGTTTAAGTACTACCATATACACGATGTGGTAGCATGAGGGAAAAGAGAAAAGGCTATGTATGTATGTTTGAAAGAAAATAGGTTATATACATACGTACAAAACTTGTATGCAACAATAATTTGTTCTGTCAATGAAACATTAAAAAGATATAGAAAAGAAATATGCATTAAGGTCATGCATGTGAGTTGGCATGGCTTCAGTGACTTTGTCTCGACTATATCAGAAGAAAGATAAGTATTAAGGGATCTCCCCTTTTCACACAAATGGACTCACCCGCGGTATGCATATACTATTACCAGTGAATACCCGGACAGTCTGTAATAGAGGAGACGGCGATGTCTTCTCGGTTAGACGGTCGAACTCTCTGCCTCTGAGCAGAGAGGAACCCGGATGAGGCTCCGCCGAAGGGCGGAGTCTCGTTCGGGGAGGTTGACCAACCAGATCCCGTTTAGACGGGATCTACGGTCATTTTTTGGCCGAGCCTATGGGCTCGGGAATACCCCATTTTAAACCCGGCCTTGTGCCACATATATCCCTCGGGGGGGGGGGGGGAAGGGCAGTAAATACTGTCTGTAATAAAGGAAAGTAGCACAAGAGCTATAGCCACGAGCACTTAGACTCAGTAAGAAGTCATACCGCGATACGTCGATACCAAAGATTTTATACATATTTGTCAACTAACCCCGCATTCCTGGATCTACTAATTTCGTATACCAGTTTATATTATTACGTTAATACATTTATTTTCCTTATCCATTCCTGGCGTTTGTTATTCATTGCTATCGGATTCATTCCGGAATCCGCAACAAATTGGCGACGATCAATTCGAACTCACACGGGAAGGAAAATGAAACAAAATTCTCCCTCGTTGTCCACAACAAATTGACGACGAGGTATTCGAACTCACACAGAAAAAAAAGTCTCCTTTGCCGTTTTTTGCCAGTGTCCACAACAACTTGGCGACAAAAGATTTACGAGGACTAAAATACGGAAAAGCGATTATCATGGAGGATTTTTAAAATATTTTAGTAGAACTTGTAAAATACCAAAATGAACAACAATTACAACTCCAGGAAAGAATGGAAGAAAAATGGCAAAAACAATTACTAAAAACGCAGCAACTAATATTAAAGGTAGCGGGTAACAAACAACAAAATATCGAAAAAGAGGCGATTTTTTTCCCAAGACACAGTGTGGAATACGATAGAAACATTCAATTACTCCCTAGAAGAGGATAAAAATTTCGGGGATTATTTCAGACGTTATGAAGACATCTACAACATCGATTGTCAAAACTGGACAGAAGCAAAGAAGCTACGTCTGTTGCTCAGAAAATTAGGAACTGAGGAATACACAAAATTTGTGGATTACATTTTGCCAAAAAAGACGAACGAATTAACATTTGACGAAGCAGTTACATGTCTTACAGAGCTTTTCAATCCAAAAACGTCACTCTTTCACAAGAGGTGGAAATGTCTTAACCTGGTAAAGGGCGAAAATGAGGACTATTCTACGTTTGCCGTAATCGTGAATAAACATTGCGACGACTTCAAGTTGGCAGAATTAACACCGGACAATTTCAAGTGTCTCATCTTTGTTCAAGGGTTAGTCTCAGCAAAAGATAGTGAAATGCGCAAAAGAATGCTTTCAAAACTACAAAATGAACCTGGACTAACACTACAACAATTATCAGAAGATTGCCAAAAATGCCTGAGTATAAAGAAAGACTCGAAGAACATTGAGGAGTCAGGAGTATCACATATATGTAAGTTAAACAAAAGTTTACGTTCTTCACCCTCCCCGGAAAGAAAACAAAAATTCTATAAGGGAAAAAGTACAACATATAGGGCAAATTATGACGAAAATCGAAGCAAATATAAGCCCCCACCATCTGCATGTTATCGATGTGGAGGACTACACTGGAATAAGGATTGCCGTTTTAAATATAAAAACTGTCTTGTGTATGGAAAAATGGGGCACAAGGCAACCCAATGTAGGAACAGAAAAGCTACTAGTAGGATAAGAGCTACTAGGATGCATGACGAAGACAATACCAACATAAAGAAATATGTGGAACTTGAAATCTTAAATAAAAAGATAAAATTGCAACTAGACTCGGGTTCAGATCTAACGATAATTAACCTACAGACATGGAAAAAGCTTAACAGACCAACCATGTTACATACACAAAAAATTGCTAAGTAGGTGACAGGAAAGCGTAAAAAATTCGAAGGAGAAATAATCGTAAATGTTAAATTCTATGGGAAAACAAAAAAAACTCAAGATATACGTAATGAAAGATACAGAAAATCTAGTGGGTACAGACTGTATGCAAAAGTTCGACGTATGGGATTCACCTATCAGCTCGTTTTGTAAGGGTACGGCTAGAATTGAATTGAAAGAAAATGTCCAACCAGTATGTAAAAAGAAGCGAAACGCGCCATTTGCTACCACAGATGAAAACAGTAAAGAGTTATACAATGCAGTAAAGGAACTACCTGTGACCTTGCGAGAGATAAGAAAAGAAGCGAAAAAGGATGAATTTATTCAGAGGACGAAGGAAAAAATAAATAAAACCGGTATACACCTACAGTACTCAAGAGATCATTCAAACAAGAATGGGTCTATTTCAGTAACAATATGGCTTATCAGGAACCAAATACAATAATTAACAGACTAGGAAACGTGATGTACACAAAAGGCGAAAAATTTACCCACAGAAAACATATTGACCAAATTAAAAAAAGACGGGTTGAAAAGCCAAGCTCGTCACCCGCAGAAAATGACGAGTCGATGGAGGCGATTTTTGAAGTTTTTGAGATTCAAAGACCACAAGAAGACACAGAATTTGGAAGGACTAGCAGGAAGAGAAAATTTACAGTGCCTCTAATTGTCGACCATAAGAGAACGGAAAAGATACTAACTCCCTATCTAAGAAGGGGGGTTTTAAGGGGTCTCCCCTTTTCACACAAATGGACTCACCCGAGGTATACATATACTACTACCAGTGAATACCCGGACAGTCTGTAATAGAGGAGGGTAGCACAAGAGTCACAGTCACGAGCACTTAGACTCAGTAAGAAGTCATACAGCGATACGTCGATACCAAAGATTTTATATATATTTGTCAACTAACCCCGCATTCCTGGAACTACTAACCCGTATTACCAGTTTGTATTATTACGTTAATACATTTATTTTCCTTATCCATTCCTGGCGTTTGTTATTCATTGCTATCGGATTTATCCCGGAATCCACAACAATAAGGAAAGTCGGAAAATGCACTTTCTGTCGCTTCTATAGTATAGGCGCCAACTGAAAAAGTGGCTTAACACTGGCGTTTCTCGTGAGACTATCATGTGAGGCATTTTTACGCCTTGATATGCGCATGAATTACGGCTGAATCAAAGGCAGACAACCAAGTTTTTTACGCCACAATGTGCATGCTTGGAATATTTTTTTCAACGCTTCCCAAAAAGAAAGAACATTAATTTTTTCCTGAATTATTCCGCATTTCGGGGATTTTTTGGCAAATTTCACGGCAATTTGTGGTCATTTGGGAATAGTAGATTTATTAACATTAATTAAGTCATTAATTATGCTGATTAGCCATCAATCTAGGACGAAGGGATACAGTAACGAATTATTTTCTGTTTAGGAAATTTTATTGTTCAAATTAAAATTTAATATTATGAGCAGTAAGATTTATTAGCAGCGAAAACAGGAAGTTTCACTAAATCCATTATTAATTTTTGTGGAATTGTTGTATTTCCTCTTCCTACGTCATCGGATTTACTATTTTGATATCGAAAAGTTCATTAGTACTCCTGTTATGTTTTATTTATTTATTTATTCGTTTTTGCATTGTACGAGCAGTTATGTTTTTGTTTTGTTTTTTTGTTTTTTAGATTATTATCGATACAACGCAACCGGCATTTGCGTTTGCTTTCATTTCTATTTCAATTCAGCAATATTCGCATTTTCCTTGACTATCCTAAGAAGGAAAAACATTCTTAACATTACAAAGTGGGCTGTCTTCTGTTGATGCGTAAACCTTGACAGTGAAAATAAAATGTGATTAATGAGGTCATTAATCACACTGAACACCAACATAAATCAGCAAATGTAAGTAAAAAGGCACTGTTTAATAAGGCCTATATGTCATATTTTTGAGTATGCGCAATGACATGAAAGTTACTTCCTGTAATTTATTCACAAAGGAGTAAATTTGAAACAAAGAAGCTAGTAGTTTAATGTACACGAATGTTTCAGAACTTACCACAAAATTCAGAAATTTATCATTAAATATATTTTTACACTTATTTGATATTTTCTTGTCAGTATTTATGTTTTAGTTATTTTTATTATTTTAACAAATATGCAGAAATCTACTTTTAAACTGATTTTCTGTCTTTTTTTGTTTTGTTTTCTGAGGATTTGCTAACATATTCGCTACTACGAGGGTCGGCTGAAAATTTCATAGGCTGACTAAAATACTGCATGGAATGTGACCCAAATCTTTCAACATAATCCCCTTGCTGTCTGCCCACTTCTTTAATCGGTGTTGCAGTGTTTGGTTTCCAATGGTGAAGAAACTTTTAACCTGTTGGTTTAAAAAGTCATCACCAGCAGATATAACGTCCCCAGCCAAGTGTTTTTTTATGCTGGGGAACAGATGATAGTCAGATGGGGCCAAATCAGGCATCCCCAAAAAACTGAATCTATCACCTTCCCTGAAAATGAAACGAACGTGGCTTTCTTTCTACCGCATAGATTGTCTCTGGCACAAGTGATGAACCCAACTCATCCTGTGTTAGGAAACATTTAAGCAAACCAGCTGGATCTGACTCAGATTTTCCCGTGATGTGATCAGTCTGGTGCGCTTTTGATCAGGTGTCAGAAGACTTGCCACCCACCTTCGTCATGCCAAGTTCATTGTGCAGAATATTCTCAACTCTCTCACGGGATATGCTAATATAGCATTGGCTGTTTGATTTACAGTCAGTTGCCTGTCACCATGTAGTAAACACGATCAATGTTTTCCTCGGTGGTGGCATTTGCAGGACGCCTCCCCTCCTAAATTCAGCTGTCTACTTTTGCACTGTTGATAAAGCTGCAATATCAATCTCTAATGTAACAATCATGTCAGCATGAATGTCCTTTACTCTTTTTCTCCATGTACTTGATAGCATCGCGATGCGAAATTTTGTCCATTTTCAAGTGAAGTCACTACTAGTTACTTTTGAAGTCTTCTTTGAACAATCAGATGCAGTTATTAATAAGAGTTGAGATTAATGCATGCAAGATTTCACAGCTATAGCATTACTCCTTCATAGACAACCTATGAACTTTTCAGCCCACTCTTGTAGCTATTTAGGCCAGTAGAAGTAAATTTACTAAAGCATCCTAACGTAAGCAATACCATACATGCGATATAGTAAGATATTGTTCATGTAGAAAACAAACAAGGAAATGTATATATGTTTGAGAGAAACCACTTTATTTACATATTTACAAAACTTGAATGCTACAATAGTTTGTTTAAACATATACATTAGCAGATGACAAGAGATTTGAATCTAGGTTTTCTATGTGAGTTTACGTGGCCGTGTATCGCGCCTGTGATATAGATCGGATTAAAACGGGAGAAAAAATGGAAATGATGTGCAGGGGCAAATAGCACCGATTAATCAGGTGATTTAAATTTTGCTTTCCTCGCCATACTTTCACGGAATGCAGTTCTTATTCTTTGATACGTGCATAAATTATAGCTGAGTCAAGGGTATATAATAAGGTTATATAACATTACAAGTATAACCATGAAAACAGGTTTTTCACAATTTGCTGCAATTACACAACGGTCAATTAAATCCTGGCGTGAGCGTAAATTTAGGGATATGCATTTTTGTCTATAAGTACAAAAATGCATGTCACTGAATTTATGCTTACGACGGGTTTTGATGAGACGTATTAACGGTAGAAAGAGTAAGCTTACAAAGTCTTTTTATTCTATGTGCCTTAGTAACAGGATATCTGAGCAACACACTTGACAAGAAAACCACTATCAGTTGTACGGTTACATACAAATAAAAAACGATCATAGGAAATTGTTGCCGGTGGCCAACTTAATCTTTTCCCTGGACATTCTCAAAAGTGCTGGGCGTTATACCTTGGCACCATAACTTATAGCATAGAGAATTTGTATTCCTCTCAATCAACCGGCAGACAAAACGACTCATATTAAAAAAATATATATAAAATAGGCCAAAGGCAAATTTGCACAGTGCACTGGAGAAATCCTTGATTCGTTTTTCCAACATTTTGGCCATGGTTTCCGGCTCAAAATTACGGAAGCCTGATAAGGAAGACGTTCGTGCCAGCATTTAATCCACGGTCACCAGTTGGAGACCTCGGTTTGATAGGAAAAGGTTCTGATAGACTCATTGAAGAGATCTCTGGTAGCCCATACCTTAAAGAAATACAAAAAATTGTGCTCACAAGTACCGCTCACACCTTTCGAAGGGCTTTATCTATGTAAAATGTGTGTGGTCTTCGTTTTTTTTTACAAAAATGCTCAGTGGAAAATGTCATGGTGCCATTTCTGACCTTCGGTTTTTGACTGGGACCCTGAATGAAATTAGCATACAACCGAAATCAAAGGAAGAAATAATAATAATAATAATAATAATAATAATAATAATAATAATAATAATAATAATAATAATAATAAAATTAGTAATAAAACATCAAAAAAGTCGCCCCAATATTAGATATGGAGCAGCAATTATTAGAGTGGCTGGTGGAGATAAATATACCTAACCATCTCAATATAAACATTACCATACCAGGACAAGGAAATGTATAATGATTTGAGAGAAAACATTTTATCTACATAGTTACAGAACCTGAATGCGATAATATTTTGTCTGACGGATGAGCTCCACCAACTAGCTCGGCGACCTACACTTCACGCTCCTTAGCAGACTGTTACATGACGCAATATTGTTATACTTTGCGCATAAATTATAGCCGAGTCTAGAGCAGGGGTGTAAGACAAAGATGTATATAATAAAATAACCGGATTTATTCAACCTATATGGCGAGGCAATTCTGAAAGAATTTGAAGTCCTACCAGGATTCATTATTGGCGGTCACAATCTTAACAACTTAAGATATGCAGATGACACAGTGTTGAAAGCAGACACGGAAAGGAAACTGCAAAAATTCCTACAGAATTAGCGAAGGAAAGCGAGAAGACAGAATGCATGGTTGTTAGCAAAAGGGCGAGCCCAAAATGCAAATTACAAATCGGGGATGCTAAAATCGAACCAGTACAAAAATTTAAATATCTGGAAAGTGTTCTAACAGAGGACGGAAAATGCAGTACTGAGATCCGAAAACGCATTAGGATGGCCAAAGATGCATTCCAAAAGCTAAAAAGAGGATTAAGAGATAGAAAAACTTCGTTAGAAACAAAGAAAAGAGTGTCAAATTGTTACATATCTGCCCCCCTATATGGCAGTGAATACTGAACACTCTCCGCACAGATGAAGAAGAGACTTGAAGCAACAGAAATGTGGTTCTACAGAAAGATGCTAAGGATACCATGAACCGAACATGTGATCAACGACGTAGGTTTTAGAGAAAATGGAAACAAAAAGAAAACCTATGCATCAGGAAGAGGCAGTTGAGATTTCTTGGGCACGTAATAAGGAAGGGGGGCTTGGAAAACCTGATACTCACAGGACAGATTGAGGAAAAGAGGGACAGGGGAAAGCAGCACGTAACATACTTGATGGGTTTGAGAAAATCGATTGTAGAACAGGGTTTGGGAGAAATAGCAAAAATATAAAACTTATTAAGAGCTACAAGGAACAGAAGATGTGGAGGGTCATGATCGTCTCAGCGTCAACGGACGCGGTACATAAAAGAAGAACGCTACAGTCAACAATGAAATTATTCGTACACCCATCAATTTTGAATAATTTTATCCATTTCTCAGAATCTAATGCTCGTATGATGCCAGGTTTTTCATATGTTAATAAGCACGAAGAGTAAATATAAAACTCAATTTTCAAAACAATAGGTTAAATACAACAAATTTGACAGGTGAATTATGCAAAATAGGAAAAGACAAAATTATTCGCACAGTATGAAAAATAGAAAAAAAATTAACAATTTTCACAATATAACAATTTCACGATAACAATTTAAGTCTTTTCTGGGATTTTCTTCCATTCTTCAATAGTTACACGTTCTAATTCCTGATTCTAATTTATTCGAACTTTAAATTCTTGACATATATTTTCAATAGGATTCAAAGCAGGACTTGTTGAAGGCCATGGCAGAACTGTAATCTTCTTTTTCTGAAGCCACGCAGTCACTGATATAGACGCATATTTGGGATCAGGATCTTGCTGGAAAGTAAATCACCGACATAGATGAAGATTTTCCGCTGATAGTTGTAGGTTTTCACCCAGAATTTTGATATAGTCTGCAGATTTCATTCTTCCTCTTATTGTAATTAATTGTCCAGTCCCCCTTGAGCTAAAACAACCCCAAAACATCATCGAGCTGCCTCCATGTTTTAATGTTGCCATTGTGTTCTTTGGGAGGAAAGCATCGCCTTTCTTGCGCCATATCTTCTGTATATCATTATGTTCAAAAAGCTCAATTTTTGTTTTTTGTTTCATCACTCTATAATACTTGTTCCCAAAAGCAATTTTCTTTGTCCAAGAACGTTATGGCAAAATTAAACCGAGCAACAATATGACACGGTTTGTGAAGAGGGGTTCGTCGTGGTCAGTTTCTATACAACCCATTTCTATTTAAACAACGTTGTATTGTGCGAATACTTACGCAGATACCCATCGTATCCAAACTTTTGGCGATGTCTTTCAAAACAACCCTTAACCTGACGACACAGTTTTCGTGCAGTTCTCGGTGACAATTTTGATTTTCTTCCACGCCAAGGCAAATTCTCTGTCATGCCAAACTGCTTAAACTTCTTTATAACGGGCTATACCGTACATCTAGGGATAGCTAACCGGTTTGAAATAGCACTGTAACTGTTTCCCGACTTGTAAAAGTTAATAATTCTCTGCTTCAAGTCAATGCTAATCTCCTTTGTCTTCCCTATCGTGTTGTTAACGTAAGAATAACAATGGTGACACTCTATGCACCACGTGATGTTCTTTGCTGGAATTATCACAAATATTTTATTGAATAAATAGTCTAGAAGGCTTCACCGATAAAATAATTATGTAAATTACTTATACTTACACAAGTTAATTAATTTAAAACGATATTTCCTACTATACGAATAATTTTGTCTTTTCCTATTTTGCATAATACGCCTGTCAAATTTGTTGTATTTATTTATTGTTCTGAAAATTGAGTTTTATATTTCCTTTTTCGTGCTTATTAACATATGAAACGCCTGGGATCATACGGGCATTAGATTCTGAGAAATGGATAAAAATATTCAAAATTGCTGGGTGTACAAATAATTTAGTCCTTGACTGTATATACGGCTCCCATGTTAAATAATGATACGGATGAAGCGGTTGTGACCACGCTTCTCCAGGAGCTTATGTTATGAACGCTCTTAGACTTGTCAGTGAGATAAGTACATTATTCGAAAACATGTTGGAGAATCAACTATACAACATTTAAGGGCAGTCATTATTAATTTAACAGGGTCCATGCTATCTGATCTATAGGAAATATAAACCCTATTTCCAACACAATTATATAAGCACATACATACCATATTAAAACACGTCTAAACTTTATTTTCTAGTCCCCAATGTCACATGGTGATGAGAAAAGTAAAAACCTATGTTTCTCGAGATTACTTTCGGGAAAAAGTTCTTATAAAATCCCACAGATTTTGACTTTCAGTAGCAGAGATGCGACTGTCCCGAAGCCGTTCAAACACGAAATAAGAGATTTAACCTTCTCCCCAGCACGTTCTGAAAGAAACATGTCAGAAACGAATCATCTCCAACAACAACAACATGGACGGTCAGTGAATCTTCGCTGACAATCAAAATATTTTCTCAACCTCAGATTTTCACTGTGGACGAACTACTAAAAGTCTTTTCTAAATCACAGATTTTTCTGGGGACCAAATACCCAAAGACTTTAACACGAGTAAAGACTATTTTTACTCAATTTTGACTCTTTTGAATTCATGTACGCATGTTTGTAAATATACATGATTTATTTAACACGCATGACACCATGTTTTCTTTACTTTTATTTTATTATTGTTTGGAATTCGGATGTTCGGATTTTTAATACAAAAAAAAACGGATGGCAGAATTTCCTACAGACCTGTTTAACAAAGTGGGGTTAAACTAGAAGAACCCTTTTTATTTGCTAAGACACATGAAAATATTACAGCGTTCTAATATCAGGTCCAATACTATTTCATAGAAGACTACGAAAGTATAAATTGCAAACTCCTACAACTTAAATTTTGGCACTCATGACAGGAAGAAGCATAACTCGAGAAACTTGCAGAGATGTTAGATCGTGTTCATGCTAGCGACAATGACAGACTGAAAAATTGTTTTATTGAATCCATGATGAAATTGTTCAAATCAAAAATACGTTAGAAGGAGAAATACCAATCGATACACAAACGAACCAATAGAAACCGACACAGTATCACAGGCATTTCGGCAGGGAAGCGCGATAATGCAATAAACTGTGACTATACAATCAGTATGAATCAGGGAAGAAAATCAACAAATCACACACAATTGCTGCATTGGCCAGAGTAGCCGCCTCTTCCGAATTTTAGACAACACTACAAAACTACATTTTTTTAATTGATACCGGTGCACAAGTCAACGTTATTTCGCCCAGATCTAACTTGAGACATAAACAACTATTATTGGTGTAGATTTTTTCTCAGATTTCAAATTATCCGTAAATGTGTCCAAGCGTACACTGACAGAAAGGATTCGTGCCACACACTGCACTACAAGTATTAGTATAACACAAACACAAAACAACTATTTTACAAGAATACTCTACCAATATCCCGACATAACCAGTCGTTTCTTACATTCTGGCATAATCAAGCACAAGACAACATATCACATACAAATCTGATCAGACGGTATACATGTAGGCAGCGACTTGACATAAACTAATTCGCTAAAGAAGAATTTCAGTATATGTTAGAACAAGGAATTATTCATCTCTCAAAGTGACTATAGGATCCAGATCCTATCTTGTTCTCAAAACTTCAAAAATTGAACAAAACATTGGCTCCAAATTAAATTACACAACTAAGTAATTTGATTGGTTCAAAAATATCACCTGGCATTTCATCTACTATGTTTGCACGTCTGACCTTAATTTGACTTGATCAAAAGTACATTTGCGCCAAAATTTTAAAACATCTTCTGAAGCCTGTCACATGACTTATATTGCTTATATAAACAAGAAACAGTTAAGAAAAAATAGTGGGGAAAATACAGCCGAAAAAGGCTACACACTACGTGACGACACTCATCATAAAATAACTTTTAACTGAAGTCCAGACTATAAGTTAAAAATCCTTTTTTAAAATAACTACAGTCTATTTCCTTCATTCAATGCAAACTGAACTAAACGTCGGCAAACAACGAAGCGTCAGAGAGACAAGCATAAAAAAACAACATAAGTCACACCACACACGCTTTTTCCACAAACTTTGAACTGTTTATTTTGAACACACGCAATACTAAATCAAACTGAAATTTTCCACATTCACACAAATTACCCTACCACTTGCAGTCTATCAAACTGGAACATTACCTAACACAAAATCTATAAAAAAAAAATTATTTCAACATTTTAAACAACATCCATGATTATTGTTTTGTACATTTGTAGTATAAAATCTATTTACTTGTACAATTTCTCTTGTCTAACTTTTCGTGCTTTTTCATGTCATTATTTTGTGGCATTGTGTCTAATATAAATTAGTGAGGGCAATTGACCCCCACATGTCTTAGTCATTTCCAATACATTTAGCATCAAGGAAAAATTCCATCTGGAATATTTGCAGCGATTTCAAAAGATAGATACCCACTTTTCTTCATAAGTGATTTACATAGATCAAGCATTTTTTCCAAGCTTAACTTGGTACAGGCTTATTATCAGATATGATTCGTAGAAGTGGATATTCACAAATCTGACTTTACGGCAACATTCAGTCTATTTAAAATCACAAGGATGGACCCCCATTGAGTTTCGCAACGGTGCACATACATTTCTGTGATTTATCGATTCAATTTTACGCGGTGTACCCGTAGCTTTTTCTACGTGACGAACTTTAGCCAGTGAAAACAAAACAGAACATTTCGAACACATGCATCAAGTATTTAGTAGACACAGTTAATACAAATTGAGAATAAATCCTGAAAAATATCTTTTGGTTGCTCATCAATTAAAAATCCTTGGACACACTTTATCTTAAGATGGCATCACATCTATTCAAGACGGGGTACATACTATCGAAAATTTAACGATAACAACTTCAGTTCGACAACGAGATTGAACTTATCAACTATTACAAGGAAGACCTTCTACAATATTCTGATATCCTCGCCCAACTAATCATCATACTAAAATAAAAATAAGAGAATTACTCTGAATCCCAAACAACTTCAAGCCAATAAAACCTTGGTAAACTATTATTATCCTCATCATTATCATCAATCTCATGACATGCTATAGCCGTAGGATCGTTAGGTATCTTAGCATCTGACCAGTTCCCTCTGTATATCTGGGCTGAAAGTTGGAGAGGTATCCATTCATGCGTAGTGTGTCTTGGGCAAGTAAACCTGGTGGAACCTATCCCTCTTCGAGTCAAACTACAGTCGATGTCCTCCAATTTTAAAGTTTGACTTGGTCATGTAGACATAACCGTTAATTCCATCGGGGTAATCCTCCACTCTTTAGTTTATGAATAAACTGAATTATTTTCGTACCAATGACGCAGTGAAATTATCACTTACAGCAGACGTATCATCGGTAGCTGTTCGTTTCATATTACAAGTAAGTGATAAGGTTTCTCACCCGATTTCATTCTTTTCTGTCAAAATTACCTCGTCTCCAAAAAATTATAGAAAAGTGCATATATATATATATATATATATATATATATATATATATATATATATATATATATATATATATATATATATATAGATAGAGAGAGAGAGAGAGAGAGAGAGAGAGAGGCAGGCAGGCAGGCAGGCAGGCAGGCAGGCAGGCAGGCAGGCAGGCACGGTGGAGTAATGGATAACGGCTTGGATTGAGGAATCGGAGAGCCGAGTTCGAATTCCAGTCGAATCCATTACATTCACTTACGTGCTAATACCCTTGGGAAAGGTGTGAATCCTCTTCTTCTCCCTCCAACTATGGGTAAATAGCAGGACAGACTGGGTTCTATAGCCTTGGATGGCAACTGGTCTAGGAGAAGGACAACTCTGAATTCAAAACCTGCGGAGGGTCGTTTGGGGACCTTGTGGCACTCGCTGCACCAGGTCCCTGTATTCGTCCCTTCAAAAAGTGTGGATGGCCCTGCACAAAGTCTTCACCACTATAATCAAATCTCATGTGTCGGTGTCGGGTGCTCAATTTCTGGGAACTGATCTGCCTGACCCTCACACGTCGAGTTCGACCACTATATATATATATATATATATATATATATATATATATATATATATATATATATATATATAGTGGCCTGTGAGAACGTTTTTAACACGATGCTACAATGGTCCTTTACCTCCCTTTTGGGTAAGATGAATTTGCGAGGGTCACGTAACGATTGGTGAGTTGCATGAGTTCGTGGAGGCACGAACCCTAATTGCTGAGTAAACCGCGTTGAAGCAAGACATGTTTGCCAACGACAGTTAGGAGAACGGAAGAAATAACATGGTCGCAACAAGGAAGACAAAAGACACTGGCCTTTTTTCCATCAGGAAATATTACAAGTAAAACGTTCACGATTTCCCCCATTCACAATGCTTGTTTTATCCATATATGTTATACTTTCTGTGTGTGTGTGACAAAAGAGTGACCGGTATATTTTTATATATAAAATCTCTTTGAGAACAATGCGGCATTCATTTCTTTCAGCCATCCTGACCGTTCTTTCAGTTATATATCACATATATACTAATGCCCATAATAAGTCAACTGCAAATATTCTCTCTTTCCAGGCACCCCTATTCATGAGAGCGATAACAATTCGCGTAAATGGAAAAGGGATAACATATACATTGATAGGCTGAAACCAGCTTATGCTGATGCTGGATACTTGTCATCACTACCAACGTTACAACAACCATTATCTTCATGTAACACTGACAGTACAACAACATACAACTAGTCGGATACAACCAAAAAAAAAGTAGCCAATACCGAACCACCACACAACGCACTACAAAGTCTGGATGCAGTGTTATCTGGACCAAACATTATAAGTCTTATATACTTCTCAACTACTCTCAAGTAGCAATTTCGGAGGGATACTGTGGGACATTACACTTCCACGGCGATGATAGAAGTGTGTAAACGCGTCTATCAGTCACAAGACTGCCACGCAAATCAGTGAATTTCTGAATTCGAAAAAAGTTGATCATTTGAAAAAAAGTTGATTAGGAGTTCACTTGTATAGCTCCTCAGACTAGACCTAAGATTGCGTTTGACACATATAAATTAAGTGTATCTTACAACAAAACAACTGTTAATGATTTATTAAAATTGAATTATTTGGTAAACCGTGTAACTCATGATAATATCAAATTGTTCTTCCCTAACTTCCACGTGATTAAATAATGTTCATTTGAGTGTCATGCAGACGCTTCCTTTGTTAATCTATCCAATGAAAGTTCTCAAGGTATTTTAAAGGATGAGAAAGATGAACATTGTCTTTTTACTGGTAAACTAGGAAAATTTGATAAGTTGTCAAACAAGCCTTATTTAGTGAAACAATGACATTATTTTTATGTGCAGATATAAGCACTTTAGATTGCCTGTATCATCTGGGAATGCCACACTCTTCTGTCGGAATTTATTACAAGGTAGATAACAAGAGCTTGAAAGATGCTCTATACTCATCTAAAGGTGTCGAGGTAGGAAGACTAATGATTTATGTTACTGTTCTATGAGACTGCTTCGAAATAATTCCCCATCTTCCTTACTAAGAGTAATCACAGAGCGATTACAGGCCACTTATTAGTAAAGATTTAAAGTTAAAAATTAGTAGAATAATCTCATTACAAATTCCCCTAACTCTTAACTATATCACAGAGAATAAGTGGTATTTTAGTGAATGCTAAAAGTCCATCCATGTTTCATTACACATGTCTGCACTTCCGGTGACAGGATTATTGTTGAAAGAATGCGTCATGAGTGAGATGAGCCAGTATACGTAATCTGTTATAATATGATGTTGTACACGTTTAAAGAAATAAGTTAGATACGATTAACATTTGAATCTGCCGGGCGCCATAGCGAACGGTGGGTGACTAACCTACGGCGAAATTTTATTGCAATTCTAATTGTAAGTGAATGGGCTGAGGGGGATAATGAGGTTTGTATTTACTCAATACCTCCTCTCTTGAATAAGTTAATAATTAACTTTATGGGATTTAATTTTTTGTGAACAATCACAGGGGTAGGCTACCCTCAATTTCTTTTGGCATTATTCTGGCCATATCCTTATGTGATTCTGTAACGTGTTGGTTTGTTAATTACACCACAACTTCTGATCACAGTTCTGTTAGAATCTGGTCGTGGCTCATTTGACAGTGGCTGCTCAGTTGAGGATGGTTCTTTCTGGATGGGATCCCAGGGAATTGGGTTGAAACTGATGATCAGTTTTTCTCGATGGTCGTATGTGTCTTTGTCGTGAGTCCCGATAAAATTAAAATAAAATATAAAAATAAAATAAACAGAAATAAAAAGAATTCAAAATAAATAAGACATTTGCGTTTTCCTTTAAAACTCTCTCTCTCTCTCTCTCTCTCTCTCTCTCTCTCTCTCTCTCTCTCTCTCTCTCTCTCTCTCTCTAAACTTCTCTCTATATACTTATAGGAATTAAATCCTATATATATTTCAACCAATAAAATCCCATCAAAAGGTTTTTGGGATAAACAATAAATACTATTGCAAATACCGCCAAAATACTTGGCGGACGTAGTTGTAGATCTTCCACGTATTATTTTTGGATTATTTAGAAAATAACAATACTAATTCTCTTCACCATTCCCGCAAATTAGAGAAAAAGATTTTCGTTTGCCAGTGTGAAATTATTTTCTATTTAATGAAAACCTTGTATTTAAAAAGTTCACGCCTCTATGTGAAAAAAGATTATGTATCTTCCTTACGGATATAAAAATGGAAGCATACTGCTTCTCGGGGCTCAAAACAATTTCGGAGGCTAGTTTGATCTACACGTGCATACACACACACACACACGCATACGCACACGCACACAATGAAAGGATGAGTCAGTAGCCACTGACTAAGCCTTTGTCTACGCACTCATGAACACATTAGGCTGACCGTCATAAAGTAAGTCTTGTTTTGTTTAAAGTAAGTCTGTGTTTTTTCGGTTCTAAGAAGGGCATAAATATCAAATACCTTTTAACTACTACACGCGCCACGAATGGCTGGTTTCTCTAGCGGTCGCGTCTTTTGTTCCATGGTTTCTCTTGCCGTCTTTTGACACCAACTTTTGACCAAGGATGTCCTGGTATTTTATGTGGTAGCAAGGTTTCTTTGGTGTTGTCTGTTCTGTATATTTAGCACAAATAGAACACTTTCCAACTGCCTCCTAAAGTGAAAAATAAAGAGAGGCCTTTAAGGCTTTATTCTGTAGTGAGATACAAAAAGTGATCTCCCCTTGACCTAACAAAAATAACAATGAAAATAATTATAAACATTCACGAGAATTAAAAAGAGTCAAGTGACCTGACGAAACCCGTGCAAGACATCGTTAGGCGGGAAAATAAATCTTTCGCTTTTCGCTAAGTGAAGTTATGGAAATAGGACGCACACATTTGCAGGCGCGTGACAAACCAAACAGGTAAATACAAAAATTCATATTGTTTTTGGTACACAGTGTTTTAAAAGTAGCTAACGTTGTATTAATAATTTCATATATATATATATATATATATATATATATATATATATATATATATGAAATTCAACCAAAATAATGCGTTGGCTTCTCCTTACCAAACACAAAACCGTTTTATCAATGTGGAATATGCCATTCTACTCCACAGTGATAGGGGTATATCATCACATTCTCTCCTTAAAATATTTTCCATCGTTATAAATCAAAATGGTTAAGAGGATGACGTATACGTCCAGATTTTTTAGGAACTACAGTTTTCTCGGCAGCGTCATTAGGGTTTGACACGCTCTGTGGTGTATTACCTGGCTTACTAGCGACTTCCAGAGCTTTTTACGATAATGCTGGATAATCTCCGACGGCATCGATAGGTATTTTTTGGGATTCTCCCACCTCATCTACATGTATCTGTAGGTTGACAGAGTAGAACTTGGTTGAGTTGCTGTCTGAAATTGTCTTAGCTTCTCTAGCGTCATTGGCAGTTTTACCATATACGTAGTCATCGAAACGTCTGCATCCAAACATAACAGCTAATAGTTATTTCTCTAGTTAGGAGTAACCATTTTCGTGTTGGAATCAATGCACATGATGCATATGCAACAGGATGCTGAGTTTTCAAAATACATTCTCCAAGTCCATCTTTTGAGCTGCCAACTAATGTAATCAGTTCTTTTACATTGTAATACAATATTTTAGAACCGGACACTTGTTATAAGCGCTTTTGGTTTGTTAAAGTTCATGCATAAAAATAGAATAACTTCTTTAGTTAGTTCACGTATTAGTACAGAAATGTCTGATAAATTTGGGATTAATTTATCAGCATTTGTCGCTTGTTTGGGGGTTGTGGCATGTTAACCACTGCGCGTACATGTCCTGGGTTTGGTTTATCACCATGACACGTGAGTAGGTGACCAACATAGCTGACTTAATCCTTGCCGATCTCTGCTTTGTCAGGATTTAAATAAATCCAAGAATGGAGAAATAATTTTATCTCTTCCTTGAGGAAACAAGAGAATTAAAATTAATGGCGAGAATGAAAACTAAGCCCTTTCGCCCACACGCTTTAAAAATTAGATTTATCACAAAGTCAGTTATGCCTGCATTGAGAGGTAGGCTGAGGTTGAATGTTGAGAAGGAATTGGGGCGATGGAGAATTTGGCGTCGCCTGTGTGGAGTGGTGGTGCTATATGGGAAGTGAAGCAAGTTGGAGTTTAGGGGAGGAGCAATCCTTGTAACTACTCCTGAGATGGTGGATAATTCTTCAAATTTGGGAAGTTAATTAAGAAAGCAGAAATAGGGAACAAAGAACACTAATTGGGATTAATGTGAAAATTGAAGAATCAACGAATCCAAAAAACCCTTCGGCCACACGCCAATTTTAGGCCAAAGTAAATTTAAGCAGATAGCTTTGAGAGCTCGAAGACTTACTCTGCGAATCCCACATCAAGTGCCTCTGGAATCTTCGTCATATTCACCAGATTTCCTTATTATGAAGAACTTTGAACCCAGCTCCTCAAAAATTTTTCGTTGTGAAGATATTTCTTCACTTAATGTAGCACGCGCCACGGCTCGATCCAGCACTGCGATTACTACGACATTCGATCTTCCACTGCTCTGAGATCAAGAACACAACATGAGCAGAGTTGGTGTGGATCGAAGCGGACAGCGACAAACAACCAGCTTGAACCAGCGTCAGCATTGACCAGCACAGAGTTAGCCCTGTGGTTAAAATGTCGTCCTAAGAACCTGAGGACCGGACCACTAAACGTGGTTATACCAACGGGTGTAGGCGGCGGTAAAAGGTGTTATAAACGTAATGCAGAATTTTTCATTACACAAGACCCTGTGACTGCAATGACTGAAGGACCTCCTTTTATTTCTGCCCCCTCTCAACTCCGGGATTCTCTTGATTCCCCAGAAATCGTGATCTTGACGAGACGCACTTGTTTTTTATTGTAAAAAAAGATCGTCTCAGTGCTCTGCGCATTCTCATTGACTTCACTTAGTTGCTTATCGAAAACTACTATAAAAACCAAGGCCAATGGACTCCCTCTAAACGCCTTGGTTGATACAGGTCGCAAATAAAATTTTTAAATTTTTATTTATTTTCTTTAGAGTGATGAGTGAATCCTTTGGTATTCAGCGTAGCAAAAAGTTTGTTAACAAAGCGGATATTGATAGTAGTCTGAAGAAATATCCGTTTCGATTGTTGGAAGTCATTCCATGATAGGGGTAGTAATAATGCCAGAATTTAGGTAAGATGTCAACCTACTGTATTTGTTTCGTATGTGGGAAAGGAGCTGCATAGTTGAAGATAATTAATCGCCTACAAGACCACATAAGCACTTTTGAATTTTTTAAAGGTTGGAAAGTGGGGATTGTGCAACTCCAGCTCGTATATGACAGCAATACTCCATTTTTGGTTTAATATGACTTCTAAAGATAGAGCACGGCAAGGTGTCACGTACTTTATAGAGACGCGGAAGGGATCGACCATTTTGTTCAGCATCTCTAGCGATGGATAGTCATAAATAAACATACTATTGTTAATGATGTAATGAATATGCATACACCTAGGTCCCCCCTCACAGTAATATGATTGGCTGGTATCAGCCATAAATACAGACTGATGTGGAGGTACATCGCCTACACCTATTGCATATTGCCCAGGACGAGTACCAGTCCATTACGGCTACCTGCTAGATTGTCCTACCCAGTTACAGTAGCCAAAACCACTTAGCTACTTCGAACAATATATCCCTTTCCGGGACATATCAGTTAATATCATCTTAACTGCTATTTTCTTTTTATATTCATCTGCATTATAAATATATCCATCCTAACAAGCTGTAGGGAACTTCAGTTTAACACAACTCTTATAATTGGCAGCTCTATTTAACACGGTTTCTGAAAAAGTATGGCAATATCCTGCAAATTGATCAGGTGGAAATGGGATGACAACAAATCCTATAACAAATGTATCACAGTTGAGTAGTCCCTGTAGCATTAATTCTTAATTGGAAGCATTTATTTTTGTCTTTTATTTTGTGGAAAATTACTAAAGATAATACAATGATATGTTCTTACAAGGTAGAGACATACTGTATGTACTTTTTACTGATTCTCCTGTCATTACAATCTTAAAATCTTCAAGTCTATAGTAAACTTTTATGTATCCTACATATCATCATAGTCTGCACTTAGTTTCTCCTCTTACCTCCATACATCCTCATTTAGTAACACTCTACCTTGAATGGCTCTTGGTCCTTGTATTTGATGAACATTTAGTAAAAAGAAATGTGGTTTAAAGTAGCTGCGTAGTTGAAAACGGAGAGCAGTTCTATGTCACTATTGTTCTATCTGTGTAATTACTGACCAAATCAAAATGTCTTTTATTGCTCTAAGTAACTCTTGAACCTTTATCACCCGTCTTTGTCTAAAAAATGGTCCTTGTTCTGGCATCCATTTACTCAGATGAATCAAATAGGTTATCCCCTGTTTCCCCAACTTCTCTTGGAAAGAAGACTTGAAAATTTTCACACTTATGGGGCATTTGTCATGCTGAAGGCAATATGTCATGTAAGTGTTACATTATCCAAGCCTTCTTCCTTCGTTATATCTCCTAGCAATTATCAGCTCTTTTTATTGTTGGCAGTTTTATGTATTTCCTATTCTCCTGAGGACTTCCTTTTTCTCACATGCAATGTCTGTAATATCTCCAGCATCTAACGGTAGAACTACATCTCTGTAGCTTCAAGTCTTTTCAGCAGTCTTTCATCTGTGAGGAAATTGTCCAATATTCACAGCCATATATAAATAAAATATTACAAAACAGTCCAGCACTCTTTTCTTTCTTTCTAAGTACATTTTCTTGTCTCTTAATACTTTGTACAGTTTCTGAAAGACATGTATCGCTATTCTTATGTGCTTTCGGATTTCTGTGTCATAATTTCTGTCGTTTGTTACTACAGTACACAAATAGTAAAATTTCCGCACTTGATTTTGACGTCCTCGATACGTAACCTGGAACCTTGGTTGTCTCTCTCTTGCTGACAAACATCCATTCTATCTTCTTATAGTTAATGGTTAGTCCTTTCCTTTTCACTTTCTTCGATTACCTTGTCGAAAGAGTTATTTCAGCGTTCCTTCTGCTATCAACACTATCATCTGCGCAGTGTGTATTGTTAAGATTATATCTCCCGATAATAAATCCTAGTTCTTAGGGTTGTAATTAGCAGTTACTCTTTGTTGTCTATTGGCAACTGTAAACGTAACATCATACCTAATATTTAAAAAATAAAATAGAAATTATCACAAAACTGTCTGGTTGTTCGAGGCGAGATGGCATAATCAAACTATATCATAACTATTAATGTACATTTATTTATATATTTACTGTCCCATCTGTAGTGGGAAGAGAGGTAAATTAATTTAAGTTGGTGAATTTATGAGTGATTACTTCCCTTCTTCGTTTTAAATACAAATAAAATTTTTATATGCATTTAGACAAAATTAGTTCACGAGCAAAATGAACCGTTTCTTTAATTAATCAGTTTTTAGCCTAACGTTTCTGTCTTCCTTGTTTGTTCAATGTGAGGTACTCAGATACCTTTTTTGTCTATAATTAAGTGATCGTCTTGCTTCAACTTAGTCTTGAAATAGGCTTTGTCGTCGTCTTTGTCGTTCTTTTGTTGGGTTGCAGTGGTAAGTCGACATATTATAAAGACAAGGAGTATGTAGAAAAGGAAAATGGAATAAGAGATGTACAATGTAGGTTTATTCACCAACTAACATGCAACAGAACAAATATACAGGAAGTATAAAATTAACCCTTTTTTAGAGAGTTCCTTAGAAAGAGAGATAACTGTATCCACAGTTTGCTCTAACATCTTTGCTAATCTTTTTCTTCCAAGAGATAAACACATAAAATTTTTAGTTTAGCATGAAAATATATTGAGCAAAAAGCGATTTACCAGGAGCAATCAATGAATCATGGATATCATTGAACGTGTAACAAATATAAAAGGAACGTATTAATTAAATGGTTCATTGGCCTCTATTTTAGTTGTGAATTCTTTAATCTCTGCTTTATTGAATTTTATTAATACATTGTTTTACAACTTTTGTGTTTCATTGCATCTCACTTAGTTAAAATTCTAACAATTGGTGTCATTTTTTACGACACGGTTACACTTTTTAATGCTATAATAATCTTCGCATATCTAATTCTTACAACAGTGTTATATCCAACAATAGTGTATGTTAATCAACGATAATAATCCGTGGAAAAATGTCAAATAAGCCGCTCCTACACTGATTTATCAATTTTACATTAGTGGCGCTTGTGGCTTACCGTAAATTCTGTTGCCGCTTCCTGTTGTGAGTTTCCGATTATATTCGTCTTTCGCAGCCGGAGTTACGTAGCGAATTACTATTGTACAGGAGACAGGATTTCAATTTTAGAAAAATGTCGAACGACCCAGAGCGTTTTGATGCCCTATTGTTAGGAATGGCAACACAATGTGAAGAAGGAGTTCCTGAAGTAAGTTACTGTCTATTTTATTCACTATTTTTTAATATTTGGTTGAAAATTCACATCAATAAAATTTAAAAGAAGTTACGGATTTTTAGTTGAGACTGGGAGGATTTGTAAAAAAAAAAATTGTAAACTAATAATATTCTTAATTTAAAAAAATAACTATCCCGTTAGTCTTTAATTAAATTAAGACTAATTGGATTGTTTGTTTTGTTTTTAATTAACTGTAACTTTGAATCCGTTTCAATTTTTCCTTTTTTATTTCCGAGATAGGATAATAATGGGTCAATATCGCTTTCAAAGATTTATTTTTAATTTATTAGAAAAAAAAATGAAGTATATTAAATTTCCTTTGTATTTTACTCTTACTGTTCGGATTTTTCTTTAATCAAGAGAAGATGCAAGTATAGAATTACTATTTAATCTAAAACATTAATTTTAAACACGTTTAATAAGCACGCCATAGATGCTACATGTGCGTGCATGTTCCCTGTCAAAGTCAGTTAATGTAAAAAAAACAAACACTTGTTTTAGATTTTATTTCCTCTTTATTAAATTGGAAACAAAAAAAGGCCATTTATAATTGATCATAATTCTTCGTTTGTCAATTGTTTGCTTGACTAACACAATTATGGCAGTGCACATACTTATAAAAAAAATTCAACCAGTGAACGTGTTTTTCAATTTTCTCACGTTAATAAGGCATTTTTGTATTAATTAAATTTTTCTTATTTATTTTCTCTCTCTCACTCACTCACACTTATATTAAAGTTTTGCTTTATTAGTAAACATTTTCCTTTTACAAACCTAGACTAAATAATCTGCCCACGAAGTTTCTACATCCATCGAATTTGCCGCATACATTTTTTTAAAAACTACCCTTTTTTATCAAAATGTTTATTCCAGATATCACTATCTTGCCAAAGTTTTTAATAAATTATGTTAAGTTCTAATTATTTTTCTTTTTATAACCAAAACCTTTTTCTTATATTCGTCTCAGATTCGTTTTACAAATGAATGCATAAAAAGTTGCTTTGCTGGTATTTAAATCCAGTAACGTATTTCTCGCACCCAAATTTGTTAAAAAAAAACATTTAGCTTTTCTTTAATTTAATTCATGCGCATCACCCAAAAAATCATTCGTAAAGAAAATAACTGAAAAGGAAAATGGATAAAAAAAAAATTAGAGCTTAGAGGTATCATAAATTAATTTTTATTATGTTTTTAAAGAGTACTGTTGATTGTAAAAGAGAATAATAATGTTACTTTTGATTAGTAGTTGCCATAGTAACGATCTAATATTGGAGGGGGTATTTTCCAGCTGAACTTCAGTTTTTTCTTTAAATTTTTTTTCGAAGAACACTATACTAAACAAGGAGATGAAATGAACTAAGAAATTTTCAGAAAATACTGCTTATTTCATTATATTTAGGGACCACCGTGAGATTGCTGGAAAAATGAGCATGGCATAATAAAAACGGCCTTAAACGACGAAAATATTTTTTGTCTAAATGTTTATGCTATTATCAAGAGGAAAGATCAAAGTATTTTTTGATTTTTTTTTTTTTTTTTTTCTTTCAGTCATTCTTACATGTCCAAACTTTTCGTTAAAAATCTTTTTTTTTCTTAATCAGGAAAATTGACACAAAATCGATCAGCTATATTTATTTTTTCAATTTTGTAAAAAAACAAAACGGAAAAAAAAAAAATCACTTTTGTTACAAAAGTGATTTTTTTTTTTTTTTTTCCGTTTAAAATTCTGGCAAAAATCAATTATACTGTTTTTTAAATTTATTTTCAGAAAATTAGAAGTTATAAAGTTTATTTAAAATATTTTTAAACAAACATTTACATACTTTCCGCGCCGAAAAAATGTAGTTTAAAAAAAATAAGAGAAAGCAGGTCTTACTTAACAGGTGGCGACTGACGTGTGATAAATGATGATTTCATCACGTATTGACAACTTACGTGAGGAAAAGTTATCGTACGGAAGGACAGAAGTAACATTGATTAGCTTTCCTTTAAGTGAACCAACTTATTTAGGTATCTCCCATAATTCACTAAAAAAGCCCCAAACTTGATTAAAATCATTTTGTATTGTCTAGATGTTTATGTCATTATTTAGAGGAAAGACCAAAGTATTTTTTTAAAAATTTAAATCCTTTCTAGCATGTCCGAAACTTTAGCTAAAAATCTTTTTTTTTTTTTTTTTTTTTTTTTTGAGTCATCAGAATTTTGACTGCAGTTTTATGGACACATAAAACCATGTTATATTAGATTTTTTATCTAATTGGGGTCTGCTGATTGTAACAAGCTTTACAATTTATAATCTGTAGATAAATCTACTTAATAACACCATTGACTAAACTGTACACGATTTTCATTAATTTTAGATTTAGAATATATAACAATTTTGATGTAAAAATAATAAAATAATTTAAGAAATAACAAATAATTGTAAAAACTTATTTTTCATCGAAAGTTTTTTGCTTTCAGATAATATTATCCATAAAAACTAGAAAGCAAATAAAAGCTTTTGAAATTAAATAATATCATTTTTTTTTTTTTGTATGTTACGATTCAGAGCTGAGGGGGTCCAACTAAATAAAAAGAAAAATACATGACTTACTTTCCTTTTAAAGCCTTGTGCTTTACTAAAAATGTACACTTTTGATTTTTCGAGAGTTTTCATAAAATTAGTTATGGGGTGGGGGGTAATAAATATTTAAAAAAAATTTACCATGACTTAAAAAAAAATAAAACATATTTATAATAATTTCCATAATTTGTGAACAGTTTCTGAGGTAAATTTTGGTTTTATTTCCCGAGCGCTAAATCGCTAAATATCCCTTAAAATTTTCCAATATCATCATAATTCCGTGCAAATGTACATGCTGCACTCGAATTAACAATTAAATTATGAAGAAACCTTACCGTTTTGGAGTTATCGACAAGAAAATATCGGACTTCTTGTTGGTCATTCATCCCCCATTACTGCCATCATGATTACTAATTCACTGTGTAATACCTATGCAGGCGTAATCAGAAAATTTGGCCTATTTACTTCTTTTACAGACTTTCCTTGCAGAAAATCACTACGTAAAGAAATGTAATTTTTTTTTTTTTTTTTTTTTTTTTGGTAAGTGTAGTTTTATTTATAAACAAAAACAAATTAAATAATTCAACAGAACCTTTTTTCCATTTTGAATAGCAATGACAAATTAAAAGAACAAATTAAATAATAAAAATAAAGCATTTTTTATATTTTTAAATTGAAAATAAAACAAAAATTAATGCACAAATTTGGTAAAGTAGAAGGGTTGATTGTATTATTTTTGGCACTTCTACAAGATCACTAAAAAAAAAGAGCATAACATGATGAAAAAGACGCCAAACTTGCCGAAAACAAAAATTGTTTATGTTACTATTAAGAGGAAAGAACAAAGTAATTTTTAATTATTTTTCAAAATTTTTCTGCGTTTATTAGAATATTCTAACATTCGATTGAAAAACCTTGTTTCTCGTCATCACCGGAACTAGTAAATAACATGGCGATTTTTTTTTTTTTTTTTTTTTTTTTTTTCTCGTGACACACATTAATTTTGAAAATCTTGCAAAAATAGAAATAACTGTCAGATTTTAATGAAACTTTCAGAAACTATTCAGGAATGATGGAAATTATTATAAATATGTTTTTTTTTTTTTAAGTCATTATAAAAATATATTTTATATATTCATTAATACATGTTTCATTAAATAATATAGATAAGTGTTGTCTATATATTTTATATAAGTTATGTAAGTGAAAAAATGCTGCCTAAATACACTATATATATATATATATATATATATATATATATATATATATATATAATATATATTACCCCCCCCCCCTAAAAAATTAATGAAAACTTTAAAAATTCAATGTCAAAGCACGCAAGTATATTCATTAAAAACACAAGGCTTTGAGGAAAGTAAATCAGGTTTTGTTTTTTTAAAAATCCGCGCTCGTAAACCTAAAATCAGCTCTGAATTGTAACATACAAAACTCAATAAAACAAAGATACTATTTAATTTTAAATGCTTTTTTGTTTTTATCAATATGCATAATATTGTCTGAAAAATGAGTTTTTAAAAGAATTGTTATTTAAAAAAATATTTTATTATTTTTACATAAAGTTGTTAAATATTGTAAAATTAGTAGAATGGTTCAATCCTTTATTTAATTGGTTATTTAAGTACATGTATCTGTACAGATTATAAAAAGCACAAGGTTTTTACAACCAACGAACCACCAATGAGAATAATCTTACTGTTCCTTGTCCTATCTGTCATCAAAATCGCTATAAATCAAAGGTACGGAGGCACGGAAGAAACCTGATACAATAAAAACATCACGTGACCTGATTTTGTATAAAAATGTTGTACGACACTTAACGGCCTTTACATTTACGATTGGCGAAACACGTGGAGAAGTTTTACTTAAAAAAAAAATCATGAACGTCTGATAACGATTGCATTGAATTTCTAAACCCCTGTTCTTACTTGGCTATGAAAAATAAAATAAAAAGTGTATGTGATTTTGTACAAAAAATGTCTAGCATTCCTGAATAGTTTCTGAAAGTTACATTAAAATTTGACAATTATTTCTATTTTTGCAAGATTTTCAAAATTAATGTATGTCATAAGAAAAAAATGGACAACAAATTTGCCGTGTTATTTACTAGAGTTCTGGTGATGACAAGAAACAAGATTTTTCAATCAAAAGTTAAAACGTTCTAATAAAGACAGAAAAATTAAAAAATTATTAAAAATTATTTTGTTCGTTCTTCTTAATAGTAACAAACATTTTGGCGATAAAATTCTGCTTTCGTCAAGTTTAAGGCTGTTTTTTCATGCAATGCCAACTTAAAATAACGAGGTAAATAATTTGTTAACGTGAAGGTAAACTGTCACTTATGACCTTCCTTACTATAAATTTTCTCACGTAACATAACGCACATGTCACTCGTCAATCAACACCGCAGTTCAGACCGGCTTTCTCCCAATTGAAAGAACATTTTTTTCAGTGCAGAAAGTAAGCAATCTTTGTTTCAAAATATATTAAATAAACTTTATAATTTCTAATTTTCTTAAAATTATTAAAAAAAATCTTAATTGATTTTTTAAATGAATTTTAAACGCCGGCATTTACTTTTGTAAACAAAAGTTTAAAAAACAGCTTATGATTGATTTCTGTCAATTTTTCTGATTCAAAAAAATTTTGGACGTGCTAGAAATTATTGAAAAATGTAAAAAAAAATATTCAAAAAATTACTTTGATCTTTCCTCTTTATAATAACATTAACATTTAAACGATAAAAAATTATTTTCATCAAGTTTAAGGCCTTTTTTATTCATGGTATGCTATTTTTTATCGATCTCATGAACTTACCTATATTTCATTTGTTTTTAATTTGTCCCCTTTTCTACACAGAAAGAAAACCCCACCCCTAAGCTTAACACCTAACCCTAAAGTTAATCTTTATGGTTAGGTGTTAAGGTTAGGGATGGTGTTTTCTTTCTGTGTAGAAAAGGGGACAAAAATTAATGTGCAAACTTGGTAAAGTAGAAGGATTGAATGTATTATTTAATTTTTTTTTAATATGTCCCCTTTTCTACACAGAAAACCCCCACTCCTAACCTTAACACCTAACCCTAAAGTTAATCTTTACGGTTAGGTGTTAAGGTTAGGGGTGGGGTTGTCTTTCTGTGTAGAGAAGGGGACAAATTAAAAATAAGAAACATTAAATAATTTACCAAGTTTGTGCATTAATTTTATTTTTATTTTTTTTTCAATTTTACAATATAAAAAATGCTTTATTTTTATTATTTAATTAGTTCTTTTAATTTGTCATTGCTATTCAAAACAGAAAAAAGGTTCTGTTGTATTATTTAATTTGTTTTTGTTATAAATAAAACTACACTTACCAAAAAAAATAAAAATTACATTTCTTTACCATAGTGCGTAGTGATTGTCTGTAAAAGAAGTAAATAGGCCAAATTTTCTGATTATGCCTGCGTAGGTACTACGCAGTGAATTAGTGATCATGATGGCAGGAATGGGGGACGAATGATCTACAAGAAGTCCGATTTTTTTTTTTTTTTTTTTTTTTTCTTTCCTTCTTGTCCATAACTCCAAAATGGTAAGGTTTCTTCATAATTTAATTGTTAATTCGAGTTCAGCAAGTACATTTGCATGGAATTATGACAATTTTGGAAAATTTTAAGGGATTTTTAGTGCTCGGGGAAATAAAACCAAAATTTACCGTTTCTGAAAGTTTCGTTAAAATATAACAATTATTTTTGCAAGATTTTACAAATTAATGTCTGTCATTAAAAAGTGCACTAAAATTTTCTGTTATTTACTAGGACAGCCGCTGATAAAGAAAAACAAGGTTTTTTAATCAAAAGTTAGAATGCTCTAAAAAAAAAAGACAATTTTTTTTGAAAATAATTCAAATTTACTTTGTTCTTTCCTTGTTCTTAATAGTAACATTAAAATTTTGTTTTTGTCAAGTTTAAGGTTATTTTAATGCTATGCTCATTTCCAGCTATTTCATAGTAGTAAATTTAAAACTTTGAGTTTTGTTAATAAAAAAAGGGGTAATGCAGTTTAAGCCCCATACACCAATTGTAATTAAAAATTCCTGAAAATTTCCACTTGGGTGTATATTTACATGCTTAATTAAAAAATAACAGTAAAAGTTTTCAGAAATCTACCATTTTGGAGTTTTTGACAATAAAAGTTTGGACTCTTTCACATCACGGTTACAGCACGGCAACCATTACTGGCGTTGTTTACATACGTTTAACTTTTAAAGTCATGCGCGGAAACTTTTTTTGAATATTGTGCACGCAATGTGCAAACAAGGCGCGAAATTTAAAAATTTTTAAAAAAAATTCAATAAAAGCTTAACTTTCAAAAGTGTCTAAAGACTTCTTTTGGTTTTGCACAATAATTGAGACAAGTAGGAAGAGGAAGATCAGTAAAAAGACTGTTAACTAATTAGGCTTCCATGCATGATTACTTGAGGCAAACATGTAAACAATGCCAGTAATGGCAAATGAGTCCAAACTTTTATTGTCGATAACTCAAAAACAGTAGATTTCTGCAAACTTTTATTTTCGAAATAAACATGAATCCTAAAACACTAAACCCTTAAGTTCACTCAAGATGGACTGGAGACATTCCTATGAAACTCAGACTTAAAAGGAAGGAATTTATCTTCTTATCTTCTAAAGATGTTTGAGAAATCATTGTTACATTATGATTTTTAAATTCATTACATGACATCTTTCTAGTCAGTTACAACAAAATGAAAAATAAAATCTAATTAAAAGAAAAATCCAGAAGTAAATAAAAGTAGCCACTTTATCAGTTGGGTGCATATTTTTATTATTTTACTTGCATGAAAAATTATTCCCCTTAAAAAAAAAAAAAAATGAAAAAATCTCCCTCCTCACAGAAACTGATTATTTGGAATGTAAAAAAAAACTATGAGCTCGTCCAGTCGTAGTGATTTAAACAATTTTCAACATAACTACCCTGGGTACATAGCAGCAGCCCCAATAAACTGGGATAGGCAGGTACAAGAGGAGGAAAACAACACTCAGAAAACAGTCTGCCTGCCTTATGTGAAGGTGTTATCGGAGAAAATACAAAGGATCTGCGGTCCATATAACATCAGGACAACCTTCAAAAGCTGAATGACACTTTGCAGATACCTCTCCCGAGTAAGACCCCCCCATAGAAGAGAACATGATTAAAAACTGTGTGTACTCCATCCCGTGCAGCTGCAGAAAGAAATATAAAGGGGTGATAGGCTGCTCTCTTAAGGTAAGGCTTCAAGAACACCAAAAAGTTGTAACACTAGGGGAAGTGGAAAAATCAAGTGTGGCTGACCACATATGGAGAGAAAATGTAAATCACTGCCCTCTGTAGGATCAGGTTGAAATCATGGACATAGAACATCATTGGAAAATTTGTAAACTTAAGGAATCAGCACATATGCTAGATCACAAAAATCTCCTGAGCCGACCAAGCATAGAAATGAATACAATGTGGGAACCAGTAATAAGGAGTGCCAGAGAAAAGCAATAATAACAATGAAAATTGCAATATGAGCTCCAGTAAAAAAAACATAAATGATAACGGCAAAAATTGCAATATGAGCACTGGTAAAATATGTTGCTGAAGACATTAGGTTTATAATACCCAGAAATTCATACACATATGTCCTCAAGGACACATGGCACAGTGGATAAAGGTGTTAGATCCAGTGACAGAGAGTCAGAGTTTGAGTTCAATACCTGGTTAAGGCGGTGGAGAACTTGGAGAGGGGAATTAACAGGAGATAACTGATAACTGACATCCATTAGACATGGCACATGGAACCACAACAGTCTACCCCGGCGATTGAAATAAAGGGTTCAGTTCAACATTCAACCACTTGAAGAAGGCTGGAGCGTACAACAGCCGAAACATTGTGATAAATATGGCAACAAAGATGAGGATGATAGTCCGAGCAATGTAGGTGGTGTACATAGTACCTCATCTCAGAAATATAGACGGATATTAAACAATTTTATACAATTTCTATGTTCTAAGCGATGAAACTACGTGAAAATGTTATGTGACTCCCCTTTGTGTGACAGATGTTAACAAAAATTGTGTAATACTAATAATTATATTTTATATTGTTATTACAGGCTGGGTGGCTAATATTTTTAAAATGTAGTGACATCCACTAAATTTTCATTACCTAATGTTTAAAATGAATTTTAAAAATTAAAAAGCATTTTTGAAGCTTTCATTTTAGCTTTAATTGAAAGCTAGATGATTAAATTTTCAGTAAGCAAAATACCTTAGTGTATTTCAAATAGAAATTTATATTGTTTGGAATCTCAACTTTTTGGTTGGTTTCAGAAAATCACTAAAATTCGATAAATATCAGCAATTTTTACACATTTGTAAACAAAAGTTAATTCTTGGTTTTAAAAAACTCCCAAAAATAAAATGTATATTTGTAACATGTTATTTTGAGAAAAATTAGAAAATTTAAAGTTAAATTAAAATTACTTAGTATTAAGCATTTCTTAACCATGGGGTCCTGTTTTTCTTGCGTGTGATTGACAGCCTAATGTGTTGAAAAGCTAAGTATGGTCAACCAGAAATTGACATTAATTTAGGAAATCTAAGTGAAGGCTTTGTTTTTGGTTTTTAACTACCTAGTAATCTTTAAAAATTAACATATTTTCAGCAATTATCTAATATTCTAGTTACTTCAGCTTTATAGCCTTATGTTTTTGTCAAAATAAATCTCACAAAAAATGCTTTAAAAAATTTTTTAAAGTAAAAACCACTAACAAAAAAAAACATTCTTTATGAATAGGAGTTAAATAAAATTTGAAAGGAAATTTCAAAATGACACAAATTAAAAAATAACTTCAAATAAAAATTGAATAAGAAAAATTTAATTTAAGTTAAAGTAAAAATTATTTTGTAGTAGAATTGGGTTTTGTCTCCAGGTTCTTTCTTAACTAAGTTTAACTTAAAAAAATTAAGTATGACCCACATAAAATAAAAATATTTTGTGAAATAGGAATTTAAAAAAGTAAAAATTACTTTAAATTCTACATTTAAAATTTTGAAGGGGTTATTTGCCAATCCTGTTGATATGTAAACACAATGAAACACAGAAATGAATAATGGAAGAATTGCAAATGGCCACATTTTTCATGGAGGACAACTCTTAAAACACATAATGAACTCCTATACTTACAAAAATGGGAATGCTTCTACACTAAAAAAAAAAAAATTAAAAATTAGTCTAAAAATCTTGGTGCAAAATGATTTTTATTAAACTTTTTAATTTTTGATTTGTAAATATAGTTTTGACTTAATAACAGTATCACCTAACCAGATTGCAAAATTTTAAATGATTTAAAATTATTATAATTAAAATTTTTAAAAATGAAAACAATTCTTGTAAAAATTCATTATTCATTGAAAAAATTTTTTCTTGAGAGAATAGTGTCCTTAATAAATCTTATTAATTAAAAGTAATTAAAAAGCTTTTCTAATTAGATAATGTCATAGGTTTATTATATTTTTTGTTTTATGATTTGGAGTAGATTTTTGGGAAATGTGTAGTAGTTTGCAAAAGAAAAAAAAAAATTTACATTCTCCAAGGAGTCCAATTCGTAAAAACAATTTTGAGATTGAAATTTAATTTTCTCAAAATTTCATGAAATTAAGTGAGGGAGGGTTAACATGTGTAAAAAAAGAAAGAAAAAAAATGTAAAAGATAATTTCATTTGTGTATAAGTCCTGAAAGTTTCATTAAAATCCAACAATTATTTGATTTTTGCAAGAATTTCTAAATCAATGTGTTTTTTACCTGAAAAAAAAATAAGGCACTAAAACACTAATAGTAAATATCATGTCAACCACTGATGCAAAAAAAAAAAAGATTTTTAACCAAAATTTCAAACATCTAGAAATGATTTTAAAAAATCTAATAAAATAATAAAAAAAAAATACTTTGCTCTTTCCTAACAAACATTTTGACTGTAAAACTTTGTTTTTAAGTTTGGGGCATTTTTTCATCATACTATGCTGTTTTTTCAGCAGCAAAGTGGAGGTACCTATTTTAATGTGTGTTCAAGTGGAATTGGATCTAGAGCAAGGTGATCCTTAACTTAAGGATTGCTTTGGGCTAGTCATTAACTGGCATATGAAAAAAAATTTTCTCCCAAGCCCATGTACACAGGGACCCCACTTTCAACCTGACCTTGTCCTCATGTCATTCAAGCAGGCATGTGGATAAATACCTACTTGTTATAAAAAGTACTTTAAGAAATACCAAGTATCGTTAATATTAATGTCCAAAACAAATTTGGGATACAAATAACTTATTCCTTCATATAAGAAAGTAATTTTTGGTTTCGTACCTTCAAGATATTGGAATTGAATGCTTTGAAGAAATATATGATCAGACTATGACGCAAGGGGCATCTAAGAGAAATAGAATAATTGAATATTTGGAATGTGGAGATTGTTTTGTACATTAAAATCAACAATACCCCAAAAATACAACTTGAATCATTCTAGTTGTTTCCATAGCAAACTTATTTTGTGCTTAATAAAACTGCCTTATTAAAAGTGAAGATGTCGGGTCAACCAGAAGTAGCCATCTCAAAGTCAGGAGTTGAATGACCAAAATCAGACATTTATGCGTAGGCTCCAAGTGGTGCTTCCAGCGGCATTTTAAAATACATCAACTGAATCGACATTTTCCCACTTTGCCGATGTAGATTCTCAAACAAAGTACCTACTTTTCCCTTCTCGTCAATGGAATTAAACACACCTTGATGTGTGTAAGTGAATTTTTTCCCTTCTTCTCTAGGGTTTTATTAAACACACAAGGTGTAAAATACATCAAATAAATGGTTACTTGTTATAAAAAAAAAAAAAAAAATGTCTTTAGTTTCAAAAATTCACTTGTTTAATTTAACCACTGCATAACCATTACATTTTTTTCAAAGCACATAATTTCAAGATTGTCTTATTCTGGACATCAGGCAGGATAACTTGTAATCACGGTTACCTAAATTAGATTGTGCACCAACAACATATCATGACTCCCTAACAAAGATGCTTCTATACTGTCCAGAAGTTTTCCCCTTGTATTGATCTCTACGATGTATGCTATTTTTGCATTCTCTTTTAAGTTAACTTTGTGAATGTTTCATGAATTTCCATGACTTAATTTATGTTCAGTCATGACCAATTATTTCTTTTTATAGTTTTTCTATACCATTGGCATTAAGTTTCCTTATTCTTTTTCTTTTCTTCACTCATTTTGAATTAATGTTTAGAATTTAGATTCATTCAACTGGCCTCAAGAAGAGTCTTTCCCTTTTGAAGTTATTGACTAATTTAGCTTAGAATCAGCACACTCTTTATTTAAGTAGACTTTGCATATGGTCCTTTTTAAATTGTGACTGCATATATGTTTCAATGAAAACATTTATTACAATAGGTTATTTCAGTCTGCACATCACTTAACAACCTTAGTTAACAATTTAACAGTTCAACGGACATAACATTTCAGATCACTCCATTTACTTTAACTACAAATCATTTTTTTAAATTTTATTTGATTTCACTTACATTCGCATTTATTATATAAAAGAGAAAAATGAATTGAAAAAAAATATTGATAAAGTAGGAGAAAAATAGAAAAGCTAATCTGTTGGAACTGTGTTCTTTTATTTGAAGGCATCGCCATCTTTTCTCCATACATGATTTCTAGAATTACATCTAAACAACTCGGTTTTGGTTTTGTCTGTCCATAATATCCTTTCCAATACAATTTTTCCTTCTCCTTATGTTCACAAACAAATTTCAACCTGGTTTCTCTGTGTCTTTTCAATAGCAGCAGAGTTTTCCAAGGGGAGCCTGATTTTAGATTGTTCCTATGAATTTCATTGCTTATTGTCCATTTAGTAACACAGATTCCTGATTAAAGCAAATCATCCTGCAACTCTTTACAAGTAACCATTGGATTTTGTTTAATTTGATATATTAATTTCCTTTCTTGCAGAAATCTTCTGTGGAGCACCTGTTCTTCTTTGGTTGTCAACAGTTTTGAGTTTTTTTATACCTTGCAATGAATGAACTGATGGTAGTAAATGGAATATTCAGGTTGCATGAATATCAATTAAAGAATGTTCTGTTTGTATTTTTTAGGTTAAAAATAACTATTGATAACATTACTGAAACATTCTAAAATATTCCACTTGAATAATATAGAGCAGGGGTGGGCAATTACTTTTCTTAGTGGGCCACATTGTTAATATGGACATGGCTATTGGGCTAGATGCCTTTGAAGTCTGTATATTGAAAAATATAATGGCATGAAACTGAAAATTTTTTGTGATCAGTTAATTATTAAAAACATCTTACTCGTTGTAAAGTTTAATTACAATTTACTATAATGTAAAATAATTGACAAAATGCAAGAAAAATGTATTGTAAGGACAATAATAGGTTTGTAATTAATGAGATTGATGTAGTCTACTGCAGTTGACGACTACTTTGCTTGTATCTGGCTCCAAGCTGCTTGTGCTAATTTGTAATACTGCTTGAAGATTTTAATTTGTCAAAAGAGATCTATTTTTGCTTTTGATAATTTTTCATCAGGGTAATTTTTTTTTTTTTTTATTTTTTTAACTGAATTAGTAGAGATACCTACTAGGGCATGTCCACTTTTAGCTAAAAAAACAGCATGGCATGATGAAAAAAGGCCCAAAGCTTAATAAAAAACAAGTTTTATCATCAAAATGTTTGTGGTTATTAAGAGGAAAGGCCAAAGTATTTTTAATTATTTAAAAAAAAGTTTTAAACCTTTCTAACACAGTTAAAAATCCTGTTTTTTTTCTGTTTGTTTTTTTTTTTACATCTGCAAAGTAATTTTTCCAATTAAGTGTTTTCGTGCTTTTTTTTTTTTTTTTTTTTTCCAATGAAAAACATGTTGATTGGAAATCCTTACAAAGATCAAATAATTTTCAGATTTTAATGACTTTCAGAACTTCTTCACAAATGAATGAGATTATTTTAAAAAAAAATTTTTCTAGAAAACCTTGGTAAAAAAATTTTGAGATATTAAATCATATGTCCAAGCTTTTTTTTTATTAGTAGGGCTCCAATATTTTTTTTTTTTTTTTTTTTCAAACTTCTGCTCATTTTCTGAAAATCTGCTCTGAATGGTAAACTAAAAAATGTAATAAAACTATGACATTATTTAATTAGAAAACCTTTTAATTGCATTTGTAAATGAGTTATATTTAGGACATTATTATCTTAAAATAAAAATTTTTGATGAATAATGAATTTTTACAAGAATTGTTCCATTCTTTTTTTTTTTTTTATAATTTTAATTATAATAATCTGTCATAATTTAAAAATCTCCCACACTGTATTTCTTTTAGGTGATATTGTAATTAAGTAGAAACTATATTTACAAGTCAAAAATGGAAAAGCTTAATATATGTCATTTTGCATCAATATTTTTAAAATAATCTAAAAAAAAATTTTTTTTTAATTTTTTGCTTTAAGCGTTCCCATTTTTCATCTATGGTAGTCTATATGTAACATTATTATGAAAAAGTCATGTATTCTTAGACTTGTCCTCTTTTTACAGATTAATTCATTTGTCTCCAATTCATTATTTATTGCTTACATTTCAATAGCTTTTGAATATCATCCCTTCAGTTTTAAAACTTTAAAATTTAAAGTAAGTTTTACTTTTTTATTTTTTTATTTCTAGTTCATGAAATATTTTTATTTTATGTATTTATTTTAGTGTGGGTCATAAATTATTCAGTTACCTCTGTCGTGGTATTTCATCTCAGTTATTAAATTTTAAAATTAAATCTAAGAAAATTTTATAGTATATTTTAAATTTTATTTTTTTATAAAGCATCTTCAAATGCAACTGAAAGTCTATAAAATACTAGATAATTGCTGGAAAATGTTAATTTGTGAATATTACTAGGTAGTTAAAAACCACCCCAAAAAAAAGGATTCACTGAGATTTTGTAAATTTATGTCAATTCTGATCATCCAGACTAGCTGTCACTACCTCGGACCTTAGTGATAACGTCAATAAAGACATGATAAAAACAGGACCCGTCGTTAAGAAATGCTTGTATACTATCTTTTTTTCTGCAATAAGTAAGTAATATTTGTAAATCAGATTAATTTAACTTTGAATTTGCTAATTTTACTCAAATAATGTGTCAAATATATATTTTTTATTTTTGGAAGATTTTTAAAATCGAATAAGTAAATTTTATTTTAAAACTTGTTAAAATGGCTGTCAGTAAATATTTTTTTGTTTTTTTAAATCTAGCAAATATTTAACATTCCAATGTGTATAATTTCTATTTGAAATACACCAGAGTATTTTACCTTCTAGAAATAGTCAATTTAATCTTTTAGCTTTCAATGAAAGCTAAAAAGAAATCTTCAAGAATGTGTTTTCATTTTCAAAAATTTATTTGGAACCTCAGGTACTGAAAATTTATACCAAATTAGTGGAGGTACCTAGTCTAAACTCATCCTTTATATATATATATATATATATATATATATATATATATATATATTACAAGCTGATAATCTTGAGATGCAACAACCTAGATTTGATATGTACAGGTAGATTGATGGAATTACCATGGATAGCCCATTGGGTCCTCAAAGCTGAACATTTTCATGAATTTTTACATACAAAGGCTGCTTGCACACATCAGATGGCTCAACTTCTATTTTCTGTATGTGGATGATACCTTTTGTGAGTTTGATAGTTGAAGTCAAAGGTTTTCGCACAAAGTGTTAAGTGTATTGTGTCTAGTTCTTTGTTTAAAAAGTAGAATAGTGGTATTTTGTCCTTTTCTGATGTTTCAGTATAAAAATTAGATTCTTCACTGTACTAGAAACCAACTTTTATTTGATTAAATACCTGTTAGGACACATTTTGTCTTAAACAAATTGACCATAATATGACTTTCCTTGGTCAAGAACTGATCAGCTTTTTCTTTTTCTTCCCTTTTTATTTTATATATATATATATATATATATTTCAAATTGCCTTTTATGGTGATTTTATCTTTTGTCTGTGTCCTTTTTTCCTTATATTTTAATAAATATCTGTAAATTAATTAAATTGGTAAATGTTTATTTGTATCATTCAAATCTGTTCACTATTAATAAATGATGCCTTGTACTATAGTAGCCATGTTTGTTCTCGAGAATAGTTGCTCACATTCATAATATCCATAAATTGGATTTGGTTAAAACATTAAAGTTAACGATTCACTCTTTGTTCATTATGGAATTTATTTTAACAGAAGTATATGTCATCATTAATCTCAAAGTAATAAGTTGTAACTAAAGAATACTACTAAATGTTCATGGTTTGCTCTAAAATTATTGGTCATTTGTATAAGACTGATCTGATTGTTGTAGATTGTTTGTAATAAGGACAATTTTGCATTATCTTTCACAGCTTATGGACTACTTCTTCCATTTCTTAGCAAGAAAAACTGATTTCTACTCTCGTCCAGAAACTGCAGAAAAGGTATATATATTTAATTTTTTTCATCTGTTTTTTTATTAATGCTAAATTTCCAAGCAAAGCTACAAAAAATTATCTGATAAATTCTGTTTCATTTTAATAAAATGTGATCACTTTTCCATGTTATTGTAATTATGTACAAAATATTTAAAGTCTTTGCATTAAAGACATACACAATATTAATTTAAAAATTGTTTTTGTTTTTTCAGACAGTAATGGAGAAATTCCATTATTACAGAGACAAAAGTGAGCATGCCAAAGAGGAGAAACGTAAAACAGAAGAGGAAAAAGCCAGAAAAGCTGCAGCTAAGGCCAAAAGAGAAGAATTGGCAACAGAAAAGAAACCTAAAATTAGAGAAATTACAGATGAAGAAGCAGAGAAATTACAAAAAGAAATAGATAATGTTAGTCAACCTATTGATTTGCAACTTGATCTTCTCTGTAAAATTCAAATTCTTTCCTGTTTGTTTTGCATACAGCAAATCCATTTTTTATTTTTTTATTTTTACAGAAAAACAAGGAAGAGCAAAGTAATGACATCAACCACAAGACAAATTCAGACAAGGTTAGAGATAAAAATTGTTTTTCTTCACTCTGTTAAATTTTCCAGTTTACCAAAAACTCAGCAAAAGAGAACTTTTGATCTCAATCTATATGTTTTTAAATAAATAATCTTTAATTTATTGCAATGTTAGGAATTTATTCTTCTTATAAAAAAATATTTACTACATATTCATTGTCAAGAGAAAGAACTGTTCATTTACTGCCATATAGAGGAATTGAATATTACATAGCAGTTAAGCACTCTTTACATTTCTATTAATGACAATTTCCTGTTTCTTAATAATTTTAGCTTTTGAAAGCTGTTTCAGTGCACAATTTCTGTCATTAAAATACTTGTCACAGTTAAATTTCTGTACTTCTTTGATTTTGACATCTCCAATTTTTAGCTTTCATTTTTGCCTGGCCCTTTTAGCAACATACAATTGATGGATAATCCTTTCTTCTTGCTTTCTTTTACTACCTTGTCTAGGAGTCGTAGGGTTTTTTTTCTGTGTATCTTACATTGTTAATATTGTCTGCTAATAATGGATCTAGTTTTCATAGGATTGCCTTGCTGCACAGGTTAAATAAATCCTGTGAGAAGACAGACCCTGTTTTATGTTCCTTTTTGTTTTGTGTTTAAATTCATTTATCTTCAAACTAAAAAAAAAAAATGTAATGAATACATTTATGGGAACCAATGAAAAAGACTTTCTGTACAGTTGAAATGGTCCTCCTGCATTTCTTCTAATGGTGATTTGCAATAGCCAATATTCCTGAAACACTCAATATCCCATCATCACTTGAAAGTGATATTATATCAAAGTTCTACCTAAAGCATAAAAATTGAACAAAATCATGTTAAAAACATTTAATTGACTAGTTTTAGGAAATTAATGTGAAATCTATTTGTATATAAAAGAAATGAAGAAAAAAAGGAAATACGACATGATGTCTGAAATCTACTTGTTTCAGTTTTTTTTTTTTTAACTTTTTGTGGTAAAATTAAGTTAACATCAAAATAGCGAGTAAAAATAAAAAATAGTTGCCAGTTTCATCTTAATGTTAAATTTTATGAAGTCAGATTTTTATAAGCCAGTACACCAATCACAAAATAAAGTTTGTTTGTTTTTTGTTTTTTTTTTGTTTTTTTATAAATAAATTTGTTTTTATCTAGGGAATGCACCTAAATTAGATATTAAGAATAATTAAAATAGTTCTTAATTTCATTTTTAAAATGTGTATATTTCCAGATATGCAGTGTAAAATTGTTTGTTTTCTACAAATATTGTTTCTATCTAGCAAATACACCTAAAATTAGATATTAAAAAAATAAAGTAAGTTTTAAAATGTGTATATTTTCAAAACCGCAAGTCATGTTTTTTTGGGGGTTTTTTAACCTAAAGTAAAAATTATTCTTTTTTAGCCACTAGTGTTTCGGTGGGTTTTCTGGCTATAAAATTCTTCTAAACAAGGAAAATTAATTCATTTTATTTTTTACAAATATCTTTATAGTTTTATCTAGCAAATACACTTAAGATTATATATTAACATGATTAAAATAATTTTTAATTTCAGTTTTAAAATGTGTATCTAAAAAAGAACAAGTGATACTTGCAGATTTGGAAATTCTAAAAAAGCTTTTAATTATTTTTAATATCTAATTTTAGGTGTATTTGCTAGATAAAAACATAAATTTGTTTAGGGTAAAAAAAATAACTCATTGATTTTTCTTGTTTAGAAGAAAATTATTTGCAAAACCCCAATAACAATTGATTTGTGTACCAGAAAAGAATTTGCCATATTTTTAATTATTTTAAACATGAAGGGCTTCATTTTTTTTTTTTTTACTTTTTAAAACCACATCATAAGCTAATTTTTGGAGAGCTATACCATTTTCTTTCTCAAATGTGTTGTCCAAAGACACAAATATAGATAGTTTATACAACAATTTCTTTTGTATTTTACTATTTTGTTAATAAATATGCTAGTTATTTATAGTTGACAATTTATTTGAAAGTTTAATAAATAAACATTAATCTAAGTCATGAATTCTATGACTAAATTACCTTTAAAGCCTAAAAACTGACTTTAAGTGAACAATCCCTACTTTATTACCCACCCCAATTCGCTGTTTTCAGATTTTCAATTCTAGTGGTCTTTACGCATGTCTATAAATTTTTATTACCCTTATTTAAAACCAAATAATGACCCTTTAGAAAAATTAATCACTTGAAAACATGTCTGTCAGTGTCAGACAGTAGTTACAATAATTTGAAAGTTCTTTTACCACATTTATTACTATCAGTTGGTCTTTTTTTTCTCTCGCTTACTTTATAATTTTTGAAGGAATTCGCTTCCACGGGTCAGAGAAGAACTGAAGGTGTCTTCTAATTGAGTGTACAATTTCAAGAATATTGATGGAGATAGGTCACTTTGATTTTGCGAAACAAAGCAACATGTAAAATTTAGTCTCGAAAAAGAAAAATCATATTTTGCATTTTTGGCTGTTTGAAGCAAAATACCGTTTTAACTCACTGTAAAAAAAATAATTCAATGAATAAAAGCACATACAGATTACATATTTAGAAAGATTCTTTTATTTTTTTCCAGCCATTTGAATATTTTTAAGATTGGACCAGAAATACACATGAAATTATGAGTTGAACAGAATAAGTTGCAAAAATTTATCAATCTCGAATGAAATCAGATATCGACTGGAAATGCTATAATTGCACAAGAAAATAAATGGCTTCCTTAGAAAGTAAAAATACTAAATTAAAAACTGAATTGAAAACCATGGTATCAAGGGAAAAAGAAACCAATACCGAAACATAAATTACCAAACTGGTCAACTTTACTGAGGAAACTACTTCTCGGGGCATTGAGTTCATGATCCACTGAAAAGATGTAAATTTTATTGATCAGCCTGGTAGGGGTCTCTGGCTTGGAAAACACTAATGCAAAAAAAAAAAATTGAAACAGATGTCTGCTTAAAAAAGATAATTATGCTTAGTATCTTCAATAATTCTGTTATAATGGTTTAAATGGACCTAATCCCTAGAATAAGTAAACAAATAATCATTTTTTTTATATAAAAAAAAAAAGAAAGAAAAAAAAAACTTCTACAAGGTCTTGGTGAACATTTTGAAAAGTACCTAATCAAATTTCAATTTTTTATAGACCCATATTCCAAAGTTAATTTTATTTTTTATTTTTATAAAAATGTATCCAGTTTCATTTTTTGAATAAATTTTCAATTTAATCCCCAAATCCCTAGAATTATACAAAATATCGCCAGCCCCGAATGTAAATGAAATGAATGACATTAAAAGAAAAACTGACCACTCGTTTGTGTTTAATATTCTGTATTTTGTAATATTCCTTGACATTATTTATTGTCTCTTTTCTAATTATCTTAATTTAATTTTTATATGCTTTTTTCTAATTTCTCTTTGTTTGGAATGATCTCATTTGCTGATGACATAAGAGCTTCCTTTTAAGGTGTTCCACTTTGAATTTCTTGCCTCTTGTAAACTGTTATATTTGCTCTTAACTCTGTCAACATATATGTTTGCTGCAAGTTGATTTGTTCTGGTTATAAATTATTAGATTTATTCAGTCTTTTATTTGCCTTGAACGTTTGTGTTTAAGGCAGCTTAATTAATAAATTTATTTATGTCACTCAAAACTTTCTAAGAGTGACACAAGTTTGTCTCCAATATACAAAATGGTTTGCGAAAGCTAACTTTTTTCTTTTTTTTTTTTTTTTTCTTTTCTTTTTTCTCATTTTAAGGAAGCGCCTAAAGAAGAAAATGAAGAGGATAAAGTGGAAGAGGGAAAGTTAAGACCCAATTCAGGCAATGGTGCTGATTTACTTCACTACAGATGGACCCAAACACTGGCTGAATTGGAAGTAAGAATATGTATAAAATTTGACATTATCTTTTTTTATTTCTTTTTAATTATGGCAGCATGAAAACCAACCAGTGGAGAAATTTGAGATTTACAAACTTACCAGCAATGGCTCACTATCACTCGACTGCAAGATTTTAGGATTATGGATTTTGAGGAGAAAATACAATATTCAATTTTGTGTTTTATTTTTGGAGATTACATTACTACATGGTTGCTAAAAGAATTATACAATTTATTGTTTCACAATGACACTGGGATCCCCTTCTGGAGTTTACAGTCTGTGTTATTAGTAATTTAAACTTCTACAAGGTCTTGGTGAACAATATGGATTCCAGTAGTAGTAATGTGGGGATTCTTCAAGTTGTCCAAACCTCCAGTTTATATGGATTCCTGCATCCATCAAGGGTGGGGTTGATCAGCGTCTGTGTTCGGTTATCTTCCACCATTAGCATCAACCTTTCTCTAAAATTCCATATTTTCAAAGTATGTTTTCAAAGTAATTTTCCAAATTTAGGGATTGAGAGTGGTCAGAGGAATCTAGCCACCCATTAACTCTCATTTCACACCATCGCTCTATATAGGCGGTGCTAATCTCTCTCTTCCTTCTACCACTTTCTCAGTATCCAATCTCAGCCCACACCAGCGGGCTGGTACACTCTTTGTAATGAATCTAAACTTTTAGTATGCATAGGCAAAAAGGGGATTTCCAGTCCTTAATCTTCCTTTATCAACTTGTCTCATGCTGGTTGTTTTTAGGTGATTTCTTGATAGACCACCCAGCCAGCTGCCTATGGTCACTCCAGGGCTAGTAATTAATTTTTCTTTATCACTTCTATTCAAAAGAATTTGAAATAATGTTGGCTATAAAATGTTTGGGAAATTAAAATGAATGAACCCATCCCCAATGTTAGGTGCTAATCTATATTTTTGTAGTGATATTTTTCTTCTAGCTGGCCAATTCAAACCAGATGTTTTTCTTGGCTCTTTGTCCAGAACAATCTTAAATGTTATTTTGGCGACCACCCACATTTCTTTATTGACAACGTTTTTTTTTCTATTTTCTAAGGCCAATATCTTTGAGGATATATTAATGGTCCCTTTCTTATCAGAAGTGGGGAAGAGCGGGTAGTCTTGGTTTTGCTCAATCATACTGAATTTCGTCTGGTTAAATTTGTGTTCAATTCTCCTTGGAACTGTTCAGGATTTCATTTTATTATTTTGAAACATGATATTCCAACATACTTCTTTTTTAATTTTCTTAACTTTTCAATCTACTTCCCTGTGAATTTCAACAATTATCATCCTGTTAGTAATCTCTTCTGCTTCCTTTTCTTTCTTTTTTTTTTTATTAACTCTCTGAGGTCCCAGTGTCACAATTGTAGCTTTAGCAATCTGATTTGTTATTTCATCAAGGGATGCATTTGCATTCATCTTACTTCCTAAATATGTAAATGACTTCACATACTTCAATTTCTTCCTGTATAGGAGTGTCTGGGAATTGATGAACTGGTGGAGGCTGTCTGGCACCCCAAATCTGCTTTGGACAAAGCTGTTGGATTACCTCCATTTTCTTTATGCTAATGGTAAGGCCAAAAGCCTTGCATGCAACAGAGAAATGGTTGACAAGTTCTTGGACTCTTGCAAACAAGTGTAGCATCATCAGCAAACAGATGATCACAAATGATGCTAAGAAGTGTTTTAGCTTTGAACTGCTGATGGTTGAAAAGGGCACCACTAGTTCAAAATTGAAACTTAACACCAGTGTCTGTGTCACAAAAAATATATTTGAGCATTACTGAGAAAAGAGCAAAAAGAACAGGGGCCATGACACAACCTTGCTTCGTGCCATTTGTAACATCAAAGGAATTAGAATTGCCCATTGGATACAACATTAGTTTTCACCCCCTCATGAAAGGATATTATGACATTTTGTCAGGGATTCCAAGCTTTTTAAGAACTTGCCAAAGTGCTGCCCATTTTAGTGTCAAAGGTGAACAAACACCATACACAACTCATGGTTCCTTTCTTGCACTTTTTCAGCTACTTCACAGAATGAGATCGTGTCAATGGTGCCATAACTGGATCTGAAAACACACTGTGATTCTGGGTAAATCTCCTTGACAACATGCACAATAATCCTGTTCAGAATCCATCTAGCTAATATTTTACCAGCAATTGACAGATCTTCCACGATGCTTGTCACAAACATTTCTTTGAAGAACTTGTGTAGTTTTTTGACTAAATTTTTACCACCATACTTGTAAATTTTGGGCAGAATAGCATTCTTTCTAGGTGTTTTGCCTGAAGAGATTTGTTTGATGGAGTCCAAGACTTCCTGCAAAGTTGGCTTTAAAGACATTTCTTGTGTATCAGGATGTTGGGAAATGGCTGCAATAATGTTTTCATCAGTGATGGATGGTGTGTTTAAAACAGATTTGAAGTGCTGCTTCCAGTGACGTAAGATATCAGATTCGTCTGACAGAAGCATTTGTCCATTTGAGGAGCATGACTGTTCTCTCTAGCACTATAGGGAGAAAACACACACACACACACACACACACACACACACACATATATATATATATATATATATATATATATATGTGTGTGTGTGAAATATTGCTCATTGAGCACTATTTTATTAGCACTCAATGTATGAACTATAATTTATATTAATGAATATACATTTTTCCTCACTGGTAGCACAACTGTGAGCTTTATGCACAACACAATTGTCAATTCATGATGCAAATGTCAAAAGAAAGGAAAAGAACATAAAAGAAGAAAAGACAAGCATTTATCCATGCAATGATCCAAAGAATTCAATGCCAAAACAATCTAGATCCAAATCAATTTTCAAAGTTTCGTGCAGGGTGATCAGTAGATTTTATATATATATATATATATATATATATATATATATATATATATACACACACACACACCTTTTTATATGACTTCCACTTTAAGGAAATGCATCATCTTGTCCATTAGGTTTTATGTATGAATACTTTTTTATCTGTAAAATACTAAATTCCTCATTACGCTCACTCATAATGGGGAAATTAATTTTTCAATTTCCTCTTCTAAACTATTTTTTCAATAGTTCTGAGACAGTAACTGCATTCACTAAGCAGATGGTTGGATAATGAAACAAAAATAAAAACTGAAGTTGAACAACATTGTGATCACATTTTATTTGTTTACATGCTAACAATATCAATTGTTGTTTACAACAGTCAGCAACAACAGATTTTAGATTTCAATCAAATATTTGGTGCTTATTTATCAATGAATTAATTTATGAATTTTCTTAAAGAGCAATTTGTATAAATAATTTAAAGCCAATTATCCCCACACACCTACTTAATTTTATGAAATCTTGGTAAAATATTTGTATGTTAAAAGTAAAATATTAAAGTTAACTATAAAGATAAGTTCTTTGTGAAATTAAATCAGTTGAAAAGCTATTCAAAACTTGAGTCAGATGTAGAAAATATACTCTGAATGAGAAAACACAAGCTACAATGTAAATATTGTTTGAAAAGTGTGTAGCAACCTTTTTTTTTTATTATTAAAATATATTTTAGAGTTGGTGTTGTGAAAATATTTGCTCAAATTAATTTTTGTTTTCAAAACATCAATAAATGTTTTTTAATATTTTAAATATTCTTTATTATTTTTATTGCTCACTTCTGAAATGCTATTAAATACAAATGTTTTAATAGCTGAAAAATGTAAAATTTTGCAAATTTTTAATAGAATATTGTAATTTGTTATATACAAATGTTAAGCAATTAGCTGAGGAATAGCCTAAAGATTGTATGTTTATTTTTGAGTAATATTTATGTCAGGATAGTAGATTAAACATTGTTAGTACATACTCTGTGACTGTAAACTCCATACACTAGGGTCTGCTAATGAGTTCTTATAAATGAGGAAACTGATATGCTAATAAGCCAAATCTGACAAGTCCATGCTTTGAAGACATATAACATATTTAACTCTCTGTTCCTGATTTGTAGGGATAGCATTGTAAACAGTAACGCTGTAAGTTAAGAATATGAAAATATATTGATAATTTCTGTCTATCTTAAAAGCACAGATTTGAATACTTTTTTTTCTGGTTTACTTCTCTAATATTTATTATATATTAAAGTGATATCTTCTATCTACTGCAATGGATCTCTAACTTTATTCTTAGACAGTTTTAAATTTTTAAATATATGGTGCATAAATAAGTTTATAGTCTGAACATTGAATATTTGAACCAGGAAAAAATTCTGATATTATAATATTAGGTATCTGTAAAATAAATTTTTTTCTGGTATACCAAGTATGATAATATGAGAATTTGTTCTAGGTTCACCTATCCCATGTGATTTTGTTGCTGTTCAGAATATCTATTTGTGAGTTTTTGCTCTAATTTTTTCTTTTCTTCTCTGTCAGCTTCGAGTTCCATTCAGTGTGTCATGCCCCCTGAAAGCCAAGCACATTGTTTGTGAAATGCGGAAAAAGGTAAGTGATTTTGAGATGAACATACCTCTCTGGAATATGAATTGGACTTGTCCAAACACTGTGTATACTGACGCCAAGAATCGCCAGCAGAGCTAGCCAGTCGAGAGCCTTATATCCTTACTACAGAGTTCAGTAAAACTAAGACTCCAAGTGACATTATATTTCATGATTGTGTTCTCTTCATTTAATGGAACAAAATCAAAACGGTGACAACAAAGATTCGAATTCACACAAAAAAGGGAAAAAAAACTTGAACCGGATTCAAAGTTAACGATACAGACTGTTGCGGAAGTGTGTCAAAAAATTGTCAATTTAAGCCACGATATAGTGAAAATTGAACAAAATGGCACATCAGAAGTACAATTAGGTAGGAAAAAGACTAGTACCAAAAGAAAAAAAATCTGAAATAAAAATACTGCCAAACTTAGCCCATGCTATGGCTGTGTATGCTTCATTTCAGAAAGGACTATTCCTTTAAAACCAAAAATGTTTTAATTGTGGAAAAACAGGTCACAAATGAAGCTACTGCAAGTTGAAAAGCAAAAGAAATATACAAATTAACTTGCTGAAAGTAGTGCTACCATCTCAAAAACTGGAAAGTTCAAATAATAGAAAATTTGCAACAGTAAAAATGAATAACACTACAGTGAGATTTCAATTGCACACTGGTATGATATTAAAATTAGTGATGGACAGAATTGGCAAGCCTAAGTTGCTCCCATCCTATCCAACCAGATGGTGAGCTTGGACGTGGTGAGTTTGTTCACCAAGGTACCCACGGAGGAGGCACTCTCGGTAGTCAGGGATAGATTGACCTCTGACACTTCCCTAGAAGAACGGACCAGTATTGCAATAGATAATCTGATGGAGATGTTGACTTTCTGTACACAAACAACACACTTCGGATTGGGATCACACATATATCGACAGGATGAGGGCTTAGCAATGGGCTCGCCATTATCACCAGCAATGGCGAATATATACATGGAATACTTTGAAGAAATGGCATTAGAATCCATATGTCTCAAGCCAACTATATGGTTAAGGTACGTAGATGACACCTTCATACTCTGGCCACACCAGGAAGATGTCCAGGTTCTACTGGACCATGTGAACTCAATAAGACCATCGATACAGTTCACAATGGAGAAAGAGAGTAACAACACACTCCCATTCCTGGATGTACTAATATCTCGAACAGAGCATGGGTTCAAGACATCCGTATACCGTAAACCAACATTCACTGGACAGTACCTCAATTTCAACTCCCACCATCCATACAGCGTAAAGAAAGGGATCGTCCGTTGCTTACAACACCGAGCAAAAGTTATAAGTGGCGACCCAGAGACATTAGATAAGGAATTGGTCAGTATAAGTAGTACCCTACAACGTAACAACTACCTTGGGTACATGGCAGCAGCCCCCCAAAACTGGGATAGGCGGGTACAGGAGGAGGAGGAGGAGGACAACAACACTCAGAAAACAGTCTGCCTGCCTTATGTGAAGGGGTTATCAGAGAAAATACAAAGGATCTGCGGTCCATATAACATCAGGACAACCTTCAAAAGCGTGACAACACTTCGCAGATATCTCTCTCGAGTGAGACCCCCCATAGAGGAGAACGGGACTAAAGACTGTGTGTACGCTATCCCGTGCAGCTGCGGAAAGGAATATAAAGGAGAAACAGGCCGCCCCCTCAAGGTAAGGCTTCAAGAACACCAGAAAGCTGTAATGCGAGGGGAAGTAGAAAAATCAGGCGTGGCTGACCACATATGGAGAGAGAAGGGAGATCACCGTCCCCTGTGGGATCAGGTTGAGATCATAGACAGGGAACACCATTGGAAAATTCGTAAACTTAAGGAATCAGCACATATGCTAGGCCACAAAAATCTCCTGAGTCGGCCAAGCATAGAAATAAATACAATATGGGAACCAGTAATAAGGAGTGCCAGAGAACAGCAATGATAACAAAAAGTTGCAATATGAGATCTGGTAAAGAACATGCAATGATAACAGCAAAATTGCAATATGAGTACTGGTAAAAAATGGTTGCTGAAAAATTAGGTTTATAATACTCAGAAATTCATACCCAGATGTCCTCAAGGACACATGGTACGGTGGATAAAGGCGTTGGTTAGATCCAGTAACAGACCCAAAGAGTGTGAGTTCAATACCCGGTTCAGGCAGTGGAGAACTTTCAGAGGGAAAAATTACCAGGAGATAACTGATAACTGACATCCATCAAACATGGCTCGTGGAACTAGAACAGTCTACCCCAGTGATCGAAATAAAGGGTTCGGTTCGAAATTCCAACCACCTGAAGAAGGCCGGAGCGTACAACGGCCGAAACGTTGTGACAAATATGGCGACAAAGATGAGGACAATAGTCCGAATAATGTAAATACTGTACATAATACCTCATCTCAGAAATATAGACAGACTCTTGCAAGAGGAATATTGGGCAAGAAATTAATTTTTCTTGGAAAAATTATGTGTAACATCACTGTTGTGGGTAAAACCAAAAAAAGATGTTTACCTATTAAAAATTCCCACTCGAATTTACTAGGCATCAATTAGCTAGTTATTTGAACTATGGAATTGGCTGATTAATTCATTCTGTGGAAAAATTAACTGTTCTTCAGAAAAAAGATTACAGCTAAAGAAACAGTGAGTAAACTAAAAAATAAATTCATGAATATTTTCTCAAAGGAGTTGGGAAAATGTACAAAGTCAAAGGCATTTTTTAAATTAAAAGAAAATGTAACACCAATTTTTAAGCCTAAAAGAAATATACTCTTTGCTGTGTTGGAGTCTATTAACACTGAACTTGATAGGTTAGAAAACACAGAGTTATTGAAAAAATATATTATTCAGAATGAGCCACACCATTGGTTTACATTAGAAAGAAAAATAAGATACATTTATGTGCAATTTTATTGAACTATGATTTCAAGATGAAATTTCTATCATCTGAAAAATTGAGACATGCAAATGGCTTGTCCAGATTGATATCAAAATATAAAGAAGATACTGTGATTGCTTCGATGGAATCCAAAAGCAAAATTGAAAGTCTGGTGTGTAACACTATTAAAGAATTGCTGGTCATGATAGACAATATCAAAATTCATTCTAAAAAGGATATGTTAAGTTGAAATTTTGCTGGACCACTAAACAGCTCATACTATTTAATTGTGGTCAACAATTTCACAAAATAGCCTGAGATATTAAAGTGCAAATAACCGACTACTGGAATAACAATTAAATTCTTAGGTAAACTTCTTGCAAGGTTTGGATTACTTGACAGGGTGGTATCTGATAACGGAACTTCTAGTGAGTTTTAATATTTCTGCAAAAACTATGAAGTTGAATATTTGACAGTGCCGATTTATTATATGAGGTCGAATGGTGGAGCTGAGCGTTTTTTTTGTTGTTTTTTTTTTTTTTTGACACCCTCAAAAAGATATTAAGCTAAAGGCTTAAAGCTGGAAAAACTGCACAAGAAATTTTGGACAAAATGATCTCAAATACAAATGTCACCTGCAGAGCTCATGTTTGCTAGGAAAATTAGATCCATTTTCAACAAAAATAGAAAAATTTGACAATTTTAAACTACCAAATCATTTAAGATTGGCGATAAAATCTTTAAAAGCTTTAAGTCTGGAAAGGAAAATTGACAGGAAGGAAAAATTATTTGACACCTTGGTAGTATGAAGTACATTGTCAAAGGCGGATGATTTTGAGATAGAAGATATATAAATAAATTGAGTTCTAGATATGCACAGAATAAGCAACCAGTACAATTTAAATCACCAATGGACATAATTTATGTCTTTGAATGCCTAAAACTAATATTACAACACCAGGAAAACATAATTCAACTAAAATGTTACAAGTGGACCCATGTTGGAAAAAGTATTGACTAAAGAAAGTGCATATCTAAAAAGGGGGACGTTGTGGAGATGAATACACCTCTCCAGAATATGACTTGGATTTGCCGAAATTGCATACAATGGGGGAAAACAAATATTTGTACACATACAAATTTTTAGTTTATGGTATTTCCAACTAATGAATAAACATACTTTTCATATAATTAACTGTACACAAATGCATAATAACTAAATATGCATAGAAAACAAAAAAAAATTGATTTAATACAAATAAATCCCATTTATCCATTTTAATGTGTGAAAAAAGTATTCGTACAATGCAAATTTCAGATTTTAAAACTTTTAAACTGCTTTAATACTCTAGATTATTCAAGTTGAATATTTTAGAATGTTCCAATAATGTTATCAGTAGTTATTTTTAGCCTAAAAAATACAAACAGAACCTTCTGTAATTGATATTCATGCAAGAAGGTTTTCATTATGGCAAGAGGTAAAGAATTGACAAATTCACAAAAAGAACTGATTGTTAAGCTCTGGAAAGAAGATAAGTTACAAGAAAATCTCGGACAACATTTACTACCATTAGTTCATTCATTGCAAGGTATAAAAAAACTCAAAACTGTTGACACCCAAAGAAGAACTGGTGCTACATGGAAGATTTCTGCAAGATCTTTGAGGAAATTAATGCATCAAATTAAACAAAATCCAATGGTTACTCATCAAGAATAGCAGGGTGATCAGGAATCTGTGTCACTAAATGGACAATAAGCAATGAAATTTATAGGAACACTCTAAAGTCAGGCTCCCCTCAGAAGATTCCACTGCTATGGAAAAGAGACAGATGCCAGGTTGAAATTTGTTTGTGAACATAAGGATAAGGAAAAAATTGTATTGGGAAAGAGTATTATGGACAGACAAAACAAAAACTGAGTTGTTTGGACATAATTCTAGAAATCATGTATGGAGGAAAGATGGTGATGCCTTTAGATAAAAGACCACAGCTCCAACAGTGGAATTTGCTGGTGGCAGCATCATGGTTTGGGGATGTTTTTCTGCAAAAGGTCCTGGCGACATATCAGTAACAGATGGTAGAATGAATGCTGCAGCATATCAAAATATTTTGGAAGCAAATTTAATGATTTCGGTTTAAAATCTTGAACTTCCTCCTGATTGGAATTTCCAACAAGATAATGATCCTAAGCACATTGCAAAATCTAAGAAATGGCTTGTTGAAAATAATGTAAATATCCTGAAATGGCCAAGTCAATCCCCAGATTTAAACCCAATCGAGAATTTGTGGTGTTATTTGAAAATTCAAATCCAATCAAGAGCTCCAACAGACATCCTGGATCTGAAAACCATATGTGAAGAATGGAACAAAATACCAACTAAAATTTGTAAATCATTGAGAACAAGTTGGTTGCTGTAGAAGTGAATAATGGCTATTCTACAAAGTATTAAATGAAAATTGTCTTCTTTTTTGTATTGTATGAATACATTTTTCACCCATTAAAATGGATAAATGAGATTTATTTCTATTAAATCAATTTCTTTTTGTTTTCTATGCATATGCAGTTATTGTACAGTTATTTATATGTAATGTATGTTTATTCATTAGTTGGAAATACAATAAATTAAAAATTTGTATGTGTACGAATATTTGTTTCCCCCCAATGTATATACTGATGCTGAGAATAATTATCAGGGCTAGCTAGGAATGAGCCTTGAATTCTTACTACAGAATTCAATAAGACTACATCGACTCCAAGCAGAATTATATTTCATGGTTGTGTTTCATGATTGTGAGAACCCAAGTATTTGTTATATTGTTGTGTAGTAGTACTATAGTTAGTATGATCCTGATCACAACAAACAAATGTAACACAAGCCTGTCCATCCATTCTTGTGCTCTGGTCACCAGTCACATTGCGATTTGAAGAAATCCTAAGCTCAGGCATTTTAACCCTGATATTGGGATTTCTTCAGATCTCCTCAATCTTGTATGTTTGTTTTTGGAGAATACTTATGTCAGGCTAATGTATTAGCCATGATAGTGTCACACAAAACCAAAAATGACAGATTCTCGAGACTGAAGACTTGGAATAATGTCAAAGATTGGAATAACTTAACAAGAGTTTAACAAAAGATAGTAATATTTTAAACTGTTGGTTAAAACTCGCACCTTCTTTCCTCCTATTCTAATACTTGTGATACACAGTAGTTTGAATTTTGATTCACCCATTCACAATTTTCAAAGGCTGGGATGATAATCTGATGGTCTTGTTTATGCTACGATCTTTCTTTCCATATTCTATTAACATGTAACTTCTCTCTGGCCATCTTAGTAGTCTCTTTCAAAGTGTCATATATATATATATATATATATATATATATATATATATATACACACACAGACATGACAGAATTGAATAGATGCTCACAGAAACCATTTATTTTATTAAACAAGTAATTTATACAAATGAAGTATAAATGGTCATAAATTTAATAACTAATACTTGGTTGACATCCCTTTTGCTTTTTTTAATGCAAGGACCCTTCTAGGTATGCTAGTGATGAGTTCACGAATATCATCTTGAGGGATTTCATGCCATATTTCACGCTATAATCCTAACAGTTTAGGCTTAGAAGATGGCTTCCTGTTCTTTTTGCGGAGTTTTTGATTTAATATGCCCCAAAGCTGTTCAATAGGGTTAATATCCGGGGACTGACTTGGCCATGGAAGTTTATTGATCCCATTTTGTCTCAACCAATGTTGCGATGCTTGAGCAGTGTGACATGGAGCTCCATCTTCCATAAATAGGGAGTCAACTTTGCTCATTCTAATACTTGAGAATATTGGAAGGAGCCCTTTCTTTAATATAGAAACATATTTGGTTGAATTAATGTTTCCTTCACACTCCACAAGCTCTGAGCGACCATCACTCCAAATTGCACCCCATACCATTACTGAAAGGCCCCCACGTTTCACCGTTGGCTGCAGTCTTTTTAAATCAAACTCTTGACTACAGAGTCTCCATACCCATACTCTTCCACTGTGGGGAAAATAATGCGAATCTTGACTCATCAGAGAAAATGACAGTGGTCCAAAAAGTCACATTTCTCTCCACCGTCTCATGAGCCCAATCCTTTCTGCGTTTGATATTGTCTGGACGGAGAAGTGGTTTCCTTCTCACAGCTCTGCCATAGTAGGCCAGCTTGTGAAGATACCTGACAGCTGTTCTGGGACTGACATCAACTTGTGTTGCTATGTCAGAGGCCTTGCAACGTGGATCCTGTTCAACATTTCTTTCGACAAGATGCATGGTTCTTTCAGAGGGCCCAGGGCAGTCTGGATGAGGTTTTGTGCACTTCTTGCCCTCTCTGGTGAATTGTACGATCACTCTATTAACAATAGAAAGGGGTATTGAAAAATTTTCAGATATTTTTCTTTGACTAAGACCACCTTCATGTTGGCTCACGATACGTCCTCGCTGAAATTCGGATAGGTCTGATGCTCATTTGGTTCATGGCATGTTCCAGTATTGTTATCTGCAATTTTAATCAAATAATCTAAGTTAATTTATCTTGGTTATTAAACAAAATCAGAAATAAAATTTATCTTGGTGTCTATTCAATTCTGTCGTGTGTGTGTGTATATATATATATATATATATATATATATATATATATATATAAAATGTAACCTGCTGCTCATGATATATTGGTAGGATTTGATTGATTTGTTTTCTAAAATTTCCCTTTGTTCTGGAAAGCACATAGCTACATGACTAAATTCTGATATCCCTTTTTTCCAACTTATTCTGCTTAAGAAACTCCCAATCTGATAGTTAAGTCTTTATATAAATAACTTAATCTCAAGGTTTGTTTTAGAGATACTTTTTTTTTATTTTGACTGAGGAAGTCATTTCTGACTTGGCAAGTATAGCAGGTAGATATAGGGCTGTACTAAGTTATCTCTAAGTTTATATTCATGTTCAATTAAAAATCCTGCAATCCATCTAATTTCTCATAACTAATTAACTTGATTACTATTTTAATGCTGAATTAAAATATATTAACCTCACTTATTTAATCATGACTGAGTAATTATCTATATGTTTGTGTTTTATTGTCCAGTTATTTTAATCTTTATTTTAAAATTGGCCATTGGATGTTTTGGGAAGCGTCCCTCCCCCACACACACACACAATTTCTTTTCCGAAAAACGAAAGGTGTATCATGGTTTAACTTGGTTATATTTTTACACATTTTTAGTACTTGAAAATTGGTCTGAAAGGAGAACCTCCAGTCATTGAAGGAAACTTGTCTAAAGAAATAAAACTTGAAGAAAGTACCTGGACGATTGATGATGGCAAAACTGTTGTTGTTAGTATAGACAAAGTAAGTTTTCATTTTACTTTCATGTCTGTTTATTACACCATGGAGTGAAACTGTTAATTTCTACAATTCATTGGATATTTTCAAATGCTATAAAATTTTTGCATTTACTACAATGAAAATATTTTGCTCTATTATTTGATAATAGGTCAACAAAATGGAATGGTGGTCTCATATTATTGATACCGAACAAGAAATTGACACAAAGAAGATACAACCAGAAAATTCCAAAGTAAGAAAAACATAAATTAAACTTTTCTAATAAATTTTTGATGAGGATGATGGTAAAGTTGTAAGATATTTGCCTGTAAAATAATTTAACATTTCAAATTAGCTGAGAGTATAAAATAAATATTGATTAAAATTTGATTAAAAAGCCTTAAAATAAAATAAAAATAAGTTTACCTTTAGCTAAGCATGAAAGTTATTAATGAAATGTTTTACTTATATTTATTAAATGGGTAACAAAAGTACAGGGATTGGACAAAATAATTGTAACAGGTGCAAATTCCATTCCTATATTTCAAAGACCTATTATATTAAGAACTTTAACTAAAACTTCATAATTGCAGGTTATATCTAGTGCAAATACGTTTATTTATTTAATTTACTGTCTTCATCTTATTTATTTTTAGAATTTAGTAAAATTTAAGCTAAATGCGTGACCTCTCAGAGTTTGAAAAAGGGCAAATTGTTGGAGCTCGCATGGCAGGATCACTAAGGTTGCTGAACTGTTTGGTTTTTCAAGAGCTGCAATATCAAGAACTTTTACACAATGCGAAAAACAAGGTAAAACCTCTAGCAACTGTAGCAATTCGGGTCGGACTTGCAAACTTACTGACAGGGACCGACGGGCATTAAAATGCAATGTGACAAAAAAAATCATCAAACTACTGCGACCAAAGTGACTGCTGAGTTGAATAATCATCTGAATAGTCCAGTTTCTACTAAAACTGTTCATTGTGAGCTCCATAACACTGCATATCATGGAAGAGCTGCCATAAGGAAACCTCTTCTCGCCATTCGCAACATTCAGGAGTGGCTGAAGTGGTGCAGAGGTCACAATCCCTGGTCTGCAGACTAATGGAAGCAAGTCATATTCTCAGACAAGTTCAGTTTTTTCTTTTCCCAACTACAGGGCGAGCTTATGTGCGGAGGCAGCCCAAAGAAGCTTACAACCCTGACAGCCTTTTTCCGACAGTGAAGCATGGAGGTGGATCAGTGATAGTTTGGGCCGCTATATCATGGAAATGTCTCAGTCCAGTAGTTGCCCTGCATGGTAGAATCAACAGTAAAGATTACCTGAACATTTTGGGAGATCATGTTCATCCAGTGGCCCAGACTTTACTCCCTGATGGTGACTGCATCTTCCAAGATGATAATGCTCCAATACATACCGCTCAAATGGTTAAGAATTGGTATGAAGAGCATGAAAGTGAGCTAGAACACATGGAGTGGCCTCCCCAATTTGTAGATATTAATATTATTGAACATTTTGGAGCAACAAGTTAGGAGTCGCTATCCTCCACCGTCGTGTCTTAAAGAGCTGGAGCAGGTGTTAATGGAAGAATGGCTGAAAATTCTTCTGGATGAAGTCAGGAAGCTGTATGATTCCATTCCTAGACAGCTTTATGTGAGGCTAAAGGAGGACCAACTCCATATTAAATAAATTTTCTTTGAATTTAACAAGTGTTTCAATTATTTTGTCCAATCCCTGTATCTGTAAAATAATTGATATTACAAATCCAACCTGCATCTCTCTGCAGTATATAATTTCCTGTTCTATTTTTAGATCTTAATACAGAAAAAAAAATGAGTTGTTTGCTGTATAGTGGTTAGTTTTCAATAGGGACTTGTTTTAAATTATTTTTTTTGTTTATTTCTTAAACACGTCCAGTCATTTTTATGAATATACTTTTTATTAGTACATCTTCAACTAAGCTAAATGCTGATAATGGTAGTTTATAGTACTATGACTTGGGTAATTTAAAGTGTTACCTTAGTTCATCTTGGTTTGGTTAAACGTTTTTATAATTTCAGTATGATGATACAAACATGCATTTTTAAATAATTTTGATGTAATGAATTTTTTAACCAGATTTGAAAACCAATTTGCTTTCAAGAAATTAAAGTATGTCCTAATCATTTTTTTTTCTCTCCTACAGTTATCTGATTTAGATGGTGAAACTCGGGCAATGGTTGAGAAGATGATGTATGACCAGCGACAAAAAGAATTGGGTCTTCCTACCTCAGAAGAACAAAAGAAAAAGGAAATTCTAAACAAGTAAGTGATTTTGAATACTGAGTAAATTAAGGAGTTACTGTAATGAATAAATCTTAACTTGTATTGCTAGAGTTAATTGATCTTTAGAGGATCATTAAATTGAATCATTTTGTCATTTCAAAATGGATTACTTAAATGAATGAGGAGAGAAGGGAGATAATTTCTGTATCCCCCCCCCACCACCACCACCAAGCATTTTTGGCAAATTTGTATGCTGGACAGTTAACATTGATTTTTAACTTTAACCTGAAGAATATAGGGCTTAGCTTATATTCTTAAAGTTCTTTAATTCCAGACAAGCTTTCAGCTTTGTGAAATATAAAAATTTTAATTTGGGAAGAATAATTTAAACAGTTAATGAAAATGGAAGCATGTAAATTCAGCTTTGTCTACTGATTGCCATTTCTAGCAAATCTTAAAAATATAAATGTAATTTATGCAGATAATTGTGAACATATTTAAAAAAAAAACTTTTACAGTATGTTTCTTACTTTGCCAGTCAATTTGAGTGGATATAATCAATGGGACAGTGTCTGGTAATTAGTCTGTTGTTTTTTTTTTTTTACAATATTAATGTAAATAGAATATTAGTTTTTTTTTTTTATATAAGGCTACTCCCAAAAGTTGCATTTCCTTTTTTATGCTTGATTTGAAAAATTTATTAGTGCAAATACTGGATGAGTAACAAACATTATGTAGATTTAATGCTTTGTGCATTATATTCGCATTCTACAAATTTGACATAAAATAAGCAAATATTTTAGCTTGAATTTACACACTACATCACTGAAGCTATGACGTATTAATGTTTTAGGGACATTTTTTTCATCCATATATGGACTCAAAATACACTTTATTGGTCCAGTAATTAAGTTTGACCTATAACTGCTTTCCTCACCCTGCTACAACTGTTATTGATCAGTTCATCAATTTATTTTTTTTAGTTTTACATCATAGAAACTACAAATATCGGATTTTAGTGTATCTGTTGTAGACACTGGACTAAAAATAAAATGTATTTCAAACTCTATAACTGAATTAGTTAAAGCAAAGTCTGAATGTTAGATAAGCATTACTATTGTCTGAATAGACAGTTTTTTGTTTTTTTATCTGCATTTCCACATGTAATAAATTACATGGTTTAATATTGAAGAAAACGTTTATAAATGTCCTCTCTATTTTTTCTTTCTTTTTAAACAGATTTATGGCCAGTCATCCAGAAATGGATTTTTCTAAATGCAAGTTTTCCTAAGTCTAAATACTGTTCCTGTGACTTGTCTTCTGATAACTTCTGGCACACCTTATTTGGCTTTTTAGTTCAAAGAATGACTCACCATAAGAAAGGTGAAATTTACTCCAACATTACAGCTTGAAAGATTCAATCTAGCAACTTTTTTTTTTTTTTTTAACACTTTTGTTCATACCTCTTTCTCAATTGTTGAAAATAAAAAATGTACCCAAATTATCAGTTTCCTTTTCTGATTACTAAATGTTGGTATTTAAATAAATCTCATATGGTATTACAAAAATTTTGACATTGGCAAGATTAAAGCAAGAATACCAGATTTAGTATAAATAAGTTACTTGTGTAATTCTTTTTTTTTTTTTTTGTCCCCATTTAAAATTGTTATGTAAATGAAAAAGGAGTTAGGACATTTGACACTTGCTGGACATATTGAGGGGTGGTGGAGAGCCATAATCAGACATGACACAAAGTTATTTTTTATTTATGTGCAGCAATTACACCATGTCTAACAATGTGATATAATTACATTTTCTAAAGTTTTAAGATTCACTTATTTCAGTGTAACCCAGAAAAAAAAAATAAAAAGGTTTCTTGATCTGAAAGCTGTAGTTGTCATGTAGATACAATCTTTAGATATCAACAGTTCTTTTTATAACAATGTGATAAATAAAATACTAAACTTTAAATCTCAAAAGAAAACATTAACACAAAAGAGTTTATAATACTTTATTTCCAAAAATAACTTGAATAAAAAATATCCTGTTGATGTATAGTGTTTTCATTCAGGCATCTTACTGCTGTATTTATAAAAATCCAGCAACACCAAAATCTGAACCATCTGTTTTTCTTTTAACATTTGAATTATAAAATAAATGAAATACCTTATGTAACAAAGATAAGTGAAGTAAATATAAAATTTTAATTAAAATGATATTTCTGTAAATTACCGGGTTAGGTCATGTCTCAAACTGTATCCATTTTTTTTTTTTAATTTTCAAATATGGTTGTTGGATATTTTTCAAAATATAAAGAAAATTTGTCTAATTATGCATAATAGCCCCTATCCAAGCTGGGGCTTTTAATTAAGAAATTTTATTTATTCTCATCTGAGTTTTGTTTCTTAAATGGCAAAATTCAATCTTGAAGTACAAATAATTTAGACATATTGTTCACAAATTAGATTTTTAAAAAAGGTTATTAGAGTGCAAAGGACTTTACCTACACAAAGCACATCTGGACTAAATATCCTTGTGTGCCCTGTAACATGAAATTTTGATTGAAGGCAAATAGCAAAAAAAAAAAAAAAAATGTAGCTGAAAATTGGATTTCAGTGTTGAATTGAATCGTTTGGACCAGATTTATGCTGGCCACAGATTCAAATCACATTGACTACATTTTTATTTACAATTAGCTGGACGAATATCACCGAAACAAATGTTTGATTAAAACAATTATTTTAAGGATTAAACCTTTGCTATTTTCTAAATCAAGTTTTAAAATGGGATATTTTTTTCAAAAATAAAAGTGATTCTAATTTAATACTCAGAGAAACCTAAAGTATTTATTTATTAAAATTGACAATTTTGCTATATTTCATTATAAAAAAAAACAAAAAAAAACTACAAAATTTAATTAAAATTTCAAATGCCATTTAAATTTCTATATTAAGTATGGAATTATTATCAAATAAGATAATCATGTTTCTTGAGACAGTTTAGATTTGAATTATGCATTGGGAAAATCAACTTACAAAAATATAACTTATCTGGAGTTTTTTTTTTTTTCTTACCTAAGGAAACAAACACATTCAATTAAAGAAAAATGTTTTGAACATAAAAATAATTTTTAAGTTTTTTTTTTTTTTTAATTGTTAAGCAAACCCATATTCTTCATGACTTGTCAAGCATAGAAAAATGAATTTAACATTCTATTTCACTCAACCTTAAACACAAACCAAAATAACAAAGATAACAGTCTGAAGGCACCATTTTTATATATATATCTCACAATATTAAACTGAGTGAAAAATCAAAATGTAATGTCATTGTTTAGATTTGAAAAAGAAAACGGTTATATCACAAAAAAACAAGAGGCTCTAGAACCCAAAATTAGATAATGACTAGTTATAACTGGGAACTTCAGAATGGGGGGGGGGGACTGACTAAAGTTTGCCAAAATTTAGCTCTTCAATTGTTAAATGTTGTACTTACTATATATGTAAAATTCATGAGACCACTTTTTTTTTTCTTAATCATATCACCCCAACAAAGGTGGAAATGCCTCTAGTATGCAGGGATTGAAAAAAAAAAAAATAAGTATAGGGAGGATTGAGGAAAGGACAAAAGATGAACAGGAATCAAGAAGACATGACAATTGATGTTGCATTTAAAATTTTTAGATTGTACTTATCTGGGAAGCAAGTAAACAGAAGGGAGTTCTACTGGCAGGAAGCGAGAGAAAAGAAACTTGGAGTAGAAGTGGCAGTTGCATTTAGCTATCTCAACAGTAAATGGGTGGGACCGAGATGCCAATCTAGTAGCACACTTCATGTATTTGGGGTACCAGAGCAGTTGCCATGAAAATATTTGTAGAAAAGACAAAGGGAAGCCATGCCATCCAGTGAGAAAGTTACTGAAGCTGAGATGCCAGGTTCAGGTTAGATTACATTACAGTTCTGTGGATTTTGTCAAGAACCTTGAAATGAATAACAGGAGCATCAGACTCGATAGAGCAACAGTATTCAATGCACAGACAAATGGTAGATTTGTAAATGTGCAAGATAGATTCTGACGAAAAAAATTTCCTGACTGATCCAACTTTCCTTGCAATAGATGTAATTTGATGTAGTTGCTCCAGTTGAAAATGTGAGGCCAAGAAGGTGCTGTGTATTGCTCTCCAGCAGTCTAGCATCAGCCATGCTGATGGCAGGTAGAAAAAGGTCTCTATGTTTGTTTTGGAGGCATTAAATTTGCAAGCCATTTCCTTCCCCAGTTAAGATAGAGTCCTTATCAAGAGCAGGTGCCAGGTTTACTTTGTCAACTGACGGATTTGCTACTGCGACAGAAGTAAATGATATCACCTGTCTAGTTGAGAACTGATGACATCAGAGAGATCATTGATGAAGATCAGAAACTGCATAGGATCCAAGATAGAGCCTTGGTGGGGACACACATTCATATGAAAGGATCTGGAACCAAACCCATTCAAAAATACCTTCCATTTATGATTTTATAGGCACGATTAGATTAAATCAAACATTCATCTTGTGATACCATAGCCCTGGAGTTTGCGTAGAAGATCATCAGCATGCTAAATGTCTTTGAGATATCCTCAAGAGCTTCATATACATATTCAGTGATGACTTAACACTTCAGCAGCAGACCTGGTTAAATGGAAGCCATATTGTTTGTCCAAGAGGAAGTCATGAGAAGTAAGATGCTTAACCACTTCAGCATTGATTAGAGCCTTGAATACTTTGCCAAAATTCGGTAAGAGACTAATAGAGCAATAATTTGAGGGTTCTCAAAAACAGGAACTAGGAGGATTTCCAATAAGCTGGAAAGCAGTGAAACAATTGTTGTAGAGTTTGAAGAGAGAACTAGAGCCAGCTCGGGAGAACATTTCTTTAGGATGGCAGCTGGAATCATGTCACCTTTTCTTGCCTTGTGGGAGTCTAGTTTGGAAATGATGTTTGAAACTAGTGATGGGGCTATATGTATATCACTCAGTAGGGCCTCCATCCTAGTGGGGGAAAATCAGGTGTGGGTACTCCAGATGTGTGGAATTAGAAGA
>OZ038486.1:85499050-85501550 GCA_964036315.1 Acanthosepion esculentum
GTGTACCTTCCTTCATCCACTTGTATGGTTGATGATAGGAGATCCCAAAGGAGAGATGCTCCCAGGGGAAGCTGGCAGAGAAAAGTCTTTGGAGAAAGAACTTTCTATGACGGGTCGAAGACTACACCAAACTTTGGAGAGCTGGTGAAAAAAAAATGTTAAGATTAGTTCCAGGCATGAATAATTTTAAAAAAATTTGAAAAAGTGTCCTCTCTGGAATGAGGACAAAAAAAAAAAACAAAAAAAAAAAAACATGGAAGTATGATGAAAAAATTGATAAAATGCATGAAATTGCAAATACTGACAAAATCAAGTTGCAATACTCTGAAAAACAATGCTGATTATGACCTTATGCATATGTTAGGGTTAATAAATATTCTTGTAGAATTTTCAAGTTTTGTGAGATGGCTGCACAAATACTAGTGAACTCTGTGTATCTGAGCTTTATAAAGTGACATGCTGCAATAAAGAGTTGAGTGCAAGCAAGAGTTATGGAGATGATCATGTGCTCATTTTATTCTGGATGTATGCACAGTACAGATACTTGCCATGTTCAATGTATTGTAAGGGTAGTAGTGATCTGCCACTGTGTCTACAGTACAGATTAGAATTAAAGTGGACAATTTACTTGCAGCAATACATATGCCTCCAACCAAATTTCAACTTATGCCATAACAACTTTGTAAATATCACCTGGATGATCAATTAACAATATTTTATTATTCCTATTTCAACATATATGAATTCTATCTATTTTATCACGAAGAAAATAAAGTTTACTTACCTCAGTATGAGCTTGGCTCTGTACATCAACTAAAGAAGTGATTATATCAACAAGGATATCAAGGTATGCATGAATCAGCTGAGTCTCCATTTGTAAACAATGCAGGGAGTAATAATTTCTGTTTTCCATGTTGGCAATTTGACTTTCTTGCTGCAAAATTTGAGAAAAAAATTAAAATGGAACTAAAAGTTTACACAGATTATTTATCAGCGTAATCATTGTAAGTCTAAAATCAGGCAAAATGATCCTATTAAAAAATTAAAAACAAATCCATTGTGGTAAGCAAAAGATATAAGTGACTTAACTAAAAAGAGTTATTTGCTTAATTTTTATTCAACTGTGTTTGACTTTTAGGACTATAATATTTCCACTGACATAGTATAAAGAGAGATCTATCATGCATAAAACTGAAAAAACTGTGTGCAAAAGTTTTAAGCCACAAGGAAAAGTGGCATTAAATTTATTTATATACTTAGGGACATTTAAATTTGTAATCTTGTATGGCTGCAAATTCAACATGTAGTGGAGGAATAGAATTTAAAATCTTTTTTTTTTCCATCAGGAATGTTCTGACACTCCCCTTGACAGTAAATCCAAAGCTCTTATAAGTTTGATGGCTTTCTGTTATACCACACAGGTTTGATTATATTAAGGCCAAGGCTTCAATCAAGCCAATCTTGTAACACTGCAAAATCTTCATCTTTGTTATTGCACATGATATATGACAAAGTGTTCCATCATACTGGAATATTTCACCGTCTGCTATATATAATGAAAGGTAAACTCAATGTAATATTTACAGTTCAATATTCCACTTTCTTCCAGCAATACTCCAAACCATGAGACTACAACCACTAAATTTTAGTCTTCATTCTATATCTTGGATGAATTTTGTGTCTTCAGATAATACTCTCCTGCATTAGAATATAATTCAATTTTATTTTTAAGAAAAATATCACTCTTACCCATTATTCATTATCCCATAATATATTATTCTTTTGACCATTTTAGTGATGGCATTTTTTTTTAGCAATGTATCCATTTAGATTATTTCTACCTAGTATCATCCTTATTATAGAAACTAACACTCCTCTAGTAATGCTGATTTTATCCATTACATTAATGGATAAGTTATGCATACTGATAAATTAATGGGTTTTCTTTGAGGTCTTTGTCTAATTTAGAAATTCTATCAAAAATGGTTAACAGCATGTTTTCCCTGGTGATATACTGAGCGTCACCCTCACTTTACTGACAAAGAAATTTCAATCGGCTATGTTAAAAAGTTACTTTCAAAGCACCAAAGTTAAAATTTGCATATGTCTCTCTCAATTTATGAACACATACATGAAGAATCAGGTAACATTTGTCTGATCTATTATCAGCATACCTATGCATCCAGATAAGTATTGCCCTTTGTACTGCGAATACAAAGGTAAAATTAAACTTTGGGACAAAACATTAAGTAAACATATCACCCTGAAAAACGAATGAGTTTATGGGAAGAGAATAACTTTACTCACAATCAAATAAGTCTGAAAGAATATGACAATCAAGTAAAAATTAATAAAATGAAAATTCATTCTTGTAAAAACAAAGAAAAAAAATGAAATTGAACAGAGGAAATTTATAATTTGGTACATCAAAAATAGATTATTTTTAACTGACCTGCAGAATTTTCTGTTCCAGCTGTTCTACTGTACCAGTCTATAAAGA
>OZ038486.1:85514331-85639716 GCA_964036315.1 Acanthosepion esculentum
ACAAGTGTTCTTACAGACTCAAATCTGACAACTGGACAAAATGTCTCATCATAGTCGACTCTGTATTTTTGGTTAAATCCTTGTGCTACTAGTCTTGCTTTGTAGCTTTCAATATTTCCATCAGCATCATGTTTTCGTTTGAAAACCCACTTGCACCCGATAGCTTTTCTTCCACTGGGTAGTTTGACTAAGTCCCATACATCATTTGTGTGAAGGGACTCAATTTGCTTTTCCATTGCTTTCTTCCACTCAATCTTTTTAGGACTAGAAAGAGCTTCTGTAATAGTTAATGGATCATTTAATTCATGAGCAATGTTTGTCCATTCACCATATAGCGCAGGAGGTTTCCTCATTCTAGTGGATCTCCGTAGTTCTGTAAATTCTTGTGAGTTGTCAACTTCATCCTCACTTGTATTTTCACAGTCAATTTCTATGACAGAATGTTTTTCATTTCTATCATTCTTATCAGTCCCTTTTTGTTCTATCATGGATTTTGATTCATTAAAAATCGCATCTCTGCTATAAAATACTCTCAATTTTTCAGGGTCATACAGTCTATACCCTTTAATGCATTTCTCATATCCAAGGAAGATACTTTTCTTCGCTTTGGGATCTATTTTCTTTCTTTCGTCCTTTGGTATGTGAGCATAGGCACTACATCCGAACACGCGTAAGTGTTTAACTTTTGGTTTATAACCTGTCCATGCTTCATATGGTGTCATTTTGTGTAATGCATTTGTTGGGCTCCGATTTCGAATGTAAGTAGCTGTAGATAGAGCTTCAGCCCAAAATTTCTTTGGCAATTTAGAATCGGACAACATTGTTCGTACTGTTTCTATTAGTGTTCTATTCATCCTTTCAGCTACTCCATTTTGTTCAGGTGTCTTTGGTACTGTATATTCATGGCGTATGCATTTTCTTTTCAAGTAATTTTCCATTTCTCTGGAAGTATATTCACCACCATTGTCGGTGCGTAACACTTTTAACTTTCTGCCCACTACACTTTTCAATCATAGTTTTTTCAATCATAGTCTTCCATTCAATAAATTTTTCAAAAACTTCGCCTTTATTTTTGATAATATAGCACCAAACATATCTCGATTTATCATCAATGAATATCAGGAAGTACTCACGTCCACTCAGTGACTTTTCCTCAATTCTTCCGCATATATCACTGTGTACAACTCCAAGGAGTTCATTTGAGTTTCTTTTAGCTGATTTTGGGAAGGAACGACGATGATGTTTTCCATCCGCACATGGTTCACAGAAATTAAAATCTTTAGTTACGTCAAAATTAAATCCGTTTACCATGTTTTCGTTAGCTAATTTCTGCAAATTTTTTGCTCCGAGATGACCATACCTTCTGTGCCAAATCTCTTCTTTTGAGTTACTAGTTGAACACATCGCTGCTGCATGTCCGTGGGTAAGTTCCTTTTTCCATCACAGTTCAAGTAATATAAATTACCAAATTTAGTAGCAGTAGCAATAACCTTTTCTTTTTCATCTAGTAATTTGCAAAAACGATCAGAAAAAACAAATTTCTTACCGGAATCTGTCTCTTTAGGCACGCTCAGTAAATTGAAGGAAAGTTTAGGCACATATAACGTCTCGTATAGGTAGCATCTTTGTTGTTTTTTGTTAGGCAAGTTCATAAACATTTCAACTGTTCCTTTTCCGATGGCTTCTACCGAGTAGCCATCCCCAAGAGTTATTTCTTGTGCTACCTCAAAATTCTTAAAATCCATAAATTTCTCCACATCGTTACACATATGGCAGGTTGCTCCGGAATCTACAATCCACATAGTTTCTTTCTTACTTGTAAGCAAAGCATTAGACGCCACTAGTCCAATAGGTCCGTCATTTTCGGTCATTTTTTGATGTCCTTCATAACTCGTCATGTTAGACGAGTTATTCCTTTTTGAGTGGTTCCTTTTAATATTTTCTTTTCTGTCGTATTCACGTAATTCACGACAATCACGTTTCAAGTGGCCATATTTTCCACACTGGTAGCACTTTGGTGGGCCACGTTGGTTTACATGATGATGAGTCGTCATCGCTTTGCTTTCGTTGTTGCAGTTTCCATACGTCAAAGTGTCTTTCTGCTTGCTTTTAGTTTCTTCGTAAAGAAGGCGTTCTGTAACGATTTCCCAGCGAGGAAATTCTGCATTTGCTTCCAATGCTGTTACCAACATATTAAAGGAATCGGGTAGACTGGCTAAGAGATAGATAACTCTATCTTCTTCTTCTTCTATTGTATCGCCGATAACGCATAGTTCTTCAAAAATCTCCATCATTGTTTTGATGTGATTTTGAACAGGAGTCCCTTCCTTTAATCTGAGAGAAAACAGTCTCCTTCTTAGGGCTAATTTATTTGCCCATGTCTTCTACTGGAATTGGTCTGCCAACTTTTTCCATACAATTGTAGGGTCAACAGGATCTCCTATTATATACAGTAGGGACGGATCAATAGACAAAACAATTGTTGCTAGTGCACGATCTTTTCGCGCTGTATATTTCGAATATGCGTTTGCGTCTGTAGGTACTGTTTCCGATTCATTGACGATATTCCACAGGTTATCCTTAATAAGTGCCATTTTGCATTGTATTTTCCAGGTGGCATAATTTGCTCCTTTCAGTGGTACAATATTTAGTTTCGTTTCCATTGTAAATCCTTTTGTTTTTAGTTGAACAACTTTTTCTTTTTCGGAGACGAACAAAACCAAGATGGCGGACTTTACGCACACGTGGTGAAAGCGTGGTCTGGGCCCATAACCTGTTGAAATTATACTAATAAAGTGCAGAGTCAATCATATTGAGACATACCTTGGTTTGTATCCACTTGAAACTTCAGACTGGAAGATAAACTGAACAAAAGATCAGACAGACATTTTCCACTTAAGCCACGCACGAGGCGAGCACTTTATTTACATCAGGGGACAGTGACAGTAAAACAGAAAAAGAAGAAGGCGAGGTAGCCCTCTACAAGAAGTAAAAGAAACCAGGAGCAGACAACCCAAAACCCTTAAAAGGGATATCTGATCCCTTAACAAATATATGGTAGAAGGGAGACAACTCCTGACAGACCGACAGCGATTGATAATTTTAACAAAATTTTCCAGTTTGTCATATTTTTCTTAATACTGTTTTTGATATATAAAATGATGCAAAATTATGTTATATGTGTGTGTGTGTGTTCTTTGATTCAACACAATGTAACTGGCGCTATTTTGCCCCTCTTACATCAATGCATAGTTTCAGTTGTTAGCAGCACTATAAAAAACAAGAAATAATGCAAAATTAAGGACCTAAATGTGAAACTCTGTGGCAAGAAGGTTGAAGTAAAATGATAGTAAAACGATGGAAATGTTACGTAAAATAAGTCTTTGGTGATAGGTTGATAGTATATTAACAATAGATACTGAAAGAGATGCAAATATTGATAATATTAAACAGAAACATTGATTCATATTTTGCATATGTTCATCTTATTGAAATAAGAAATGGATCATGCTGCAACATTTTCTAATTCTGTTTCATCACACATACAGTCTTAACAGTTCTTTATTTATTTGTAGATGACTTCGGATTTGAACATTTATTGTGGGTTTATTCAGGAAGAAGAGGTGTTCATTGTTGGGTCTGTGATGAGCTGGCCCGTAAACTCAGTGCCACAGGAAGAACTGCTATTGCTGAATATTTAAGTATTGTTAAGGTATGTTTTTGTATGCCTCTCATTTTTTTTTAAATTTGATACAAATGTTCAACTTAATTGTTTTTTAATGGAAACATTTAAATTTCTGTTTCAATCAGTATATGTAATTAACACTATATGTTTTCAATGGGTGAAAAATAAAAACTATTCTTACCTTCTTGAGAAATATGTTTGTTATATTCCATGCTAAGGGAATAAATACTTAACACCAAGTGGATAATAGAAGAAAGGTTTATTGTACACAACCAGTACAATATGAAATACAGTACAGTTATGCACACAGGTCAATCTAGTAGTGAGTGCCACTAATTGGAAGATCGGACGTGCTTGCATTTTCTCGCTCTCACTTTTCCTCAAGTTTCTCATAGACAGTTGTCTTTAGAGGTACTTACTACCTATAGTGTAATCATTCATGGGGGTGACTGGTTATTCCATTACATCAATGATATAGCAGACAAGAAAAATGTAACAGAACAAAAGTGATTTACATTATTTATTTATATTATTTTCAGTCAAACTAATGGCCTCATCTTTGTTGCTAAGACCACAATGTTTTCTTGTTCTTCAGGCATTTATCAGGCTTTAGCAGAGTAGATTGTTCTCATTCCTCACTCAATCTCGTCTTGTTTAACTGCTCCTTTTAGTACTGTTCCGTTATTGCTAGTCTTACTTCCATTGAGTCCGAGTACATCTACACTACTTAGTTTAGACGCACAATTACTATACCACCACTTTCACTAGTGAATTCTTTAATCTCATAGGACAATCAAGAAGTTAGATTTTGGAGCCTTAAACCTAATATTCTTTTACCTCTTCTGCTGCTGCAGACTTGTCAAACTTGTCTCTCTTCACCACTGTTTCCTTCGGGCATCTGATTCTCTAGTGTTGTTCTCTCTGTTTAATATTTTTATTTTATTCCACAGGGGGTTGGTGAGCCCTCTTTTCTCTCCATACATGATCAGCTATGCCTGATTTCATTCTCATTTATTCACTTTTCTGGACTCTGGTAAATACCTTAAAGTTTCCTGTAGCTTAATACCTACTGTTACATTTGTATTCAAATGTTATTGAAAGTTTGGTTAATTGTGTGTTAACCAAATCCTTTTTAAATCTGTAAGATAACTTGTGAGAAATGACCATAACTTTTAAGGCAAAAGCAATTTTTTTCTGTTATCTCTTTTATTTTTAATCATTACATTAAAGAACATTTTTTTTAACACTGAGTTATAAGATACATCTCAATTATTATGTAAGTTTTTCTTTTCTTTTTTTAAGCTCAAGTCTCATTAATTTTATATATATATATATATATAGAGAGAGAGAGAGAGAGTTTAGTAACCCATAAATCATGGGAGATCACAACCTACTTATAAAAAATTTATAAAATTCACCTCTCCCATCACTCCATCCATTTAACATACATTTAGAAAATTATTTGGAATATCTGCATTTACCACCCACTGAGATAAAATTTCAAACAATTGCTCATTTAAAATTATATATACACACATAGTACCTGGCAAAATTAATTGATCATTTACATATTGTTATGATGTTGGTTTGGGGTTTGTAGAGACAAACGACAAATAACACGTAACAATAAAAAGGGTTTTAATAGGTTGGTAAAAAGGTACAGAAATCGCCTGAGTAGTCTATAACTAGCTCAGCCAGGAACGTCTCGGTTTTCTGTCTCTCGACATGCCACTATTTAAAGTCTTTGTTCACAGATTCAGACAAGTTCATCTTCAAGAGGGGTGGTAGGTTTCCGACACAACACCTCCCCCTTGAGATTAATTCCGGAGGAATTAATATCTTTTTCTTTTGGGATCTGGACTTAAACGTTCCACCCTAGTTCTTTTTCTTTTGCTTGTCCTTCTTTGGACAACTGTTTCAGGCAATGATGGAGTTGGTATATCGAATAAATCATATAATACCTCCATTGGTTCTTCATTTTCTTTACTTATTTCTTCAATGATTCTTTTCCTTAATTGGTTCAAATGTCTTTTGTGCGTCCATTTTTTACTTCTTATCATGTACAACATTTTACCAATTCTTTGAGTTACAACTCCATCTTGCCAAAATTCCTTCCCATTTTTGTAATTTTTAAAAAAAAACTTAATCTCCCGGCCTGAGATATTTCATATTTTCCTGATGCGTTTTGTTCTGGTAACTCTTTTTTTCTTTCCGGCAGCAGCCTATTAAATACAGATCTAATTTTTCTAGCAAACATCAGTTCAGCTGGAGGCATCCCTGATATTGCGTTTGGATTTGGTGTTATTCTGTATATACTTAAAAACTGCTGTATATTACCATCATCTGTATTAGTACCATTTGTTATTTTAAGGGCTCTCTTGAACGTATCAACAAACTGTTCAGCCTGTCCATTTGACCTAGGATGGTACGGTGAAGTCGTGATGTGGTCAATTCCCAGAGTCTTACAAAACGTCTGAAATTCACTTCCTGTGAATTAAGTTCCATTGTCGGTGGCAATTTTTTCTGGTACTCCAAAACGTGCAAACAGTTCTGTAAGAAAATCTTTTGTTACAGAAGCAGTTGGTCTTTTGCACTTAAAAATTTCAGGCCACTTGGAATAGCTATCCACAACTATCAAGTAGAAATTACCATTCATGGGTCCAGCATAATCTATGTGGAGTCTGGTCCATGGAACATCTGTTTTTGGCCATGGTGTGTATTTTACTGGCGGTGCTTTCGCTGCCATTTGACACCCTCTACAAGTTTTAACTACCTGTTCAATGTCTTTGTCCATATTTGGCCAATAAATGTAACTTCTCATCAGGGCTTTCATACATCCAATACCAGGATGCCCCTGATGAAATTCCTTCAAAATCCATTTTTGTAACACAACCGGTATCACAACTCTTCCAGCATATAACAGCACTTCATCACATATTGAATATGCTGGTGAAGAAGTTTTATACTTTTCTGAAGTTACAACTTCTTTCATTTTTCTAATAAAAATGTCGTTTTCTGCTTTTAATTTTATTTCATCTAATTCTTTTACTGTGTTATACATGACTTCAACCACTTCATTTTCTGCTTGTAACGACGCTATCACCGTATCTTCAAGCGGTTCCGAAGACGTTGGGATCAGTCTAGATAAAACCATCAGCATGGCTTAATTTTTTAGATGATCAAAATTCCATTTTGAAATTGTAATTCAACAAAATGGTTCCCCATCGTTGCAAACGGTTTGCCGTATGAGTAGGTATACCCTTCTTCGAACCATAGATTGAAAGCAGCGGGCGATGGTCGGTCTGCAATATAAACCTTCTTCCATGTATGTACTTATGGAATTTTTTACAAGCATAGATGATAGCTAAGCTTTCTTTCTCAATTTGAGAGTACTTCCTTTCTGCGGGTAATAATGTCCTTGACGCATGTGCCACTGGCCTCGTATTGCCGTCTTTGAATTTATGCAGAATTACCGCACCTATTCCGTACTCGCTTGCGTCCGATGCCACTATAATTTCCTGTTTAGGGTCATAATGTGTTAGTGATAATTCCGACGTCAAAATATTCTTTATTTTGTCAAACGCCTTCTGACACACTTCTGACCATTCCCACTTTGCTCCCTTTTTAAGCATTTTATTTAATGGAGCCGTAAGGCTGCACATATTAGGAATATATATCCCATAATAGTTAGCAAGTCCTAAGAATGCTTGTAGCGTTACTACATTTTTGGGAGTTGGCATGCTTTTGATCGCTTCTGCCCTCGCCGGATCTGGTCTTCTTCCATCAGAGTCTGCCCCAAAAACTTAATTTCACTAATTAAAAATTCACATTTTTCAGCTCCAAGTTTAAATGCATATTCTTCAATTTTTTCAAAAACCTGATTAATATGTTCCAAATGTTCATTTCGATCTTTACTTTTTATCAAAATATCATCAAGATATGCAATGGCGAAGTCCAACCCTGCCAGCATAGTGTCCATAATTTGCTGAAAAATACTAGGGGATACTTTTAAACCAAAAGGCAGACGGTTTAATTTGTATAAACTCTTGTGTGTATTGATAGTCAACAATTTAGAACATTCTTCGTCCACTTTCACTTGGAGATAGGCATCCGATAAATCCAATTTAGAGAATATTTTTCCTCCATTTAAACTTGCAAAAATGTCTTCTGGTGAAGGCAAAGGATATGTGTGGTCTTTTAAGCAATCATTTAGACCCGTAGAGAAATCAGCACACATCCGAATTTTATTATTCTTTTTCTTAACATATACAACAGGGCAGGCCCACTCTGAAAATTCAATGTGTGAAATAACTCCTAAATTTTCAAGCCATTCCAATTCTTTGTTAATCTGTTCCAAAACACCAAATGGCACATTTCTTTTTCACTTGAAAATAGGTTTTACATTTTCCTTCACTTCAAATTTTGCCTCCGTCTTTTTGCAACATCCAAGACCTTCTGAAAATACTTGTGGAAATTTTATTTTCAGATCTTTCACCAAATTTTCTATAACCCGATTTTTACACGGAGAAGAAACATTAATTCTATTGCAAAAAGAATTTATAGGGAGTTCCCATAAATTAAAAAGTACAATCCAATCTGTTCCAAATAAATTTGAAGCATTTTGTAGCACATACACTTTAGACTTTAGTGTCTTACCAACAAATGGAATATTACAAGAAAATTCACCTTGAAAATGCAATTTTCTTCCAGTAATCCCACGAGCCACTTTTTCAGTCTTTTTAAGCAAAGGTCTGCCTATTTTAATCCATGTTGCTGTATTAATAATGGAAATATCACTTCCAGTATCTAGCTGTAGTTTAACATTTTTTCCATTAATTTTTACCTGTACAAATTTTCTTTTCTGCCCCTCCTCAATCTCCTGACGTGACAACACAATATTCACATTATCTTTTTTCGACTTAAATTTTTTTCTTTTGCTTTTACAATGAGTACTTATATGGCCTTTATTGCCACACGAATAGCAATTTTTGTCGCGAAAAAAACATTCACTTTTAAAATGACCACCACCGCATCCAAAGCACTTTGGTTTTTTAACGTTTTTATTAACTATTCCCGTTTTTGGTCGAATAGCATGGACACGGGATACGTCTTTTTCTTCAATTTGCGTATTGTCATGTTTTAAGTTTTCAATTCTTTGACACTCTTCCGTAACCTTCTGCAAAGTGATCTCGGAATTTTGTTCGAGTTTTGCCAATATTCGGGACCTTATGTCCTTATCTTTGCTAGAAGTCAAGCCTTGAACAAATATCAAACATTTAAATCGATCAATTGAAAGATCATGTAACATAAAACGTTCACACATTCTGTTAACATTTCCAGCATACGTAACAATATCCTCATCGTCACGCTTTACCATATTCAAACACGAGAAACGAGTATGAAACAAACTAACTAACTCGCTCGCCAAAAATACTAGATAAAGTATTAACAGTTTCTTCGAAAGAAATGTCACCAGTTTTTCTTGGAAGGACAAATTTTCGTATACTTATTATTTTCATCTGTACCCAACTTTTGTAAAAGTAAACTCACTTTTTGTTCGTCAGTCCAACCTTCACATTTTTTTTTCAAATATTGTTTCAAATCTTTTGAAATACGCAGGAAATGTTATGCCCTCCTCTGGGTTAAATTTGAACTCAGTAATAGAATTAGCAATACCTTTGGCCGTGAATGACGAATTTACTGGATTCTTAAGTAAAATCGCTTCATATAAAGCCTTTGTGTCATTTCGCTGCTGAACTTGTAAATCCAATAGTTGTTCCCGAAACAATTTTTGTTCTTGTTGCTGAATTTGACTTTGCACTAGAGTTTTCGTTAATGCAATCAAATCTTCCATTATGCGTAATAGATTACACAAAACACTTTTCAAAAACAGTCAAAAAGGGAAAAACACGTATATATCCACAATAAGCACAAGTCTTACTTCTTTTTAGCACGTTGAAATCCCATTTCTTCGTGAAGAACAAAGTTCGATGTATTTTGTTTTGTTGTTTTTTTTTTTTTTTTTTTTTTTTGTTTTGTTTTTTTAGAGTAAGAAAAAAAATTGATATAGTCCACCTAGAGTTGAAAAATTCTCCGCTCAGCATGATGAACGAATCTTTCGTCGCCACTGTTATGATGTTGGTTTGGGGTTTGTAGAGACAAACGACAACACGTAACAATAAAAAGGGTTTTAATAGGTTGGTAAAAAGGTACAGAAATCGCCTGAGTAGTCTATAACTAGCTCAGCCAGGAACGTCTCGGTCTTCTGTCTAGGATCAGTGTAGTATCTGTGCATTGTCAAAGGTTTCAATATCACAACACATTTGGGGGAATGGAAAGAGGGAATTTAGAGGATAAATAAATAAAAATGAAAAGAAAGCTGGTGATAGAAATAAGAGAGAGATGGAAATAAAAGTAAAACTGGCTTGTCTTAATTTTTATCATTTATTTACCCTTTTGATGTCATGCCACATTATTTTGTGATATTATTCATCTCCACATTTCTTATATGAAGCATTGTTGATTTTTGTTTTTTTTTTAATATATTTTCATCTTATTTCTGTTCCCTCTTCAACATTTTTTGCCATCATATTGATGTTGTGTAATGTTTCACTTTCCTGTCATCTATAGATCAGGTACCTTTCACATATATCTTTTTTTTTCTTTTTTTTTATCAGGTTAAATTATATTTTAAGATGTAAATCTTTTATTTCTCCACATTGTTTTTAAACAATAATAACTTATCAATTTGAAATATTGTCTTGAATTATCTTTGGTCACTTAAAACTCTCATATCATTTGAATAGGGTTGTTCTGACTTTACTGCAGTTGTTTGAATTTAACTCAAATCATGTGTAACAATTTGTTAGAACTATTATCAAATTGCACACAGTAGAGAAGGGGTTAAAAAAAATTGTTTCCAAGAAATATTTTGAGATAGAAATTTGTCAGATTAATTAAAACTTGGACAGGAATATAGATAATGTGAATGTAGACAACTCATTTAACCTTCCTTTCACTTTTCTCAAATTAGTTTTGATGGGTTTATAAGGGGCTGTGCTTGACTCCTGTTATAGTTAGTAAAATACAGCATATATTCATCACAGCAACAAAGTGAAGCATTTATAATATATAATCAGAAGGATTTATTATCTGAAGGATTCTGGTGTACAAGATGGTGGAGTAAGAAAGTTTGTGTAATGTAGTTGCAAGTAGAATATTCTGGTTTGTGTTTATGTTGGTGAATGTGTAACGATGATCCTCTCGCCCAGTGTCAGTTGTAACGTGATCTCTGGTCAAGGTGTCCATGTGACACTGTATCCTAACCCCACTGGGTCGACGTCATCCACAAGCCCAGCCGTTGATCCTATATGGTCCAGTATTACAGGTTAGACCTAAGTCTCCAGTTTCAAATGTCGATTCAATTCCACTCACCAGCCACATTGTGATTTTTTATCCTGGCTAGTAGTTATTGGGTCGTAGAATTCCAAAAGCTTTCCGTTGGTCTATCTGCAAGCTTGTTGGGTAAGAATCGGGTTAACAGTAAATAAATATGGCCAAGTCGTTCCGATTTTAGAGGGACAAAAGTTTTTTATATATATAACATCAACAATACATATAATAATACAATTCTCGTGACAAAAAGTTGAATGTCTCTTGTATATAAATGATGATCAACAAAACAAAAGAAAATACTTTGTATAATTTTGTTAAAGGAGAGAGGTGGCTTCGTTTTAACCCTTTTTGGTCTGTTCTTAGTGCAACTACCACAATCGCCAATGTTCCTGTCCTCAGTAATAGTAGTAGTAATATTAGTGGTACTTATATCAACAGCACATGTTAGCGGGCAGTTGTTCCAATCTCTGGCGTCACTTCCTCACTGTCTCTAACCCAATTCTGCTCTGCTCTCAACCCAACTCTGCTCTTTATATAGAGAACTGGTGACATATTTGTTTTTCTAGGGCGAACGTACTGACATACTTTTATTAGGAACGGGATTGACCCATTTCCCGACACACTTCTAAATTAAAACTTCACACTCATTTCATCTTTCAGTACCCTGACCATAGTGTCATTGTTCTAAGTTTATCTATTAATAGCTCTGAGCAATTTTGGTAAACTTTACATAGATTCATGCTGTCTTGTTATCGATAAAGTTAACCTTTAGATCAAGACATTCTTAATTCTATCTTCTATTAATAATCTGATATCTTTTGTACACTTAAAAAAAAAAAAGATTTTCTTTTCTAAATAAAATCCGTAACATTAATAATGTTTTTACTGCGTATCAGCATCTTGGTTATTTGAAAAAGCCTCTCTCACTTGGTGTTTTCTGTTTCACAGCATCCCTTCTTTTTTCATTATTATTATTTTGGGGTGATATTACCCCTTGCCACAAATGAATAGATTTTTTTGAGAGTGATAAGTCTTATCAGTAAAGGCGATATTTAACAAAAGAAACTGATATTTGGGTAAATTGACTTACCTGTGGTCTTCATGTCTAGAGCTGCTGAATTCCATGTGCTCTCCTTGCAAGAGGCCAGCTGAAGAGAGAGTACTCTGTTTTCCACCAGTAGGACCTTTTCCTTTGTTCTATGGAATCATGAGTTTTAGAGATATTTTTCTTTTTTTATTTTACGTGATTGTGAGATCACTACAGATTATTTTCAACACTATATTCTTTTGTTTTAATCCATTTATATCAATGTAATTTTTGGGATGCTGTAGGTTAAAAATTGGATTTTTTTTTTATAATAGTTAATTTGTGTTTGAGAAAATATGAGCAGACACACAATCTGACATAAGGTAATTGGATTTTCAATTTATTGTTTTGCCTATCTTTATATTTTTGTTCGTTAGACCTGAGTGACATTTTTATGTCATCAAAATCTCAGTTGGTTTAAGTAAAAAATCATGTGTGTGTGTTTACTAAGTCCCAAACTATTTTGTATTAGTATCTTGACTTTTTCATATTTTTTTAATCCTTCACTGGTCATACTTTATTGAAGGCTAAAGAATATTGCAGCCAAAAACAGGATAAATAGATGAAAAGTTAAAATACTAGTAAAAATTTGCAGAATGATAAGATTCAGACAGCATTCAAAATGTATTATAAAGAAAATATTAAGTTTGTTTGATCTATTTATAACTGACTTTTAATAACTATTCTGTTTGTTTTAATAAATTCACTTTTTCAGGGTGGAGAAAAACAAATGAAGAAAGTTACATTAGGAGATATTGTGCACCCTTCAATTGAGTGGGTATTTTTTTATTTTCTCAATTTTATGTAAAATCTTAGTCTCATCAGCAAAGCAAAAACAATAATCAAATTTTTTGTACAAGACTTTTACAAATCTTGTAACAATGAAAACTTTGCTATACATCTTAGCAGTTTTACTTTTAAGCATAAAAATGGAGGGACATTTTTAAGACCACTTAAAATCTTTATAATATTCAAAGTTTGGATTATTTTTGTCACTAAATTATTTTTCAAAATAATTTTTAACACATTTCAATTTAATTCTGTGCATTAAAAACATTATTTCTATTATTTCAACTAATGAACTATGTCTCCATTATAATCATAGTGTGATATTTTAAGATAATTTTACCATTTCTTTTTGATTTCTTTTTTGTTTGTTTTTTTTTTATACACTTTGAAAATAATTTCAGCTAATTGATTTTTTTTTATTTGCCTTATTTAAATTTTACATTCTAAAAATTATCCTAAAAATCCAATGAATATTTGGTTAATTCGCACTCAGTTTGCATTAAAAATTTCTAGAATACTTACATTTATGTGTAATTGTACATGCTCCATTTGAATCTGGCTTGATAAAATCTATCATTTTGGAGTTATTGACAGATTCAAATGGAGCATCTACAATTAAATATAAATGTAAGTATTCTAGAAATTTTTAATGCGAACTGAGCACAGGTGTTACACTGCAAATTAACCAAGTATTTTATTTTTGATAGATGCAAAAATTTAAAAATATTTATCTTCAAATTTATAACACTATCTTCACTTGTTACTGCCAAGAATCTATAATATTATTGTGCTATAGTCTATATAAGTAAAATGTTGGTAATGAATTTTAAGGGCAAGTAGCCTAATGAGCCACATAACAAAACTCATCATCCGAATTCTGATGAATAGAGCGCGCAGCAGAATCCGGTCAGAGATAGGACAAGAACAGTGCAGGTTCGTTAAAGACACCAGAACAAGGAATGTGATATTCATGCTCAGAATGTTATCAGAAAAAGCAATACAAATGCAGAAGAACATACACCTGTGTTTTATAGACTACGCAAAGGTGTTTGACAAATTACGCCACAAGGATCTGCAACCTTGATATAATTGGGAAAGATATTAGAATAATCAAGAACCTATACTGTCAGCAAACAGCCTGCATGCAGTTAGAAAATGAGTTCAGCAGATATGCAAAAGCAGAAAGGGGCGTAAGACAAGGATGTGTCTTCTCACCAGACTTATTCAACCTATACAGCGAGGCAATTCTGAGAATATTGGAAATCCTACTGGGATTCATCATTAGTGGCCACAATCTTAACAACAAAAGATGCGTGAATGACACTGGGCTGGTAACAGACACAGAAAAGAAATGACAAAACCTCCTACTGAAGGTAGCAAATGAGAGCAAGAAGGCACAGTGGGCTTGGGAGCCTTTTTTTTTTTCTTTTTCTTTTTTTTTTTTCGAAGCTGAGATCCAAAGATGTGTTGGGATGGCCAAAGATGCATTCCAAAAGCTAGGCAGAGTCTTACAAGACAGGAGGTTTTCTTTGGTAACAAAGAAAAGAGTACTAAACTGCTACGTGGTATCTGTCCTCCTTTACGAAAGTGAATGTTGGACGGTCTCTTCAAAGATGAAGAAGAGAGTCTAGGCAACGGAGGTATGGTTCTACAGAAGGATGCTAAGAATATCATAGACTAAGCATGTGAGCAACGATGAGGTTTTGGAGAGGATGCGAACAAGGAGGAAACTCATACTTAAAATCAGGAAGAGGCAGCTGAAATTTATGGGACACATAATGAGAAAGGAGGGCTTGGAGAATCTGATATTCACAGGGTAAATAGAGGGAAAGAGAGACAAGGGAAAGCAATGCGTGACATACCTAGTGGGCTTAAGCAAGTGGATGACAACAGGGCCTGGGAGAAATAGCAAAGAGACAAAACTTATTGAGAGCTACAAGGGATGGGAGAAGTGGAGAACCATGATCACCTACATCCTGAAGAGACAAGGTGCATAAAAGAAGAATTGATGCAAATTTATTAATTAAAACATATGCAATTGTTAAAATTATAAAAAAGGAAGCAACAGACAAGTATATGCCAACATTTTAGGAGTTTTTTTTTTTTTTAGTTATTTAAATACGATGCCCTATTTATTTTAAGGAATTAATTAAGCCAATGTTTAATTAAATAAGCCTTTAATTTGGCATAATCTATCTTTTGTATACAATCTACATTGTTTGCATACATTTTTGGCGCAAACTTTAAAAATGCTCTGCAGGGCCTTTATATACATACTTATATAAAGTCGAGTCTTATAAGATACTAGAAACCCCTAACTATGAAGTATATCAAATGCATAACCATAGCAGTGTTAGAAACTGATTTTAGATGTCAGCTACTTCCTGGGGAATCAATTTACATGAATTTCTGTTGCAAACAGAGCAGACTCCTAAACTCTTGAAGTACCTGACAGAAATAGACCCTTCACCAATTTTATGCTTTTTACAGATACAAATTAAGCTGATCTGAAGTCATTTTATGAATAAATTTTAAGTCACTATGTCCACCTACCTTTACTGCATACAGGGTGCAGCAGAAATACCTCCTACATAATGGCAAGACATTAGTGGTGATGCTGTCTTCATCTAGCTAATATTTTATTATGTGGGAGGTATTTCTGCCACACTCTATAGTATAGTATCTATTTAGTTTACCTTTCCAAATGTACCTTGACAAAAGACCTTTTTGAGTTTTTATTTGTTGCAGGCCAGTGTATGTATTGAGAGATTAACATGTGTGTCTCCTGAAATGCCCACAACAAATATGGCAGACTCGGGATGTGAGTCCATGTAAATACATAAAAAGAAATGACAAGAACCAAAATATATGTCCAAACAAATGATAATGTATTAACAACAAAGGGTTACAAGTGGCAAAGACAAAATTGTGTATGCCAAATGAATGTGAAAACCATTTTGGGGTGCAAAGTATGTGTAGTGAGTGAATGTGCGTATGTGTGTGTGTATGTATAGTTCATGTGTTTCCCAAAGGGAAGCGCGTTTTCCGCAAAAGGCTACATGTTGATGAAAAAGCAGATCAGAAGAGGGCGAGAAAAATATTGCAGAATATCCTGAGGGCGTCCCCTAAGAGCAGTTTCAAAAATTAGGAGGCAACCCATCACCTTAAAGGGTACTTGGGAACCCTAGCCATGCAATATATCAAATATACTACCCTCTGTTATAAATCTAGGTCTGACATATACCCTAATATCCTACATCTAAATGTCTTTAACTCTTGCTGGGCAATTTACCTTCTGATGAAAACTGAAATTCACATTATTAAACTTTTTATAAAGAATTGTTTTCTAAAGGTTTTACTCAATATGATATTTAAATTTAATTGTAATTGATTTTCATTTATTTTTTTTTTAATTATATTTACATATTTGAATTTATTTATTATTTTATTTAATTTATAATTGATTCATTTAAAAATCTGGTGGATTCATACTTAAATTTATTGGAATTTAATTTACTAGTGAGTGCAATATTGCTTTTGTTCTGTTTTAGGATGAAGATTGGCAATATAATGATAATTTTGCCCTTGCATTCTGAAACAATAAGTTCCTCTATCAGGTGTGACTTTTATCTTTGAACCAAAGGACACAAATAAAGATGCACTGTTGTAGTTGCAGACATTTTACTTGAATCTGACAAAACTATGGTATTGAAAAATAATTTATATGTACATGTCTGTTCCTAACTAATAGTTCCCACAGACTTTATTAGAACATTTACTTGTATAAAATATACTATATAAATTTTATACTATGAGTGTATTTTCTTTGAATATGTATTGAAAATGGATATTTAAGAAAGTGTAAGCTGTCGTCATATTTTTGAATAAGTAATAGCCTAGTGTTAAAGAACTCCCTGTCAAAAGTATTTTAACATGAGTAATTAAAATTGCAAAGAAGCCTGCATAAGAAATTTATTTCTAATGATGTGTAAACAGTACTTGCATTCATAATTTAATCTAAAAATTAGTTATAAAAACTCTGTGGAATTTCCACTGGTACAGCTAGTGGATAATGAATATTGTAAAATCTTCAATATTCATATGATGTACATATAACATTTATTTAATAACCAGTATAGTATTCGTCAAATATGATAGGGTTATTTATGTATAGCACTATCAGCGTCAGGGATCAAAGTATCTACACTCTCTGAAGTCTCACATACTCCGTGGAATAATCTAGAATTTTTTAAGCTCAAGGGAGATAACTATATCCATAGCGATTAATAACTATACTTTTTTTTTTAATTATTGTATAGAGTGACCTGATCATTTGCTAGGCACGTTTCTTAAATAAATTGAGTCCTTATGAATTATTTTTATTTTATTTTTTTTAAAGCTTGTCAGTTACTGATAAGTCTTACTCATATTTACTAGCAAAAATTTGAAGACTCAGTTTTAACTGAGTTAATTTTTTTTTTATGAAACAGTAATGTAATTTTTTTGGAAATTTAACTAAGTTTCATGTTTGCTTCAATTTATTAACTATGCTATAAAAATAAATTTACTTAATTTTTTTTCAAACACATTTGATTATTTAATTTTCTTTACATATTTAAGATTTTTAGTGTTTTTCTGTTTATTTTAGTTTTTTTTTACATATTTTTATTTTAATGAAATCTGTATATGATAATATAATAATACTGGAAATTTTAAGTTTTAAATTTCCCTGATACCTGCTTATAATTTTAATCAAGATAGGATGCTAATTATTAAAACTAAAAGTAACAAAGTTGTTCTGCTCTTTTCAGCTAAAAATAACATTACAAAATAAAACAATATTTACTTTTTTAATTTCTCACAGTGTTTAAAAAAACTTTTTACATGATTTGTTTTATTGAAATTTTCAAGATCATATTTTTAAAATGTACAGTTGAATTTTGGTTTCAAAATGAAAACGAATTTATAAATAGTTTAAAGAAAGTAGACTTAGTTACTTAGTAAAGCATAGAAGTGTAGTGCACCTAGTGAGGACCAAATTTTCTACAATACCCATGGTCTATGAGATTAACTTGCTTTACTATTACTCCATGACAAGATGCTCAAATTTCTGTAATTTTTATTACATGACAAATTTTCCGATTTTATATATTATATTTTAGGTTATTTTCAATCCTCCATTTCTTCTCCAAATACAACTTAACAAGGAATTTATAGTTATCTTCAGATGAACTTTTGATATTAAATTTACCTTCTGACCTAACAGTTTTCTGTCTTTATAAAAATGTTTCATGTACATAACAAGAAAGATGGTGAGACATATTTATTATTATCCTTAATTTCACAGTCAAGTGTAAATTTTTGCTTGTTTACAATTGCTATGTATTTATGTTAAAAATTAATGTTCTTAAACACATAATTGAAATTTTTTAAGTATATTTTGTTTGGATTTTTTCCTATTTGTTCCTTTTTCTTCTTTTTTAGATGTGCCATTGAAATCATTAAAGAATATTTTGACCAATATGCTTTAAGGGATCAAGATATTTTAAATGATGACAATATTGATAAAATAATCAACTTGCTTCCTGAGAAAAATATCCTTTTTTTTACATTTCAAAACAGAAACTTTCAGAATATTCAAACTATAAATAAAGCCATCTTTTCTGTCTGAATTTCTGGGATGAGGAGTTATCATTATTTACATTCAGACTATTTTCCTCATCTTTGTTGTTATTTTCACAATTGTGCCTTCTAACCTTAATCAAGCACTTGTCAGTCCAAGTAACCTTCAGGGAATTTAAAACTGAACCCTTTATTTAATCTTTGGGGGAGAGATTGTTCTCATTCTGTTATTCATCTCTAGGGATATCTCATTTTGTTTTTATTTAGTAATGCTCAGTTCTTGTTCTTGCTATTTCCACTAAGGTTGCACTATCCAGCCCAAGGATTGAACTAACTATGACTGTCACCAAATTTATGAACCAACACTTTAATCCTAAGTGTAGAACTTGGGGCCTTAAACCTAATCTGACTGCTGCTGACACTTGTCATGTTTGACTGCATTCACCAAAGCTTTACTTTTTCTTTTTTCGTCTTACTGCTGCTTTCATTTTGCTTTATTCATTAACAGCTCACATATTGTATTTTTTTCTGTGCTAAGCAGAATGAGAAGCATTCATAGCATAACATGTGCTGATTCCTTCAGTCTTCTTCTCTGTCTCGTATTTTTACTTTATTCCATCGGGGTTGGTGACTACATGATAGCTATGCCTGATTTCATTGTCTAGTCCCTAATTACGGTTTTCCAATGTTTCTTCAGCCTTACTTTTAGAGGGTAACTGATTTCATCTTTGTATTCTTTGCCACAACTGCAAGGGATTGAATACATAATGTTCTTCATCATGTTCTCTGTGTTAGGCATGACTCAGCAGAGTAATTGTGAGTTCAGTTTCTGGGCTGGGTAATACAGACTTAGATTCAGTGGAATCAGTGAGCAAATAACTGGGCAGTACTAAATAAGAACAAGATGAGATATCTCTGGATATGGACAGCAGTCTACCCTGATCAGTTAAATAAAAGGGTTCAGTTTAAAATTCCTTGATGGTTACTTGCATCTGAGGTAACCAAAACTTTATGAAAATAACAAAAAAAAGAGGTGTCCAAATGCAAATAAAGCCACATTTGTCTTAAAACTTAAAATTATTGAACAATTCAAATATAACATAAGTTAGTATTTAATGCATTTTTTTTTTTTTTTGACTTTGTAATTAATCATTTTGAAATTAAAATCAAAGATTTCCCAATATCTTTCATACCTATGATAATATGTGAGTTGTAATTTCTGATTTTGTAATATAGTTTTCAGAACTATGGCAGGAAGAACTAATTTTAAGATTTAGCAAGGACAAGCTTTATATTATACATGAATACAGAACAACTGCATAGCTGGTTGAAAAAGTCTTAATATGTCTGAAGAAACTGTAGCATAGATTCCTCAAATAATGATTCCTGCTGAAGAAATAAAAAACAGAACTATCTCTATTCATCTGATCAGGAAATTTGTTTACTACTTAATCAACTTGTTTACAAATATTCCGTGTGTTTTTTTTGGGGGGGTGGGTATATTCTTTCTTAAAATTCAACTACCATAAACATACAAATACAGCATTAATGTACCATTCATTTGTTAAATTTGATGTCTATTTTTGTTAGTGTTTTATTCCAGTACCAATAGATACAGGAATTTTCTATTAAATTATTTTCCTACATATTCCTAAGTATCTAAACATGATTCTGTACTGGCAACATCAACCACTGTTATTTCTAAAATATCCATACTCTTAATTACAAATACTTTAAATATTAAATCTTTTTCATGGTCACTTCTATGATGAATAAAATGGTAGTCAATAGGTACAAATTTATTTTGAAAAAAAGTTTTTCCTTAATTTTCTAACAGCGTAGTGAACACCTACGTAAAGTCATCTGTGGAGGTGTTGATTCTGAATCTAGGTGGAGCCTTTTATCACAAGAACTTGAAAGGCCTGTAAGTTGCTTATTTTATACATGAAACAATTTTTGGTAATATTCATTTCAAAAACCTACAATTTAAAAGTATAAATACTGATTTAATTGGCTATATTTGTTTAATTGTAAATGAAGCCATCACAAAATGGGTAAACACTTTTTATTGCTTCTAAGTTTTAAACTGATCATTTTTATTACATTGGTCCTCCCCTATTTGTGGTTGAGCTTTCTGCAGTTTGTTAACCTGCAGTCAGTCCTATAAATAAACAATTCATAAGTTTTACTTAATGATGGTGCCAAAATAGCAACACTAGCAATTTGGATATGCCAACGTGTAACCATAAAATTAGACAACTCCAAAAATTCACTAAAAATGAGCATATCATTATGAAAAAGGCCTCAAACTTGTTAAAAACAAAGTTTTATCATCAAAATGTTTGTTATTATTAAGAGGAAAGACTAAATTATTTTTTTATTAAATTTTTTAATTCTTTCTATCACAGTTAACATTTTGATTAAAAAATCTTGTTTTTCTTGCGTCAGTGGTGGTCCAAAGATTAATATGGAAAATTTAGCTTCTTTTTTATGATAAAAAACATTGTATTGGGAATTCTTGCAAAAATCAAATAATTGTTGGATTTTAATGAAATTTTCAGGACATATTCACAAATGAATGAAATTTTTTTATATATATTTTTTTTTTTTTTTTTAATCTTGGTAAAAAAAATTTTTTTTATTTTTTTATTTTTTTTTGCTTTTACATTTGTTACCTCCACTTAATTTTTTGAGAAGCAAAAATTTTAGGAACTTCATATTTATATTAGTTAAAATCAGGAGACTGTGGAGAATTTAAATCGTCAATTTGTTTTTGTCAAACAGAAACACCATTTACCGAAAATCTACTCTGAGTCTTAAAATAAAAAATGCAATAAAACTACAGTGTAACCCGGATATAAGAGATTTTCTCTGGTCCCAAATTAGAGCCTTACTTACCTAAACAAAATAGACCAAACCCGGATATAAGATACTTCTTCTCCGGTCTCAACAACTCTCTTATATCCGGGTTACACTGTATATTATTAGAAAAGCTTTTAATTGCTTTTATGAATAAGATATATTAAGGACACTATTGTCTTCAGGAAAAAACTTTTTCAATGAATAATGAATTTTTACAAGAATTGTTTTCATTTTGTTTTTTATTTTTAATTAAAAAATCTATTAAATTTTAAATCTTTTAAAATTCTGTATTAATTTCACCCTGTTACAAGGATGTATTTCTATAAAAAGAAAGTCTCAATAAGGTTAAAATTTATAATAAGGGATTCTTCTGAGTCCTACCTGTTAATACAAAAAAGTTTTCTTTCATGAAGTAGTTGTAAAATAGAGAAATTAGAAATAGAACGTTTGGAAGATTCTAGATCATTCCAGTATATTCTATAAGAATCTAGATGATTCGAGAAACATCTAGAAATATGCAAATTAGGTGTTAGCACACTCTTGAATAGACAATTTTCAGTTATAAAGCATTTTTGTCACATACACATCACCATTGAATGATGCATTTTTGTCAGCAATGAACAAGAAACTACATATTGTGTTTGTTAAAAATCTGCACCAGAGTTAGCAACACATTGATGTTGCCACTTCTGACACTCATTATCCCCCCTCCCACCTACCTCACTTAACTGTGCTCACATCAGCATCAATAAATGTCTTTGAGTGGATTTCATTGACATTCGTCTGCTTCATACACACTTTCATGTCAAACACTATTTTGCCACTGTTCATTCAGCTGTTATTTGTGACAAGGTAAAAAAAGAAGAAAAGCCACATCATGTCTATGAGAGAGTGACTGATGTTGAGATGTCAAGTCAGGACCGATTATATTGCAGATACGTCTTTGGATTTTGTTTAGAACTAGATGTGGCAACATATTCAATGCATGGACAAATGGTAGATTTGTAGATGTAGAAGATGGACTCTAATGAGAAAAATCTTTTTGCATGACACAGTGAACCGACTTTCCTTGCAGAAGATGCATACAGCACAAAGTTTATCCTAACTTGACAAATGCATTTTAACTTTGGCTTATGTCAAATTAATAACAGTTGTGTATGATTTTTTTTTTTTTTTTTTTTTTTTTTGTTAATGCTAGGGTGTTCATGCTGGGCGTGCCTTGAAGGAAATTATGCTTCAGTACTGCTACCCACGACTTGATATTGAAGTCAGCAAGGGACTGAACCATTTACTAAAATCTCCATTTAGTATTCATCCAAAGACTGGTTAGTGATTTTTTTTTTTTGTACTTGGTGCTTGCTCCCCCAATTGTACAATGTAATGTTTATGTCCTATTATAATCTAAGTTATAACTAGTGTTTTTGCCACCCCTCCACATAAGGAATACAATGCACATTAATTCCTTAAAGTTTATATATATGTATGTGTGTATGTGTATATATGTGTGTGTGTGTCATATTTTGGTCGGCAAATTTTCACCTCACCTTAACAAGACATAAATATTTTGTGGTTCAAGAATTACATCTGTGGAAATAAAATAAAAGAAGCATTCTAATTAATATTTTGTGTCTTCAGACATTGAATATTTTTATACTATTTTTTTATGACAGCTTCTGCCATATTTTCACACATACTACACGTAGGATAAGTCCATGTTACTGCTAACGTGGTATTTATAACCCCTCACTGATAACTTATGAAATAAAAGTACAATTGTGTTTATTTTTAAAAAAATTAAACTGGGGATTTGTAAAAAAAAAACGAAGATGATGCTTCTTTTTTTTCCAAATCAAGAAAACTTTTTATTAAAAGAAAGTTAACTTGTTTTTGTTTATGTACTCTCTGTTTTATTTAAAAAGAAAAACAAAAAACAAAAAAAATACATTGTACTTTTAATTCATAATTTATCAGTTTTTTAATATTTATTTCAATTCTAACAAATGAGGAGTCATAAATTAAATGCCACATTAACAGAAACATGGTTCGTTTTTCTTTTAACAATGTAAAAAATGCAATGTCTTTTAAAATTATTTTATTTTACATAGTTGAAGTTATTAATTAAAAGTCCAATAAAATTAATTTAACTTTTAAAAACTGAAATAAATGTTATCGTAATTCTTAGTTTATTTTGCTTAATAAAACTTCAACTATCTGAACAAAGAGATAAAACATTGCATTGTTTTACTACCATGAAAACTTGTAAATTGAAAACAATGCCCATTTTTGGACTTTAAATAAAGTTTCTGCACTTAAAAAAATATATTAATTTTCAATTTTCTTTTAAATTTCTGTTCCAGAAAAAATTGGAATGCATGTAATATCTTTAAAGCATTGAAATTATTTTTATTTATTTATCTATGTTATAATTTTATGAAAAGTAACGATTTTATATTCATATTAAACCTAGGCCTATGATAAGAAAAAAACAAAACAATTAGTTCACTTATTTATTTAATTTTATTTTACTAAACAGTTCACAGACCCTAAAAATCAAAATCAAAGAACTAACACGAAAGTCTGGACTTCTCACATAGGTGTGGAAAAAAAAAAACTGTGGATTCACTAAATTCACTTAATCCCCACATCAAGCTCTTTAAAAATGTTCAAATTTTTTTCACACCTTTTGCTCACATCTTGTAAGTGGGGTTTATCCTCATCAGCTGACAGCACATTTGGGAGACCTTTTTTCTTTTTCTTTTCTTTTTTTTTTTTTTTTTTTTTTTTGAAAACGTGCCACAGACCAAAAGTGCCTCCCACATGCAAACTTCATAATTTTCACTTCCTATTTTCTCCCCTTTTGCTCCTTTTCTTGCATTCATATCACACACTAATCAGTAACCTTGAGTGGCTCTTAGGTCTTGTATTAGGTGAACTTTAGAATACTAAAGAAAAAAACTTGAATAATAAAGAAAAGTGATAAATGTTCTGTCTGATTTTTTGGGGATGAGCATTATTTACATTCAGATGTCCTCATCTTTGTTGTTATCATAGTGTTTTGGCTGTTGTGTCCTCCATCCTTCTAGTGTCTGTTGATTCAGGCAACCTTCAGGGACTCTCAAACTAAATCCTTTTTTTTAATCTACAAAGGATAGATTGTTCTAATTTAGTACTGCTCAGTTATTGCTCACCCTGTTTCCACTAAATTATCCAGGGATTGAATTCACATATTACTATGTCATCAAATTCACAAACCAATGCTTTAATCTACTACAATATTAGCTACATTCTAATTTGTTTCATCAACTTGATTAATTTTTAGTATAATCTGCATATGGCTAAACTCTGAGTAAAATATAGAGCCACATACATGGCACCTGGAGGTTTTACCATCAAGTCCTATCTTGTTTTGCCCTATTCGCAAAGGTTAAGAATATACCAACTGCATCCCTGTGCAGAGGGGTAAGAACCCCTCAAAAGGGAGGTCCACATGTTGGCTGTGGGTGGCAACTCATAATGCTTGAGGATAGAATCCTGTTGGCTGAATGATTTGTGACTCTGGATACTACAACACTCTACTTTGGCCCCTACTTGGCTAGATTGGCAGTCAGAGAGGCTCAATCTGATCAATCGGCTGGTCACAGCATGTCCTAACGCTCGCTATACATGGGTACATATATACTTGACCAGCAGAATGTAGGAGGGACAAGTGCTTATGCCCCAAGATACAATTATACCATTCTTGTAGCCCTGTTGTGCCAGGGTGAATGGGTTTTATTGCCCAACAAATTTGACTCAGTCGGGTGGAGAGCAAGAATGGCAAAGGAAAATAAAATAATAAAAATTATGGTTCAAAACAAACCTACCAAGTGAATGCATCTTGATAGTGAAACAGAACAAACACAATTGAACTTTCCCTCATTCACAATAATTATGTATGTAAAAGAGACCACTATCAAGAATATCTCTATTTAAAATAGTACAAATCTTTTCAAGTTTCCCCAATAGCAGTCAAAAAATGTCCAATGGGAACCTACTTGTTCAAGTATCCCAAAAAACATTTGTTTGATAATATAAAAAAACCATTGAACTCATCCGAAGCAGTGGTAAGAAGCCAAAAATGATCTCTCTGCTCTGGATGAAATATGTGCCATAAACAAAAATGGAGAAACCAAAACTACAAATACATATATCATCACCTTCAATACCCAAAAGCTTCTACTGAAATTAAAATTGGATACACATTTATAAATGTAGAAACTTACATTCCAAACCAACCTCAGTGTTTTAAATGCCAAAGATTTGGATACCACTAAGATAGATGCACTTGGAGAAATTGGAACAATTCACAAAGATTACACACAAAATTCAAATTGTGCTAACTGTAAGCAAGACCATACTGCTGACTCAAATGAGTGTGAAATCTGGAAAAAGGAGAAAGAAATTTCAAAACCAAAAGAAACTCAAAATCTCCTTCCCAGGTGCCAGAAAAAAAATTCAGAAACAATAATATATGCTAAAGCCTCCAAAATGCACACACCAAATCCTCCCAAACACAAATGCCAGAGATGTAAATCCAGAAGAAATCCCAAATTTGGTAAAAGAATTGAGGGCTATTGTCAAGTGACTAAAAAGCACCATAAATGGTAATGAGATAGGTGCTACAGAAAAAAAAAACCTTATCGTCAACATCCAAAATCTGCACAAATCAAAACCTGTCAACAACAACGCCTCCTCCAAACAACCAGAATAAAATCAGAAACAAAAAACACATTTAAAATCAACAAAAATGAAAGAAATACAAGAAACGCCCCCCTCACTTCCTCCAAATCAGTGCAAATATAATTCCAACATCAGAGCAAAAAACTCCATAAAAAATAAGCCAGCAAATAGGATCAACCCACAAAACCAGAACCTGCATGATCAAAATCTCACTTGAGATTAAGACTCATAAAACCAATACAAAACAGATTCAAAGGCCTGGAAGAGATGAAGGTCAAAGATCAGAACACTCACACAACAAAAACTTCAAAAAATAAAAAACAAATCCCAAAAATGAAGACAGCAACACTACAAAACCTCACTCATGATGCACAAAATTATACAGTGGAATTGCTGAGGCCTAAAAGCAAACATGTGAACTACTATTACTTCTAACTAGCCTATTTCCTGCCATTGTTTGCCTTCAAGAAACATTCTTGAAACCAAATGACAAAATCAAAATAAAGAATTATGCCCAATACAACCATATACACAACATTGGACACCTGGGGAATATCAATTCTAATTAGAAATGACATCCCTCAAAACACCCAGAAACCAACTTACAGGCATTAGCAGTGAAAGCTACCTTACTTAGAACCATTAATATCTGTTTCATATACATCCCACCATATGACCCTATAAAAGAAACTGATCTAAACATATTAATAGACCAAATCCCAAAACTCTTCATACTAGTATGTGATTTAGGTGAATCGCCACAATTCTATATGGGGCTCCAAAAACACTGACAAAAAAAAGGAAAAAATTTGCAAAATATAGTAAACAACTTATGCCTCTTCAACAACAAATGTAACACATACCTTAGCCCTGTCTATATGGATTTCAACCGGAAATTCCTCAAGTACATTTATGGTAGTGACCACTTTCCAATTATTCTAGAAAACTATGAGCAAATTGGGCAGAATTACTAAACAAATGTAATCAAGAATTAACACAATCTCAAACAAAGCCAACCCTGGTTTGATGACGACTGTACAGAATCTATTGAAAATATAGAGAAGTCCTGTACAAATTCAACAACAATCATCCCACCATATGACCCTATAAAAGAAACTGACCTAAACAACCTAAAGATATTTAAAATGCAACAAGCAAAAATACAAAGAATGTTAAAGGAAAGAAACTCCCACTAACTATCCAAAAACAAGACTAAAATTCCAAAAAAAAATAACAAATACACTAGCAAAATACTTCTCAAATTTATTCCGCCAATGAAAATACCAACCTTAAATTTTTTTTAAATTAAGCTGGTTGCAGAAAAAAACAGCTAATGTTTAACTCCAATAATTCTGATAATTGTAATATTCCTTTTTTCTTCCATGAATTAAAAGATGCAGTAAAAAAAAAAAATCATGCAACACAGCTGTTGGACCAGATGAAATTCACTATAAAATTTGAAACAACTTCCTGAGAAATAACTAAAATACCTTTTGAATATCTTTAATGATATCTGGATAAGTGTAAAAATCTCCAACACTTGGAAACAAGCAACAATTATCCCCATCCCCAAATCAGATAAAAACAACCCAGAATCACAAAATTATAGACCAATATCTCTTACAAGCTGCATGGCCAAAGCCTTTGAATGAATGGTAAATAAAAGACTAATCTGACTCCTCTTCACGGACCTCCAATGTGGCTTTTGTAGCAAAAAAAGTACAATAAACCATTTAATTCCACTGGAGACTTTTATAAGAGAAGCTTTTATCAAAAAAGAACACATAATTGCTGTCTTTTCAATACCAAAAAACATTTGATAGTGGAGGCATGGAATAATAAAAGATTTACACAACCTTGGTTTAAGAGGAAGACTATCCATAGTGATAGCCAACTTCTTATCAAATAGTGTCTGTATAGGGGCCACCCTATGCAGACACTATAAGAATCAGACCTCCACAAGCAAGAAGGAATCCATCAAGGCAGCATCCACTCTGTTACCCTGTTCAGCATTAAGATCAACAACATCATCAAATGCATGTACCTTAGAGTAGACAGCACTCTATATGTAGATGACTTACTAGTTTGCTACATATTTAAGAATATACTATATACAGTTGAACACCAGTTGCAAATGTGCCTAAATAAAATCAAATAACGTGTAACTGAAAATGAATTCACATTATCAAAAACCAAAACTAAATGTATACATTTTTGTTGAACGAAGATACAGCCAGAAAGTGCTAAGATCTATGAGTGTACAAAATTTCATTAATTAAAAAAGATATTATTATATATAACTATATACAGAAATAAATAGATGAATCAAAACAAGAAAAAAAGATGTATAGTCGTCTGGGTTCAGCCGGGCCAACATTTTTGTTGGATTTCGTGAGTTGGGGCTCATATAGTAAACCTATTACACTATTACAAATATATGGATGACATGTTTTGTGTCTTTGATAGTGAGGAACAGTTGGAGGCATTAATGATTTCCATCTGGATCTAAGATTCATATATGAAAAGGCAAACAATATGGCACTTCCTTTTCTTGACATATTGGTACACACGTCAGATGTTTTCTGATATTTGTGTACCCATAGCCTATCTTCATTGGATCTTATATTCAATGGGGCTTGTTTTGTCTTAGAAAGTAGAAACTTAAGATTAAGATTCAATGCATTGAGCCTTGAAAATTTTCTCTCCATCTGAGTTACAATTGGAGATTGAGTTTGTCACGAGTGTTAGTAGATAACTCCACTGGGAGTTGTGTCATCTGGCATTTGTGCCAAGATTGCGCAATTTAATAAATCTAAATTGTTTGCTCTGGAGAAGTGTCCCGTGTATTTGTGACTTTCATGAATTGGTGATATTTACTCTAGTTTTGCTAAGCAAATCACTCAAAGTGTGAAACTTTGCTATTTTTCCGCTAATCCACAACTGATTTTTTTGTCCTAACTTGAGATCTGTTTGTTAGGATGTTCTACCCTCACATCATGTGAGCTCAATTATTTACAATTATAAATGTCACTGTGAAGCTGAATATAAGCTCTTTTTTTTTTCCTGCTGATAGAATGTTAATAGAAAATAATCGGTTATACAGATCATCATTAAAAATAAATGATAGGAATGGAAACACTTACCAATATATCTGAAAATACCTTGTCTTCTTTAAAAATATTATGTTGATACTTAAATAAACAAAGGAGTCATTCATGCCAATTTATAAAATTTTAATGTATAAAGAGATTAACAAATATGAATATTAATATAGTATATTTTTAATACATTCATTCAGAATAACAATAGTACTTCTACATTTCCACACTAATTATTATTATTATTATCATCATATTAATTGTTTAGTTGCATATTTGAAATAAAATAATAAATAAATAAAATAATATGAACCATTAAATTTTCACAACAAAAGTATTTAAGTTACATACACAGTTCAGGCCAAATTAATGATAAATGATGAGCATAATAAATAGTTCACTATAAAATATACAACCATATCTAGATAAATAAACAAATATCCCATAATAAATAATATATTATAAGCTATGATTAAATGGAAATTTTTCATGCAAGTTAATATTTAAATAATTTCATTTACAAACTTTTGTTTATTAAACATTGTGTCACTTAATGTCCTTCATAACTTACCTAGACTTTTCAGCTGACCTGATGAATGTTTATGATCGTTCTTAAATTTAAAAATTTTGTAAAACTAACAACAATTTTGCTCTTGTCTATAAATACTTCTTTTAAAATAAAATCCTTGCAATTGCCTTGATAAACACCCTCAGAGGACGAAATGTGTTAGCTAAGTTTTCCTTTTGTCTTTATTCAGTACCAGTTATGCATGCTGAAGTGAATCCAGTTCTCAGTTGGCAGGACCATTTTCAAATTTTACAGTCAATAAATTAACTAGGAAGCTGTACCTGGAATTGCTTAATATAAAAATTATTTACTGTCTTATAATTTTGGAAACAAATGTGGATTTTTTTATTGTATTCAGTTTTATAATCCATAGAAAAAATTTAATTTTTACTAGCTTTAGTGAATCATTTTGAAAAACAATGATAATAATAGGTGCATTTATAAATAAAAAGAAGTTATGCAGTTACATAAGTAAAATATTGGCACAGACAAATGCTTTACAGATATTGTAAGCCACAGTATTTTAAGCAAGTTTAATGGTAAAAGAAATACACCAATATTCAGAGAACTTAAAACAATTACTTGGTTAATTATTTTAGAGCATTATTTTACTTACAATCACTGCCATGTGATGCAAACAATAGACAATGCATTATTTAAACAAATTAGGCATAAATAATTAACAGTGCCTTTTTATAAATAATCTGTCACTTATTGCCAACTCAGATTTTTTACATAAGTAGCAAAGTAATCATTCTAAAAAAACACAATAGCAAAGTAATCATTCTATGAAACATAGTTAATCAAAATAAGATTATTCAAAAAGAAAAGAAAATTGACTTTCCAATGTTGTTTCCTATGGTCACAATTTTCCTTAGAGACTTTATTGCCCTATGTTTTTAAAGTTACTCTTGTGCATAGCATGAAATTAATTTTCTTTTTTTTTTATGTGTGTATTTATTTATTTATTTTTTAGGTCGTGTATGCATTCCAATTGATCCTCAGAAAGTAGATGAGTTTAATCCTTTTACTGTTCCAACTATTTCGTAAGTTATTAGTTATTGTTACATTGTGTTGGATTCACACACACACCACCTGATTCATCCATTATTATCAGTTATGTAGATAAAAAGTTTCACAATAAAATCTCCATTGTTTTTGCAAATGGATGTTTCTCTCCAAAAGAACTGCATATTACTCTTGATGAAAGCTAATGTACATCAACTCTTATTTTATGAAGTTTTTTTTATCCCTGATGTACACAAATATAAAGAGGTTTGAGATTTGTTATCCTCTTCAATTTAGTGTTTTCTTCTGTTTCCCATCCAAATTGCCTATGAAACAGTTGCTGAATAATCATAGAATAGTGAATATTTTAAAGAAACTGTTGAAGTAAAAAATGTTACTGTTTTTGAAAAAACAATTCTACAAATCAGGACAAATTTGATCAGCTGATTTTCCTGCACACTTTTGTCAGTTGGCAAAGAAAAGGCTGGAAAATTTTGGCTGGTGATCAAGAAATTCACTCAATCTCACCAGAAATCTTAGGACCATCAGGCATTGAAAATGCCCTGTTAGATAGATTTGCCCAACTGATGGACACTTTTTTGACAACATATTGGAAGAATGAAAAAGGGATCAACAAATGTTTAGAAATCTCGATTGTTCAATTAAAACATTGTTGGATTTTTATTTCCATATGATGTATCATGATGATTTCATAGTAACTACAACACATTGATTTTATAACTTTTAAATAAATTATTTCATATTTCTTATCTTTTTTCTACATATTTAAACTGTTGTTTGTATTATTTATTTTATGACAAAAATAATCATACATATTTTTTTTACAGACAGTTGCTTGATGAAATTGATGCTGTTAAAAGACATCCAGATGGTCTTAAAATAAAAGGTGAGTATTTTTGTTGTATATGAATAAGTGTCATTGCCAACTCTGTGGTTTGAGACTAGATCACCAATTAGTAACATGGGTGATTCCATTATTAAGTAGATCACATGATCATAAAGGAAGTGAATAAATAGAAAGTAGTGTGATAACTATATGAACACTGTTCACTCTTGTCTATCCACTGTTGCTATACATTCACTCTCTCTACTACTATACAGATTATGATTCTCTTCTGATCATTATACTATTTGGCGATTACTACTTGGACAAGTATTACTAGTGCGGATATTACTGGAAAACATTACTACTAGTACCAGGATGTCCGAAGACTCAACTACAACAAGCATTTTTTGAAGTGATAACAAGCTTTAGTTTGACATAACAAAAGTGACAATCGAAGCTGTCCAACATCACAAAATTGATTGAACCTGTCACTGAACTGTCATGCAAAAAAAAAAGTTACTTATCAACAAGAAGATTAATTTGTGATTACCTCTTCTCCACTCTGCTTTCCTACTTTCAAATTTTTTTCTTGTCATTGACTCATCCCACATTTTCACCCCTCAATTTAATTACATATATGCATGATGAATAATCCTGAAGTTTATTTTCATTTTGTTACCCAAAATATTATGAAGATAAAAAGATTTGAAGAAAAAAAGAATATTTATTGTAAATTTTATATTTGGTTTTAGATTATAAGAAGACATCTATGAAAGAAAGTGTGGAAGTATTTGAGAGTTTTTTAAGGAAATTGAAGAAGACATGGGAGGGCAATATGATTAAAGAGAGTGGTAAGTCTTTTGAAAATATATTCCTCTGATGTAAAACCTGATATTTAGATTATAAGTTTATGTGTGTGTAATTAGTGCAGCGCAAATAAAGCATTGCATCTGTAACAAAACCCGTGAACTTGGATTTGCGTTAAATAGATCTGACAGTCACTGTACGGATTAAACAATTATATGCAAAATGAATCATTAATTGTGTAGAGCACACAAATTGTTATTTAGCACTTAATTTTTGATGGTCAGTGGATCATCAAAAATTAAGTGCTAAATAACAATTTGTGTGCTCTTTGCGATAGATAAATAGATCAAGAACAGTAGTTCAAAGTACTAATTTTGTCTACACAAATTTTGTTTTTGCATTGCTAACATGTGTATTAAAAAAAATTTAATGTCTCTTCAGGACCTTGAATGGTCCTGCGTATGTGGCTGCAATGCTTTTGACTTTGGCTAAGTCACGCAATGTTTCAAAGTCAGTCAAGATGCTAAGTCATCCTGAAAAAAGAAAAAAAACTTCTGAAATGTTTTTTTTTTTTTGTTCAGAAATGACTGGTAGACCATGCATGTGTCTTTAGCTGGAAAGCATCAATGCCACGGCACATGGTATCTGCAAGAAATTTTTTTTTTAAGAAAAATTGGTTTCAACTTGGATTTATTTACTATGCCAGTAGTAGAGACATCAACTGCTGAACACAAATGCTTGCTTGAAACAATATCATACAATTCAACCACATGCAACAATACTAATTTAATTTTGTGAAATGGTGTCATAGTAAAATTCTCCATACACATGGTGGTTTAATTAAATGTCTTGCAATGCAGGAAAATATCTCTGGAAAAATAGCATGAATGAACAATAAAATCCTTGGGAAATTTCAGATGTTAAAAAAAAAAAATATTTGGATTAAATATCAGCCAAATTTATGTCTGGAGCTGCTATGAAGTTAATTAGGCAAAAGTACCCCAATTGCATTAAAGAGGCTGGACTTACTACCACGTGTTATACATCATGGTGGAAGAACTAGATGGATAACTGGGGGTAGGAGTCAGGGAATCCACCGAAGCATGCCAAAATCAAACTCAGCTTGGAAGTAAGAAAGACAGTGGTGATGTTAAAAAAATGTCTACCTTCAATGCCATAAAAATATATAAAACAGTTTCCTGTCATAAAATGTATATGCAACAGCGTAATTACTCTTAATATCCAGCAGTCAAAAAATGCATATATATGAAATTTGACACTAGTACACAGAAGAAAAGCATATAAAAATGTGCAACCAAAACACTTGAAAGGCAGCATATAAAAATGTGTGACCGAAACACTCTATTTAATAATAGAAAGTGTCCACATAACAAAATTTCACCTGTGGAAATCCTGGAAATGGGACAAAAAGATATGCTATTAAAATTAGCACAAAACAACAAATAAAAATTAATTAATCAACTAGGAAAGTTGTATTTAACTCTGCTATAATCAAACCCAAAAAGGTTAAAATAGAGACAAAAAAAGGTCAAAACAGAATTGCTGAAAGGAAAAGAATGACAAATATGCTTTGTTCTGCAAGAAAGAGAGAGAGACTTTTATATACTACGACATATACAAAACCATATATATATATATATATATATATATATATATATATGACGTGTGTGTGCATGTGAACACACTAACGTCCCATGTGGAGAACTATATATCACATATGTCTACATAGAAAAGCAAAATATAAGGAGGAACAATATAACTTGAAAATATTCATGACCTGGAGAAGCCATTTTTTAGGACTCCAGATTTAAATGGGCAAGATTCATCTATGTCCCAAAGGGAAATGGCACCATGTGCTTGTAAGTTGCTGGGGAGGCAAATTTAGCCTCAGCCTAGGCCAAATGGCCCAGGCTAAATAGAAAGCAACCTTCTCGTTTGGTTGCTGTTTATGAACTCAAAATCGACTGTCACTGATGTCACAAAGCAATTGTCATGTAACCACCGGACTTATCTTCCACTAAGGAGAAATAAGCGCCTTCTACAGACCCATATATTCTATTTATATTTATATCCAAAAAGTTTTAATATACAGAAATCCCTAGATTAATGCGCATTCAATTAATGCCTTTTCAATTAGTGCATTAAAATTTTTATATACCAAAATTTGATTAGTACATACATAATACTCGATTAGTGCAGTAAAACATTCTTCAGTTTAACCATAATAATTGAAATTTGATTTTTCATAGTTACCGATATACAAATTAGCCACACTAATCGAAGGATTCCTGTACATGATAAGCCAATTTGATGGCAGAAAAAACACCCTTCTCTCTTTTCCCCTTTTACCTCAACAAATATATTTGTCTTATGAAGCAGACAAACTGTAAAAAGTGAATGAGTTAGTATTTTTTTTAATTTGAGCTTTGCCTCTAAGGATCTGATGACTTGGACTTTGATAACTTTTAAATCAATTATTTTAATACTATTATTCTTAAAGATTGTTTGTATGAGCAGTGTGGAATAAGAATTGGTGAGCCAAGTGAAATTCTGTGCTAGTCTATTGTATTCACTTTTGAATAAATGTTCTTTGGAAAGGTATGAATCTATCTCTTCTTTCCTCCACCACCAGCTATAGGTTAATAGTAAAGTAAACTGAGTTCTCTAGCCTTTGGTGGCAACCAGTCTGTCATGATTGCTGATGTACTAAGGGAGACTGCATTAAAAATTATATCTGGATTTTGTATGTATGTATGTATGTATGTGTGTGTGTGTGTGTATATATATATATATATATATATATATATATATATATATATATATATGCGCTCCACCATTCATTTAATATGGCATTGAGCTCTTTTCTCCAGTGTGCATTTGTAGCATAATGTACATTAAATTAATATTTTCTGACATGGGCGACTTTGAGGGCTTGGTATTGTCAAGCACCATTTTCCTTTTTGCGTTATGCACTTTTACTGAAGTCTTACTACTTCCCATGCTATTGAGCACTTTCTAGGCATGCTTCAGATTTTTTTCTGGTGTTTGTGGGACATTTCCCTTCACAGTGAGTTTGGTTGGTGTATGCATCATATGTACACATCAGCTAATTTTGTAACATCTTGAACTTGCCATGGGTGTATAAAATGCCTGTTTTAATAATTTTTCATCATATGACTCCTTTTCCTACAGACGAAATGTCACAAAACTCCCGCTGCTCTATCACTATTCCCATTCTGACAGGCTACATTCTTTAATCCAACCACTTCTGACCTTTACAAGTGGGACCTGCCATGTCATGTACACAGCTCCCCTTTCCCTTCCGAAGAAGTTCCATTCAGACAACTTCTTCCCAATAACTGCTGCCTTGTGGAACAGACTCCTGGCACGATATTTTCCTAGACACTACAATCGTGACCTCTTCAAGTCTTGGGTTAACTATTACCTTTCCTACATAGCCCCATGAACTTTACTTCTTGCCTTCTCTTAAGAACATGCAACAACACACAGTAACCTTCTACTTTGAGTGGCTCTCGGGCTTTGTATTGGGTGAACATTAGTATAAAAAATGTATCTTTTAAAAGCTCGGTATGACAATAAACTACATCCAGAAGCAGGATGATTGGAGGCTTTGAGGAACATGGGACCACCTTTTAATTGTTATTGTTGCCAGGTCCACCCTGACTGGAGTGGCAGCATCTGTTAAGAGCCCCCACTATGGGCCATTAGTGAAACCCCAAACAAAAATCAACAGGTCATTTTTATAATAAAATGACCAACAATACATTTTTGTAGCAAAATGACAATTGATGCAACACTAAAAAAATATAAAAATACATTTTTATATTAAAATTACCAACATTATATTTTATGATCTACAAACATAATCAACCAACGAACATAAAAGAACTCTTTCATGACATTACACCATATAATATCTTACAATTTCTTTAAAAAAATTAAACTGTATTCCAAAATATAACTTCAACAAAAGTACAACATAAAACACATATCACCTACCAATCATGTCCGCACAAACATATATGCACAAAAGTTAAGTATCATTCACCATGTATTCAATTGTGAAAGCAAAATAAAGCATATCATATTTTTATTATTTCCAAGCTCCCAAGAAAATAAATTTCAGGATTAAATGACCCATGAAGAGTTGATATGCCGTTAAATTGATCAATAAAAGCTCAGTCCACTACAATGACAAGTTCAGCAGTCATGCAAATTTTTTTCTTTGATAATTTTTCAGTGCCAGTTTTGAGTCCAAATTGGCTGGAAAAAATTACAACCTTGAAGGTGAAAATTAAAAAAAAAAATTGATTTTTTTACACTTTTCACAAAAATCAAAGGCAAAATTTAATTTACCTTTTCACACATAACCTTTTAATCCTAACTCATGCTGTGTGGGTGTGATTCATACCTCCACACATTGCTCATCAGTTGCTGCTGACCTTGATAATTAGCGTGTGCAGTAACATGTGGCCCTGCAACATGCGCTGTATCACGAGCTGATGCATGCACATATGCATGACCTGTGGAACACGACACCCGTTCAAGTTGCCCATTGGCTGCACAAACCCCCTTTAACACTTCCAATCAAATGTCGCCATGTCTAAGCTCATTGCTACTGCTTAATTCCGATTCTACTTCTGCATGTACAGCCCTGCTTACATATTCCCTCTCTCTTGGCCAACCATTCAATCTCTCTCAAGTGAGATTACCTTTTCCGTTGCATAAAGCATACTACTACAGTTTTAAGGTGTTGCTTTCATTGTCATTTATAGCCATTCCCAATTTAAATTTTTTTTATTGTCTGCCCAGTTTTTGCATTGCATTCACAATAAGTAAGCTTGCTTTTTTTTATTACTCAACATTTATTTTTCCAATCCTTCCTAAAGTTATTCAAGTTTAGTGATCCCTGTAGCTTTACAGCATTCTATTCTGGTATTTACCCATGCATTCCATTTGACAATTCATACTTGCCTAAGACATGCCACCAAAGAAAAGAATTGCCTAGGTTGCAAAACCGGTGCCGCTAGGTCCGCCATGCAAATAAGAGATAACAAATTGTTTTAAGAATGTTCAGTTTGCCTGTCTCAAAATGCCTCTAAGAATGCTTCAGTCAGAGCCAGTGAGTCCGAAGATCAATGTAAACATCTGCTTTTCAGAAGGGCATACCTGTATGCACATATCTTACTGTCAAGATGGCTGCTGGGAGTCATTATTATTGCAGGAGGAGTTTGAAAAGATACTATATGTCTGTCTAGGTTCAAATAAATAGTATGATAACTTTTACTAATTGCTTTAGGGTATGATTCTCACTCTTATAGGTTTTGTAAAAATCAATGGTACACGTACACAAAATAAGATAAGTACATAAAATATGGCTATCTATATAATTTATTTTTAAAAAAAAGACAGGTTTGGTTGAATGCCATGAAATAGTGAAAAATGTTCTAATACAAATAGAGGACTTCTTCCAAGGACTGCTTATTGTAAAAGAGCAAATATGATGTGAATTTATTAAAAAAAAGAAAACTGCCCTTAAAACTGGTTTATTGTACCTTGGAATAAAGAGCATAAAAATAATGAAGAATTTACAAGATTGAATTAAAATGTTATTTGATGATAAAATCTCTAAGTTTTACTAAAATCCTGAAAACTTGCCAAATAACAAAAGATAATCTTTTTATAGATATTGACTCTCAGATGGTATCATTTTTAAAAGACCACATTTTAGGAGTATCAGATCTGATGAAATAGTTATTCCCGCTCAGAAATCTAATATTAAAAGCAAAACAAATTAGCAACCAATGAGTGTTGCCAGCAATATTATCTTCTTTTATATTACCAACAACACTCATTTGTACAATACTAGTAATTCTTCTTTACAGTTAAAACTTGAGCATCCACAATTATAATTGAATATACAGATAAAATTAAAGTAAGACTTAGTTTTAAAATGTAAGTGTTGTCAAATCTTTCTGACTTTAAAAATATCTGAGGTAGCAGTGCATCTCTACAGTTTTTTAACACAAAATCAGGCAGCCACCCTTATTACTCAGAAAGATTTCACCTCTCTTCCAGAATATAAATTTCATATAAGTATCTCTTCAGACAAGGTATTGTCAGGTTTGGCATTTAGCTAAACCTGACAACACCTGACATTTTTGTCTTGTCAATATCAGAGTGTAGTGGACCGGCCGTGTGAGAATGGAAGAAGTAGAGAAGATGAATTATCTCTGGCCGGTCCAGCCACATAAAAATGTTGGACCTTAATGAAGTCCAAAGAAACAAACAAGACAGATATATATGTATGCGAACAAATATATATTAACAAACAGGTTAAAAACACAAATTACAAATACATCATTTAAAACATGAATAAAACGTTTAGTGTCTGTATGGAAAGTTATTGTGTGTGTGTTTGAGTTGAAATGTCCGTACGGTTGTGAAATTTTGTTTTAGCGTATTAGAGTTCACATACTGGAGATGTTAAGAGAAAGTTTTTGTACCTCGCACGTGGTGCGAGGTTGCTGGCCTCAAAAGAGGCAAGTCTGGCCGCACGTGGGCGAAGCCGTGGAAAGAGCTGTGGAAAGAGAGGCAGAGGCGAAAGGTCAGCCCGTATTTATACTCCCGGGAGAGAGAGACCCCTGGTGAAGCGTTAAGAAAATAAAGGGGAGCTAACCGCGACAATACCTCCCCTCTGGATTAAAAGTGAGAAAAAAAACGACCCCTGGTGAAGCGTTAAGAAAATAAAGGGGAGCTAACCGCGACAATACCTCCCCTCTGGATTAAAAGTGAGAAAAAAACGAACTTTTAACATGTGAAAAGTTTTAAATATTGTTCTTGTGTGCTGAAAAGAAAATGTGTCTGTTGTTGCGATGCGTGCTTTGACGAAATGTGCTTTGTATTTCTCTAGTGAGTCAGAGAAATGTCGGTAGTATTCTGTTTGTGTTCTTTTGTCCAATGCTCCACGTGGAGTTGGGTTTGTCGTCCCGTCAACCTGTTTGCTGTCCTCGTCGTACTGTACGCGTGAGTTTGTCAGTGACGTTGTGTTGAATAAGATGGCTAAGTGTGTTGAGCAAAAGTCGCCGAATTGGTTGAGGAGCTAGCCTATTTTTCTGAAGATCTGCAAAATTCCGTGAGTCGAATTGCGCAGGCGATCTGTTGAATAATAAAATTCGCTTATTCGTGATTAAGTAAATCTTTGCAGTAAATTTTATGTGAAAGATGCGTTGAAAATGCGATTCAAAACAGTGAGTCGTTCGAAGGATGATTTCGAAACAGTGGATCGTTCGAAATAATGTTAAGGCATGGTAAGCAAGCAATGGCGTAAGATGTCGCCACGTGGTGTAGAATTAATTGTTTGCGCGCCCTTTTGAGTTTCAGGATTGGACAGGATGCGATTGCAATGACCAGTTGCAAATAGCGAGAAAATGTGGAATTTGCAATATTTGTAGCGACGAATAACGTGCATGCAAATTTTTCACAGTGATGTCGCATCGTATGTAATGGAACAGTGAGTCGTCCAGAGAGAAGTGTGCGTTCATCCAGTGAAACTTGAGTGCTTCCATGGTGCCGTGCGGTAGAAAATACCGTAGAAAGTTGTTTGAAAGAGGAGTTTGAGCTGATGTGGAATATCTACCGAGTGCCGAATGAAAGTTGAGAAAATTTGCTGTTATTGACGGTAGAATATCGTTCTCGCAAAATTCTTAAGTCATTCGAATTGCATCGTTGCGGGGTGAGAAAGGACAGTGAGTCGCCTTTGTGAGATGGGGTTCACACTTTTTCTATTTCAGTTCAGAAGAAAGTAGAATTTGGTTTTAAAAAAAAAATGGTGTCATGTTCTCTGCTGGGTAGGCCGGGTGAAGTTGAGCAAATGTAGACCAGTAGAAAGAAAGGGTTGTAACGGCTTGCTTGTAGTAGTAATTGTTATTACCACGTGGTGTTAGAAAATTCCTTTTTTTGCGTGTAGGGGAAAGTTGTTTTGTAGACATGTCGTCTGAATTAAAGTTCTTTTGTTGATAGTTCCGCGTGCGTAGAATAGAAAAGTTTCCAGTATTCGTGTTGTATGTTTCTCTCATTTGAAAGGTTTGTATCAGAATTTGTTCGCACACATATATCGTCCCGTGTGCGTGTTCATAATCACGTTGGGTAGTCACCATTTGTGGTGGACCGGCCGTGTGAGAATGGAAGAAGTAGAGAAGATGAATTATCTCTGGGTTACGACTTCGATGGCCGGTCCAGCCACATAAAAATGTTGGACCTTAATGGAGTCCAAAGAAACAAACAAGACAGATATATATGTATGCGAACAAATATATATTAACAAACAGGTTAAAAACACGAATTACAAATACATCATTTAAAACATGAATAAAACGTTTAGTGTCTGTATGGAAAGTTATTGTGTGTGTGTTTGAGTTGAAATGTCCGTACGGTTGTGAAATTTTGTTTTAGCATATTAGAGTTCACATACTGGAGATGTTAAGAGAAAGTTTTTGTACCTCGCACCACGTGCGAGGTTGCTAGCCTCAAAAGAGGCAAGTCTGGCCGCACGTGGGAGAAAGCCATGGAAAGAGCTGTGGAAAGAGAGGCATAGGCGAAAGGTCAGCCCGTATTTATACTCCCGGGAGAGAGAGACCCCTGGTGAAGCGTTAAGAAAATAAAGGGGAGCTAACTGCGACAAGAGTATTAGTTTTGTCTGAAATGGTAATTCAATTTTCTTAATTTGGAAATATCACGCTTCTTGAAAAAGACCATCTTAGTAACAATGATTGGCCCTCAAGATACATCAGAAAAGTCTTTTCTAAGAAAGATAATAAAGTTCACAAAGTAATGTGTAATTAAATGAAATTCCCACAATTCTTTCTTCAAGATTGTATTACTTTTTATGTTTAGTCAAAACAAAGTCAACTCTAACGTAAAAGAAAGGATGGCATATCGTCAAATACAGTAAGGTGTGTTTTGTCATCAGAAACTGACTCATACATACACACACGAATAGTAGTAGTAGCAGCAACAACTGCACTGAACTTTCATGTCCCCTTGTGTTCAGTTGGTAATCATGGATGATACTTCATTCTTCTTTCTTTCAATCCTTTCCAAGTAGAGTACAGTAAGTATACTTCAGAGTATTGCACACATTCAGAAGTAAATCTGAACAGCATTTATTTTTCTAATATGATTCACCAGCCCAATCCACAAATTTTTAAATCTATAATTTATAACTATTCTACTTTTCCAGAGTAATGTTCAGCTATCTCAACAAATATCCAGACATTGCTCTAGAAAAGCAGATAGATCAAAAATTATTTTATCAAATACTTACAAATAGTGATGAATATGTATTACATTGTCTTGAGTATTTTAAATTTCTCTACTAAACATGTTAACTACATGACTATCTTCAGTGTTTTGGGATTGGTCAAAAGCACTTAATTGTTGTTCATAAATTGAATCCATATTGTTTAATTTGTATATAGTTTATGTTCAAATTTTATTTTGTCAGTACCTGCTGTGAAGAAACAATTTTCTTCCATGGATTAAGATAGTTCCAGCATTAAAATAGTTTCATTTTATTTTTGAAAAATCATAAGAAAAATTATCATAATGCTCTCTGATCACCTTCTTATATCTTTGTGTCAATATTACTGCAACTATTAATATAGACAGTCCTGTATCATTTCATTTTTAAACTTAATGAAATACTAAATTATGCATTTAGATATCTTGAAAAAAATGTACACAAAAACACATATATTCTGTACTTAAAAATGCTTTTTAATATTTGCTACAATTTTTTATTTATCTTTGCAGGAGAATTGTTTGTATTCCTTACTTACTTTTTTTTATTTCTTCTTTTTCTTCAGATATGAACATGGAGTTATAAAAAAGGAAAAAAAGCCCAACAAAAGGGGGAAACATTACTTTTCTATCTGGGCCAACTATATATTTTTTTTTTCTTTTAAGGATTTTAATTAGAATAAATTTATTGTTTTTATCATGATACATGTCTTTAACACTGATTTATTTCCGAACCACTTACAAAATCCCTTTCCCTTTTTTCCTCCAATTCTTCAATGTACTACATAAATTGATTGCTGAAGCTAGCTCAAATTTTATGTAAATAATTGCAAAATTCAGTGTTTAAGCATTAGATTTTTTTTTTCTCTCCCCTAACAGAATATTTAGTTTATTAGTACAGTAGATGACTGAAACTAACAAAGAGTAGTAGAGTAATAGTAAAGTCAGTGGGCAGCAATGAAACCTTCCTCACAAATAGTGGATTTAAATGCAATCAAAGCTAAAATACAATTGTGATTGCTGTTTCTTCCTTTCTTTTTCCTCCTGCCATCAATATTTTTTGTCATCATATGATGTTCAGTTGAAAAGCTCATAGGCTGACCAAGATACTTGCATGGAATATGACCAAATGAGGTTTATTTGTCAACATAGTCCCCTTTGCAATCCACACACTTCTTCTGTCAGTGTTGTGGTGCTTGAATCCCATTTGTGACAAAGCTTTCATTCTGTTGGTCAAAGAAAGTCATCAACAGCAGATGTCATCATCATCACTGTGATACTGGTTCCCAACCAAGTATTTTTTTCATGTTGAGATGAGAGGCAGATTGGGCCAAATCAAGAGAATAGGAAGGGTGATCAACCAATTGAAAGTCACAGTCACACACAGCAGTCATTGAGACTAAGGACTTGTGTGCTGGCGTATTGTCCTGATGAAAGAAGACCCCTTTCATCAGTTGTGCATTTGGTATTGATAGCCTTTTATAACTGCCTCAAAAAGTTGGCATAGTACTCTCCATTGATGGTGTGGCCTTTTTGAATATAGTAAAAACAATGCTTTTTGCATCCAAAAAAACTGAGGCCATCACCTTTCCTATAGATGAAACAACTTTGGAACAGATGAGGAGAGGTGTTTCTACTGCATGGATTGTCTCTTTGTCACTGGATCTACCTCAAATAATGCCAGATTTTCCCATTATGTGATCAGCCTTTTTTGCTTTTTGGTCAGAAGACATGACACCCACCAGACATAAACCTTCATGCTAAGTTCATTGTGCAGAATATTTTCAACTCTCTCACCTGATATGCTAATAACATTGGCTATTTGATTTATAGTCAATTGCCTGTCATCCATCAACATGATCAATGTTTTCCTCAGTGGTGGCATTTGCAGGATGTCCAGACTTTAGATCATCTTCAAGATTCTCCTTTCCCCTCCTAAATTCAGCTGCCCACTTTTGAACTGTTGATAAAGCTAGGGTGTCATCTCCTAATGTAGTAACCATGTCAGCATAAATGATCTTTATGAACTAAAACATTTTTCTACAGTTATTTGATAACACCATGATGCAAAATTTTATTCATTTCAAGAGAAGTCACTACTACTTACTTTTGAAGTTTTCCAGGAAAGAAAGAATGCGGTTATTAATAAAAAGAGTTGAAATGAATGCATGCAAAATTTCACAGCTCTAGCTCACTCCTTCATAGTCTGTCTATGAACTTTTCAACTCACCCTCATACATGTAATCATTAGAGTAAATGAAAGTTTTGATGTATTTTTTAAGAAATACTACCCTTTATATAACAAGTCACATAAACAGCTTGTAAATAATGTTTTCTTTCTGTACAATATGTAGATGTCAGCAAAACTTGTACATATTATAGAATTAAATAGCTTTGGTGGGTAAAAAGAGTGTGTTATTATTTTGTTATCTGCCTTTCTATTTGGACCAGCATGCTCATGTTGGTTATTATACTCACAGAATTTCAGCTGTTATACCATCTAGACTTTTTCAGAAGTCTGTTGTACTCAGTAATTTTATCGTGTATTAACAAGGCATGGTGATGTAATGGATAGCGGCTCAGATTGAGGAATCAAAGAGCCAAGTTCGAATTCCAGTCGAATCCATTACATTCACTTACATGCTAATACCCTTGGGAAAGGTACGAATCCTCTTCTTCTCTCCCAGCTATGGGTAAATAGCAGTACAGACCAGGTTCTATAGCCTTGGATGGCAACTGGCCTACCACAGAAAGAAATGGCAACATACTGCAGGAAAAAATCTGCCTCATCAGTCATGTATCGAAAGATACATGATTGCTTAAGCATGTATAATGTATGGCACGTAACTGACTGACTGACTAATTAACAATATTAATGCATGGAAAATCAGAGATGCTTAATAGTAGCAGTTGTAAAATCATAAAATACTATTACATCGACTTAGATTATGTATCGATCAGTCCCTGAATTTCTGGATATTTTAGGTGTAACATCTAGACTGCTGCACTTTCTCTTCAATGCACAACGCCTGGTTATGCGGATATGAAAGATAGGCTTTCACAAAAAATTAAAGTTAAAAATTTTAGTGAATAAAAAAAAAATAAAATTGCCCATTCTTGTTTTTAATAATCAGTTGGTTTCATATTTCTGCACACATACAACTCAAGATGCACGTAAATAAAATAAAAGGGTATACTGCAGTCATTTCTTGCAAAACCATTGTGTCTGACATGTCATAATTTGTATTGCTAGCCAAGTGAAGGGACCTCATTAGCTGAACCCCAATATAAATCAGACTTGTTTCATCAATGGATATTATTACACTGTTTAAATCCTTCCTTCTATTTTTCTTTAATGATGCATTTTAAAACTATTGTATTTTGTCCAAACAGTTATGCTCAAATCACTTTTGCTGTTGTTTTTATGAGTTTCTTTAAAAAGAAAAAACAGGTTTCATATTATAAAATAAAAAAAATAAAAAAAATTATAAACTGGACATTTTCTTCTTTTAAATTTCAAATTCCTGTTTGTAAAAAAATTAAATAAAATTTCAGTGTTCAGTTTTTCCTTTTCATTTCATTTACATTCGTGGCTGCTAATGTTTTCTCTATTTCTTGGGATTTGAGGATTAAATTAAAAATTTAACTACATTTTTTTTTTTTTTAAATGAAATTCATTGCATTTTATAAAAATAAAATAAAATTAACTGGACGTATGTTTAACTTTTGGTGCATAGGTTTGTTGCAAGTGGTATATTGGTCCACAAACAGATATTGAATGACAGAAGACAACAAAACAAAGAGTTGAGTAAAAAAAAAAATATATATTGGTAAGTTTATTTTCCTTAACAAAAATACATCAACAAAAATAAGGTTACTGGGCTAGATATATCTCTGCATGCTCATGTAGAGGGTGAGAAGAGCGTTGTCCTGAAAAGAATATTTTATTGCATATCGTTGCTACTGGCAAGGATGGCTGGAATGGAAGGCAATGATGAGCTGGAGATGTGGGCTGGCTGTCATTAAAATTTGATCCTAGTCACCTGGGTCATGGAACAATGGTTTTTCAATGCTTTGAGTCCTTTTGATATCAAGAATCAGTTTTAAAACAAGCGCTGGTTAAGCTTTTTCTTCCAGCTGTTTTTAAAAAATGTGGGAGAGCCATAAAAAAAATTTTTCATAAAAAATTGAAATGTAATTTTTAAAATGTAATCATTTTTTTAATGATTGTTTACTAATTCTAGGGATTAGGTCATATTTTGGAGGTTAAAAAAAAATTATTACATTTTCTATTTTAAAAGAAATAGATACATTTTACAGTTCTTCAAATTTTACAAACTTTTCTTTTTTCTTTCCTTAATCTATTATTGTAACAGTATTACAAAAGATAATAGGCATAACATTTGTTTTAAGTGGGTATATGTTACTTTTTTATGTATTAGTACTTTCCTTGCCAGAAACTAAAATTTACATTTAATCTTCTATATATTGTCATGAAATCAATGCCCTGAGAAGTAGTTTTCTTCTGAGTAGGAGAAGCAGGCCCAAAAAGACCCCAAATTCCTTGGATTACGTGCTGATAAAGTTAAAAACTTATGAAGGGAATAGACATTATAGTGATATAGCTTTTAATTAGGTACCTCCATGAGATCGCTAAAAAAGATCATAGCATGATGAAAACAACACCAAGCTTGACGAAAACAAAATTTTATCGTCTAAATGTTCATGTTATTATTAAGAGGAAAGATCAAAGTATTTTGGTGATATTTCTTACATTTTTTAATCATTCCTAGCACGTCCAAAATTTTTGTTAAAAATCGTTTTGTTTTTTTTAGTCAGCAAAATTGACAGATAATCAATCATGGCATCCATTTTTTTTCCCCATTTTCTAAAAAAATGAAAATCTCAGTTTGAAATTCTTTTAAAAATCAATTATCATTTTTTCAAAACTTGTTTTAAGAAAATCAGAAATTATAATGTTTATCTAAAATATTTTGAACCGGGCTTAGCTTCTGTGCCAAAAAGATGTAGTTTGAAAATAAAACAAAGCCGGTCATAACCTTTTGTGTCACTTGACAGGTGTTAAAATTTGGTATTGACAGATTGCGTGAGGATAATTTGTTCTAAGGAGAAAAGTGAAGTTATTTAGATTTAAGTGAACAAATTATTTACCTCGTTATTTTTAAGGAAAACTTTCAGCACACTTTTCTTTTTTTTTTGTACTTAGCTTTCACCTTTACGTTTTACAATGCTTTATGGAAAATATATTATAAAGAAATTAAAATAAGACTGTTAAGAGTGAGATTAAATTTCATAAGAAAGGTACCTAATTAATTTATAGGTACCTTTCTTATGAAATTTTATCAGTGTACATAAAATACTATAATTTTGTGTACATTTATTACATTTTACTGTGTTATTTGTATTTCCATTCATTTTATTATTAATTTTGATATTTCATTTATGGAAAAATGTCTTAACTGAGATTAATATAAAAATAAGATCATATAAATTTCATAAGATGGTACTGATAGTTGTAGGTACCCTTCTCAGTTGAAATTGAAAAATCAAATTAACTTCTCCACACATGTTTCGCAAAGAGGAGAACAATGCTTAACTCAAATAACACAACTTAATTGTATTCTGGTTGGTTATTACTTTATAATTACAGCCCAATTATAAACACAAAATTACATTTCTTAATTACTGCGGATCTTCTGATTAGTCAAAACGATACAATTTACAATGCACTAAAAAAAGATCTCATAAGGACACTTATGAAAGCAAATGCGGCTTTTAACTAATTTTATAATATTTTAACAACTTAAATGTAAAAATCTATTATAATTAAAGAAATAAATAATTGTATTAAAAATTCATTTTTCATCAAAAATTTTTTATTCAGAGCTGATTTTCAGGTGGCAGGGATTCAATTAAAAACATGATTTGCATTTCTCAAAGCCTTGTGCTTTTAACTATTGTAATCACTAAACTGAATTCGATCAAATTTCTAGCATTTTCATAAAATTAGTTATGGGGGGTAATAAATATAAAAAATATGCCATGACTTTAATAAAAGAAAACATATTTATAATAATTTTGATCATCTGTGAATAGTTTCTGAAAGTTTCATTAACATCCAACAAATATTTTTATTTTTGCAAGATTTTCTAAATTAATGTGCCATACAAAAAAAACGTGCTAAAAATTGTCATTTTAGTAGTTCCCGTGATACAAAGAGAAACAAGGTTTTTTTAATCAAAATTTAGAATGTTCTAAAAAGAAGGAAAAACTTTTTAAAATAATTTAAAAAAACTTTGGTCTTTCCTCTTAATAATAACATAAGCATTTAGACGATAAAATTTTGTTTTTGTCAAGTTTGGCATCTTTTTCATCATGCTATGCTCTTTTTTAGTGATCTCATGGATGTACCTACTTTTATTGGAACTTCATTTCCACCTCTAAAGGAAGAAAGAAAAAGACTCGGTAAATCTGAGTATTCTAGCATTTGTTAGGAAGAAGAACCACTTCAAATAACCTCAGTTACAAGCACCAAAATTAATCGATTACAATATACAATTATTCCAATTTTTACATTGACCAAGTCAGTGATATCACATCTCTATCCAGTGCTCTAATCAAAATTTTAATTCCAACCAAAATTAGAAATGATTATTTTTGATGACCCAGAAAAGCCATAAAAAATAATCATTGCAAAAGTAGCATCAACATTTATCTTTTAGATGAGACTTTGATATAAAACCACTTTCAAGTGATGACAGGATATTAAGTGTTCCAGGAATATTGGTTATAACAAAAGCTTATAAACAAATTCAAACTGAAAATCACCATCAGGAAGACCATTCCATATGTCCATAAATTCTTTTCGTCAGTTCCAATATATGTATTTTTATTTATTTCAGTTTTTTTAGTTTGAAGATATTTTGAAGCTTTACAATAAGCATTTGTTTAAAGGATTGGCAAATTCAAGAAACAAATTACTAAGCTTTGTAATCATTACTGTCCTTTTTTTGACAAGTTAAAAATTGCATAATTTCACAAAAGTAGATACATGTATGAGAAAAGGTATCCATATTACAGAGAAAAGAACTGTCTTAACTAATTTTGGGATGAGGAATTTATTAAGTTTCAGGTATGTACCTCTAATGGGTACTTTTTGTGGCACGTTACTTTTTATCTATTTTTTACTTACTGCCAAATTGTTCTTCTGGTGTAAATGTGAATTGATGTACTACTGAAAAAAATAGCTTCATTTTTATTGTGAGATGAATTTGCAAGGCAACTGTTGAAAAGAAACTTATATGAACAGTCAAAAATTACCTTTCTGCAACACTATTTGGGTTGCTGGTAATTAATAACAACTTGGAAAATCAATGAAAATGAGATAAGGATGAATAACTTAGCATGAAAAGGGTTAAACAATGTAAAGAAAGATAGACTGATAATAAAATTCTTCCCAGAGAATCGAGATATGTACAATAGACCAGATGACCACCTCAAAGCGATTCTCAGATTGTGCGAATGAGCCAAGAACAAGTCAAATGTTGACCGCCTTTGGCAACCAATGCCTGGATCTGACATGAGAAGAATTGGGTTAAAACTGAATTAATTCATTTTGCGAGATGTCAGAATACAAAACAATAAATTGAACACCTGGGTGACCTTTGAAGAATTTGTCGCCATAATGGGAGTTGCAAAAATTTCCCTGGGAAAGTGTCTCTTGGGTCAAGAGTGAGAAAGCCAATTGTGGTGTCAATTCACTTATGAGATAAGATCAATTGAAATTTTTTTTTATTAGTCTCCGACCAAATGCTCCAGGTGACAGGTGCAGATGAGCGATCAAGGAAGCATGGGGTGCTGCCTGCACCCACTGAAGGATAGCAGACACAGAAGAGACATTAACGAGGTTGAAGGAGCTGCTAACGCCCACTGAAAGGCAATGGTGGAAAATGGTAATAAGAGAGAGTAGAAGCAGCCAGGTTGAGCGATGCCTGCAACCGAGAGAGAGAATTCCCCAAAATCATGAATTAATTTCTCAAGACACAAAACAATAGACTCTTGTTGGAAATAAGGGGATTCACCGAAAACCAGCCTAAATCTTGTCCCGCACTGGTTTCTAGTTGGAGTCCATAAAAATGAATGCGAGAAAGCCATTCAGACAGTCAGAGTTGAGAGCTGAGAAGGGAATTGGTGGGGGTCGCTGAGAGATTCCACAAGAACCTCTGAATTCAGCCTTGATCCAAATTTACCAAAGCAGTAAAACAAATTGCGCTAACTCTGCAAGCCCAAACTAACCAGCTTACCCAAGTGTTGCGTCCGATTTAGGAACGAGTTGGGTCGACAAACACTTGTATGCGAACACAACTACTAACGAACCATTGTACGCAGTATTAATTTATAAATAGTTATTTTATATATATATATATATATCGAGTGCTGTTTTTCTCCAATTTTATTATACGTCTTCGCTCGACTTGAACCAGCCCAACACGAAGATACCTTCGACGAATCGATCTTGACTTCCTTATAATAAAATAATGACAACGTAGGGTAAGGCAGGTCAAGATCGAAGAGATCACTCATTGATCAAACTATGATCCACCCCGGGCTGGCCACGACGAAAGGTTACATCTGTTGCCGTTTGTTGTGAACCAGGATCGAACTTGAAGCGTTGTGGCAAAGAGCAATGGTCACCCTTAAAGAATAATTATAGTGATATAGAATTTTGTTTAAAGATGAGAAAAATAATCTGTGGTGAAGTTTATGCCCAGAGTATCTGTGCTTAGAATTATTAATATAAAATGTCAAGACAATAGTGTTTATATGAACTATGGAATACCAATTGAGAAGAAGAGACTTCATAATCATGGAGAGGTCAGTAATCAGGTTGTATTTAGAATACAACCTAATTACTGATTTACCAATACCTCGGCTTTTTGTCGTTACCACCGCGTTTATTTAAGCGAGTGTTTGCGCGAAAACAAAGTTGAAGTTGGAATTGGAGCTGGGTGAAGTGAGTTGAAAAGAGAGAGAGGCAGTGAGAGTGAAAGCGTCCGCTTGCTGCTGTAATAAGGGAGGAAGTGAACTCAGATTATCTGCAATATTGCTAGTGAACCTCCTTATATCCTGATAGTGAAATAATTACGGTAACTACTAAGAACAAAAAGAGTGAACCCGAAAACTCCTCTCCTTTCAGAATTATTTGCAATATTTGTTGTTTTTTGTTTTGTTTTTTCAGGACTTTATTTCATGTACACTACTTTCTTATAAAAGAAGCATTATTCTTTTTGTACCAATTTCTTATATACATATACATATACTTTTCTTTGCACTCGAATCGACTTGTTCATATTTGATTTTTCTTCTTGGCCCAACGAACTTGTAGGTAGACCAGCTGAATCTTCCGGGATCTACGATTTGTTAATCGCTCGCCAGGATGAAAAAAAATCACAGCGTGGCTGGAAAGTGGAATCGAATCGACATTATGAACCGGAGAGTTTGATTGAACCTGTAATACTGGACCAGGACAGGACCAACGACCAATCTTGTAGAGTACATCGATCCAGTGGGATGAGGATAGGTGTTACAATTGGTACCGGTGACCATCGGATTCACCCGTAGTTCACTACGACCAACCCAAGAATACAGTCAACAGATAGGAGAGAGACAAAAAGGTCTTGTGGAGTACATCGATCCAATGGGATCAGTATAGGATGGCGCCGTGACCAAGGATTCGACCCAAGATATACCCAAAGGACATTAAAAGAAAGCAAAAGAGAAAAAACCTTTGCAAGTACTGAATAGGATAAAAAAAAGGGAACTTTAGTTGAAAGAGTATATTCATCTGAAAAGCTGAGGATAATTTACAAAAACAGCCCTGATTCGACGTTATGCTAGCGAGCGAACAACCATAGAGCGGTTCGCAAATTATTTAGAATTAGAGAGGAAGTGGAAGAAACTTTAGAGGATCTTGGAGATAGGGTTAGCATTCCCGAATCCGGAGATAAGAGAAAATGGGTCAATTCAAGTGTTACTGGCGGACACTTTCATGGACGCCATCCGTGATGATGACGTAAGAGATGACGTCTTTAAGGCTGGGCCCTGTAGGCTGACGGAGGTCCTAGAGATAGCCAGCAGGTGCGGGCTGGTATACTGGACCTGCGAGTATGGCTAGAGACTGTCTCACCAATTGGGGAGGAGACTCTAGGTCCGAACTGAAGTGTGGAAGGTTTGGCCACAGGGCGAGGTGGTGCATAGGATAGGAAACTAGGGATTAAGAAAATAGACATCCTAGACCCCCACCGAAGAGAATAATAAGCGTCCAGAAAACGACAATGGGACTCCCGTAGAGAAATAAGAGACAGGGATGCCCCAATAAAAATAAGACCTCTGCGATGTGGCTGGACATTCTTCAGCCAACTGTAAATTGCGAAGTGGTTGGCAATGTGAAAAAGGTTGGACACTTAAGAAAGAATTGTCCGGAGAAAAGTGGTGCTGAGAGTGGAAAGGGAAAGGCAAGGAGAACGAGAAGACCAGTCCCCACTCCACCCAAAGAAAGTCCCAAGAGTGACGAATGATGAGCTCCTATTGCCAGCACCCATGTCGACACTTTAGAGAAATAGGGACAGCTGACAGGGAAACAAAAATAATGGGAGGTTGAGGAATAGGAACAGAGCCCTGATATTTCAGTTGTTTAAAGAGAGACCGGGCTTCACCTGTAATGTATTGGTGGGGCACAAGACGGTAAAAGCCTTAGTGGATACTGGAGCTTCGGTCTCCCTAATAAATTCCAAGGTGTTTAGGCAGCTGGGGTTATGTAGAAAACTCCAACCAGAGGATTTATTAATTAACCAGGCAGATAGTATTCAGATGAGAATAGAAGGGATGACATGGCTACCATTCGAATTAGCGAGGACCACAGGCGAGCTTCAGGTGTATGTGGCACCTGATCTGTGTGGAGAATTAATTTTAGGGAGTGACTGGCCTAGGCTGAATAAGGCCCAAATCCGCTTTGACCCGGCTACATTGATTTTAGATGGGGTGAGAATTCTATTGGGGAATGAAATCAAAGCGAAATGCCCCGTAGTAGCCCAGATTGATGTGAAACTCCCCGCTAGAATGGCTATTTCATATGAAGGGACGATAGATACAGTGGAGAAATTGACGGAAGGGTGATATCAAATAACACCCACAGAGAGGTATGATAATTGTGGAGATGAGGTGACCTTGTGGTAGAAGTGATGAAAACGGTGCCCCTATTGTTGGCTAATACAGCCAGTAAAACTATTACAATGAAACAGGGAGAAGAGTTAGTTTACGCCTGTCCGATAAAAAGTATTAAACAGGTGAGAGTAATTAAGAATTATGGAAGAAAGATAGAGACTAGTAGCCCCAAAATAAAAGAGAAAGACTTGATAGTACCTGAAAGATATAAAGACGAGATAAGGAAACTGCTAAAAGTTAATCGAGATGTAGTGGTTAATACGGACAAAGAATTAAGACAGACAGGGGCAGTACAAATGAAAATAGACCACCCACCCATCATTAAATTGAGGCCTTATAGAACCCCGATCCATTAGCGGTACCTTTACCCCTGGTCGATGATATTTTAGCACTTTTGGGAAAGTCAACCTGTTTTTCTACTTTGGAATTAAGATCAGGTAGCCTTAGATGAAAAATACCAGAAGACAACCTTTACTTGTCATGTGGGTTTATTTCATTTTCGTGTGATGCCGTTTGGGTTACCTAATGCCCCAGGTATATTTAGTCAATTAATTAGTGTTAGGAGGTTTGGAAGATTTTGCTTTGGCTTACCTGGATTATATGGTGTTTTCTAAGATACCCGAGGAGCATTTTAGACACTTACAGAAGGTGTTCGATAGGTTGAGAGAGAACAGATTGAAATTAAATTTGCTTAAGTGTCAGTTTATGAAGGATGAGACCAAGTATTTGTGTTTTGTTATAAGCAAAATGGGGAGAAAACCTGATTTGGATAAGGTAGAAGTGATAAGGGCTATGCCGGAGCCCAAAACAGTAAGAGAGGTTCGTGGTTTTATAGGAGCCATTGGATATTACTGGCGCTTTGTACCTGCGTTTAGCAGATTGGCAGGACCCTTGATAGCCTTGACTAAAATGTACGCTAGATTTAAGTGGGCGGAGGACTGTTAGCGAGCCTTTGATGCCCTCAAGGACCAGTTGATAACAGAACACTTGCTGACTTACCCAGACCTAAGTAAACCGATGGTGCTTTATACAGATGCCAATGACAAATATATCGGTGCCGTACCTACCCAGCCGTGTCCTGGACCAGTGCCAGATATACCTGAGAAAGTACCTATATATTTTCTGTCTCACAGACTATCAGAGAACCAGCAAAGTTGGCCAGTGATAGAGAAAGAAAATTTCGCCATTTCAATAATAATCTAATTTTTGCACTGCATACAGTACAAAAATTAGATTATTACTTGTGGGGCTGAGTTTACCATTAAAACTGACCATTAGCCCCTCAGACATTTATTAGAGGCAGAATGGACGAATAGGAAGATTCAGCAGTGGGAATTGAAGCTTAGTGGCTATCATTGTAAAATAGAGTATTTAGCTGGAAAAGACAATACCTATGCAGATATGTTATCAAGAGTTCCTGAAAAATTTAGAGTCCGAATCCATTAGGTTAGAACTAGGTGTGGATGACAGGGCTTCTCAAGTTAATGTGATAAATTCTCACTGTAACAGAAAGTTTGGGAACCAGACACAAACACACACACACATATATATATATATATATATTTTATTGAAATTGGAGTAGATTTGAACAGCGATTTTAGATCAGAACAATTTTGTTTACGGATGGGAATCTAGCCGATTTGGAATTGAGTCATTAGGAAGACAATGGGAGATGATCGAGATAATTTTTATCGGTTAAAATTTGAAATAGAGCTTACTAAGGCTATGAGGAACTTTGAAATTCACATGATTTGGGGTTGAAGGCAACACTCGTGATAATCACGTGCGGGCCAAAAGAAATCTGTTGATAGAGTGGTTGACTCGTCTGCCGTCGAGTGTAGTCGATCTGGGTAGAGAGAGGTCGAAGATTGAAAGCGACGTCAAAGATTGGAACCAAACGCCTGCTAACATATTTTGTTGATATAAGTACGAAGAAGCGAATTACTCCTCCAACAATCTAAGACTGCTACTGCTACTATTATTACTACCACTGGAAACGGAAATGTCGAATAAGCTACAATAATCAAAAGGTTGTTTTGGGGCTTGTCTGTCGTCGAATGCAGTCGAGCTGGGTGGAGAGATATCGGAGACTGGAAGTGACGTCAACAGGCTAATCACAACCCCCCCTCTCTCTCTCTCTCTCTCTCTCTCTCTCTCTCTCTCTCTCTCTCTCTCTCTCTCTCTCTCTCTAGAATCCAGTGTATGGGTTTTTATGTCAATTATTTTCTTTTCTGTAACCCGTTTCTTTTATATACTATTCTTTTCTCCTATATAAAAGACATTAACAATTCAACCATTGAATAGTTGTTTGTCCGGCTTTCTGCGGATATATATATATATATATATATATATATATATATATATATATATATATATATATTGTGCATTCTAAATTTCTTAGCAAAGACTCTCCAGCCATGTCTACATCTTCAATCGACCGTGAATGGATGAACATCACTTCTGCTTTCTGGATCAAACCAAACACAACGTGGGCAGGAAGCAGGATTAAACCAGTGGACCGGTCGAATGGTCTACGGATGCTCAGGGGACCTACGGCCACTCCCTTAAGCTCGGTTAAGACCGAGTAGGCACCTCAACCCAGAGAGTAAGACGTCGGGGGTTGAGGGGCTGGGCGAAAGTGTTAGATCACACCCTAAGCAAATGTCCGGTCTGGGAGGAAGAAGAAATTATTAGGGACTCCTATTAGGAAGCTATCATAGAGAAGAATCAGGGAGATAGCGAAATTACTTCTCTTCGGAGTAGGGTAGAGGGAGGGACTACCTATAAATATATTATACACAATGGAGTATTGAGTTACCTTTCGGGACGAGAAGAAGAAATAAGTCTCAAAATAGTAGTACCAAAAATGTTAAGACAAGAAATCCTAGACCAGTGTCATGAAAAGGTAGGACACATGGGAATTGATAAAACCTATGAATTAGTAGTCAGGAATTATTTGGGGCATTGACTGTATAATGATGTATTGAATTATGTGAACAATTGTATAACGTGTCAATCGCAGAGTAGATATAATAGGGCCTCCCTAGTGATGGAAACAGATATTCTAAATTATCCATTTCAGAAGGTGAGCATGGATATTTCAGGGCCCTATGGAGAGACTCCTCGTGGAAATTCATATATTCAAGGTAACCAAAAAAGTTCTGTCCATTTTTAAAGGAAAAAAAAGAACATTATGTGTAAATCTTCGAAGTAATCAGCATCCAGCACCTTCTGCCAACGTGTCTCCAGCTGTTCAATGCCCTTGCGGTAGAACTCTATGACGCAAAGAAGTCCATGAGGGCTTTGCGCAAGTCTGCTTCATTGGTGAAGGATTTCCCACGAAGGTGATTATCCAGGGAGTGGAAGAGGTGGAAATCGGATGGCGCAAGGCCAGGTGAATAAGTTGGATGGTACAAAGTGTAACAGAGAGAGATTGACGTACACACTCACATGTATGCACACACGCAAATATAACGTTTATTGATTGAAAATGGAAAACACGAGGTTACAAGCTGCGTCAGCGCTATTAATAGAAAAGAATCTAGAACAATGATATACGAAACTTAAGACGGCTGATGGATTTCAAATCGGATTGGCGAGGACTTGTTTATAAACAAATGCAAAAGGGCAGGAGGCGATGTTTAATTTGGGTCATTAAAAAAAAATGAAAATAGAAGAAAATAATATTTTTGATAAAAACATATTGAAGTAAATTGGACCGGGGAGGTAAGGTCAGTGTATGTTTACTGCTAGCGAAATCTGATCTAAACATAAGTTATATCCGCTGAATTTGGTCATCGAAAAAGACAATTAAAATGAACATTGAACTAATTAATTTTATCCACTAAGAGATTTGAAATAGATTTAAGTAACCTTTGCATATACACGTGATTATGGCGACACTCGTGTTGAGCACGTGAACAACCTGGCTTATAACCTTCGGGTTGCTATATTGACTCGAGATTTTGCTAATAAGGCAGTCGGTGAAGCAGAGACGGGAGAGACCGCTATCGGTCGGCACATCGTTGTCACTGCGTGCCGTCACGTGCGTGGGCACTCGCAGCGACCATTACGGGTCGCGGTGCCACAGGCAGATGAGAAAGGCCGACGAGAAAGACAGATAGAAGAGGCCAGACGAGAGAGACAGTCGTCGAGAGAGTCGGGAGAGAATTCTCGAAGAGACGAAAGAGACTTGGGCCTTGGACATGAGTCAGGTTGGAGAGTGACGTTGGGAGAGAGAGAGACTGTCGTTGCAAGAAGACGGCCCAGTGGCGAGTCAGAGATAAGGACTTCAAGAAACATCATCGTCGTTGTAGCAGTCGAATTGAAAAGTTGCTGAAACTTAATGTTTGTCACTTACAACAACCAACTGAAAGGCTACACTTCCACGGAGGACTGGGGTTACGAGTCACATATCCTCCCAAGTTGATTCGGAACGAGTTAATCACACACACACCTCTCACTGTTGGAAAATTGGTAGAGGAGTAGTCCTCTGTTCTTATGTTAATTGCTGTAAACTTTTTCTACTGTTTTTGTTTTCTTATATAAAAGACATCAATATTTTACCTATTGTTTGGCTTCTGCAGATGTTGTTTCCTTGTTTTGCCACATTCTAACTTTCCTGTCGCCCACCCTCAAAGCCGTGCCTACATCCTCAATCGACCGTGAACGTATGGACAACACGCCGCTTACTTGATCTAAAAACTAACACAACGTGGGCAGCAGGCGGAACTTGGCCAGTGACCAGTCGAACAATCTACGGGTAATCAGGGAGCGTGCGGCCAGCTACCCCTGAGTTCGGTTCAGACCGAGTGGGCACCTCAACCCAAAGAGGAAGACGCCGGAGGTTGAGGGGCTGAAGGGACGGAGTGGTAGAAAGTCTCCCACCCAAGTTGCTGTATGGTATCCCTGACCACTCGCGCGACATGCGGCCTGGCGTTGTCATGGAGGAAAAGCACACCTTTGCGATTCACCAGTGCTGGCTCCTTCTGGCGCAATGTCTGTTGCACACGTTTCAATTGCTGCGAGTATAGGTCTCCAGTGACCGTTTGGTCCGTTGGTAGCAGTTCATAATGAACCACTTGACGACCTGTCCACCACACACAAAGCATAATCTTCGTGGGTGCATAGGCGGTCTTGCGGTGTGAGGGACAGCATCCTGAGGAGACAACCAATGTCTGGAACGCTTGGGAGTTTCGTACAGAACCCACTTTTCATCACTGGTAAGCACTCGATTGAATAAGGATGCGGTACTTTGGTGAGAAAGCAGCGATACGCAGGCTGCCATTCGTTGTCCCTTGTGGACCTCCAACAGCGTTTGCGGAACCCACTTGCTCAGTTTGTACGTTTTACCTAGGCGGTGCAGTGAACTGTCTTGCAAATTCACCATACGTTACACTACTGTCCTCTCCAATGGCCGCCTTCAGGACTCCGTCATTCAAGACCTGTGGTCGTCCACTGCGAGGCTCATCATGGAGAGACAAATCTCCCGACTTGAATTTTCGAAACCAACGCCTTGCAGTACGTTCATCCACAGCACTATCCCCAAACGCTTGACATATGCGGCGACTTGATGCAGCTGCTGATAAGCCCACATTGAAGTCGTAAAACAAATAGCCCCGAACGAGATCTCTAGACACTTCCATCCTTCTCACAGCTGTCCGGCTTATAACCGATGGCCGGGCACGGTGCGCGTGTTTTTTTATAAGGTCTGATGTTCCTACTTCCGGCTGTTCGAATTTGAAAACAATTGCTACACGCATTTCGTATATATTTCAACTTCATTCAATTACTAATCAAAAAACGGACAGCACTTTTTTGGTTACCTTGTAGTAAGCTTCGTGGACTGGCTGACGAACTGGCCAGAGGCTTTTGCGATACCTGATAGGAAAGCACAAACAGTATCAAATATAATACTTCAGGAGATATTTCCTAGATATAGAGCCCCTGAGCAGCTGGCCACTGACAATGGACCGGGCAATATAAATCAAATTATGAAGGAGACTCTGAGAGAATTAAATATTGTACACTTTACTACCTCACCATACCATCCCCAGAGTAATGCTAAGGTAGAAAGATTCCACCGGACCTTAGCCGATGTGCGAGCTAAATTAGCAGGAGATAATAGGGAAAGATGGGATGAGTATTTAACTCAAGTGCTGGCTGCTGTGCGATTTTCTATGAACGAAACCGCGAGATTTTCCCCTTAATATATGATATTTGGCAGGGATGTAGTCTTACCGATAGATAATTTGCTAAGACCCAGAAGGAAATATATGGGAGAAGACCACCATAAATTGATCTTGGAGCAACAACATAAGGGTTTCACTTAGGTGAGAAGGAAAATCAGGAGAGCTCATAAAATAATGATTCTAATGATAGAATAAATAAAAACAGGAAGGAAATTAACTTCCATGTGGGTGATCCCGTATATCATAAAGTACACCTGAGGAAAAGTAAGCTGTGATCGGTGATGGATTCCTTTTTATAGGATAGTGGAACAGGCGGGACCTGCTTCTTACATAATTTGGGATCAAATAGCAGGAAAAGTAAAGCGGGTACATGCTAATGATATAAAGTTAGATGAGATAGATGAATAGGAAGGAGCTAAGGAGGGGAGACAAACTTGGTTGAATCCGAAGAATTAGAGACTGGTAGTGAAGAGGGAGAAGAGAAAATTATGATTACCCCAGAGAGTTTGGAGAGAATAAAGGGCATCGATAATTGTGAAAATAGATCCCCTGAGGAAAGTAATGAAGCTGATGATGCACTGATGATGAGTAGTGAAGGATCAAATATTTGGAAAGAAGAGGATGAGATTCCGTTAGACCAGTTAGAACGATTAAAAACTAAAAAGGCATCTAAGGAAGTAGAAGAATTACCTATAAAATGAGAGGGGCAGTGCGAACTATGACTCCAACCCGGTTAAGAGAAGTGTTGGGAATACAGGCTAGATTACCTCATCACCTTAGGTTACCTGTAGATCCCACCGAGCAATTATGGAAATCTTATAATGCCCTAGGATGTGTCACTTTATTGGAAGATATTAATACTGGTATCAGTTCCTCTGTTAGATAGTACCTTCGAAATATATCAGGTAATAAATCTTCCTATTCCATATCCTAATACAAATCAAAAATTAGAAGCTCTGGTAATAAGGTAAAAGCGGAATTTTTAGACTTGAATTTGGCCAGAACAAAATTTATGTTGTAAACGGGTGAAGAAGCAATTATATGTAAAGTTGATACTTTAGGCATCTGTGTAACTGTAAGTCCAATTTATGTGACTGGCAGTCATGATCTGTGGGTACTTGAATTAATTAAGAAGAATAAAAGGGGGATTAAGAAGAATTGTCAAATAGAAGTATTACCCAGTGTTATATTACCTTCAGCAATTAGCATATCAGATGGAATTTAACCGATAGCCACCCAAAGAGAACTAGAATTATCGAAAGAAAATCCCACTAGAACTATAAAATTGGAGCCACCGTAATTTATTGTAGAATTACCAATGGGGTGTTGAGCCCAATGACCCTCATTGTCACTACCCCTTTATTACCAGACAGAAGAAAAATTTGAAGAAAAAGAATCTTTCTTGAAATTAATGCCAACCAACGCGAGTAAACGGACAGAATTATGGGAACCTATAGTTGTGGTGAAAATAAAGGAACTCTCTAATCTTTCCCTGACTTTCTAGGACTGATTGATCTCCCTCTGTTTTCGTCTTTTTCTCTTTACGAGGTAGTTGGCCATTTTCTTCTTACGGTTCGCTACCAGAGTAGATTTCTAGTGGAATAAAGCTTCACTCAAGCTATATGGACTCAGCCTTGTTTCACTTCCTCTCAAACTCTTTTTATAACAATAGTAAAGGAATTCCCTGAGGTTTCTTTAAAGAAAATGCCTGACTTAATCAAGCCCCTTGAAAAAATTAACTTAGAAGAGCTGAAATCTAAATTAAGCCTAGTGGGAAGAACTAGTCCGAGTTGGAAAGAGAATACGAGCGCTATGATAGTTTGCTCGACCGTTTTGGGGTTCATATTGATTATTTTAATAATAGCAGTAACCTGGTGGCGGCTGAAGAGGCGAGCGAAGTTGTCAAGCGAACGGAGCGAACTGGCTGGTAAGTACCCGGACGAAAGAGGGATTCCATTGAGTGAGCTTTATAAAAGCAGATCCAATTTGAATGTGATCGAACCGACCTTGGTGTTACAGGTAGAATTGTTGGAGAGAGCCCCGAATCGGCTACAGAGACCATCAAGCCCCCTGTTAAATCAAGGCAGGACAGCAAAGATAAGAAGTAAATAACGACAATGAATGATTAATGAGTAAGGAGTGTTGAGAGCTCCAGGAATGATTAGAATATAAATGTGATTATTATTTTTTCTTATTGGACTTTGCATGATGACCTGCGGACATTATAAATTTAATCTTTGAATCGATTTAATAAGACTTTACATTTTTGAGATTTTCCTTTACTTTTAGTTGAGGTGATGCGTGTGTGGAAAAATATATATTACAAAAGAATAACTATTATTCTATATTTTGAATATCAAGAACTGTGCTAAGAACTTTGAACTGTTAGATTAATGCATGATGTTAGAGAAAATGAAATGCTGAGATAATAGAATACCTGCATGCGAAAGGTATAATGGACAATTGCATGAGTGAAGATGATTTTTTTCTTAATATATACTCATCAGAGGATATGTATCAATTACAACTAATAGATAAAAGGGCCAGGGAGAGATGTGGCAGGGAGCAATGGTCACCCTTGAAATATTAATAATTATAGCAATATAGAATCTTGTTTATAGATCAGAAAAATAATCTGTGGTGAAGTTTGTGCGCAGAGAATCTGTGTTTCGTCAGAATTATTAATATAAAATGTCAAAACAATATTTTTTTATGAACTATGAAATACCAATTGAGAAGAAGACACTGTTCATTTAATCATGAAGGGGGAGAGGTCAGTAATCAGGTTGTATTCTAAGTTTATCAACACCCCGGGTTTTTGTCACTACCACCGCATTTATTTAAGTGCGTGTTTTTTTGCGAAAACAAAGTCGAAGTTGAAGTTGGAATTGGAGCTGGGTGAAGTGGCTTGACAAGCAGTCGACCAGAGAGAGAAAGATAGGCAGTGAGAGTGAAAGCCTCCGCTTGCTGCTGTAATAAGGGAGGAAGTGAACTCAAATTATCTGCAATATTGGCGCAATATTGCCAGTGAACCTCCTTATATCCTGATAGTGAAATAATTACAGCAACTACTAAGAACAAAAAGAGTGAACCCGAAAATTACCTCTCTCCTTTCAGAATTATTTTGCAATATTATTTTTTTCTGGACTTTATTTCATGTACACTACTTTCTTATGAAAGAAGCATTATTCTTTTTGTACCAATTTCTTATATACATATACATAAACTTTTCTTTGGACTCGAATCGACTTGTTCATATTTGATTTTTCTGCTTGGCCCGATTCTTGCCCCAACGAACTTGTAGGTAGACCAGCTGAATCTTCCGGGATCTACGATTTGTTAATCGCTCGCCAGGATGAAAAAAAATCACAACGTGGCTGGAAAGTGGAATCGAATCGACTATGAACCGGAGAGTTTGATCGAACCTGTAATACTGGACCAGGACAGGACCAACGACCGATCTTGTAGAGTACATCGATCCAGTGGGATGAGGATAGGTGTTACAATTGGTGCCGGTGACCATCGGATTCACCCTTAGTTCTCTACGACCAACCTAAGAATACAGTCAACAGATAGGAGAGAGACAAGAATGAAGTGAGAACCAACGGACATTGGTCATTTTGATCATACGGTTCTAATAAGATACACCGTAATTTTTTTTTCTTTCATCTTTCTGACAACTGACAACGACCCAGGAACAAGTTTTCCCCTGAAATTTTTCGATTTTTGTTGTTGCGTCTCGCCAAGATTTTCTGCTTTGACTTTTCGATTTCTCTCGATTTGAATCGATTTGTTTAGTATGAGTGACCACGGGTCAAAGGGTACTGAAGTGGTAGTGGTTGAGGATGAGAAGACGGGGCAACAACCATCAAAAGTCCTGAGGGCGATATTAGGAATGTCCCCGGGTTCCAGTCTTGGGGGGGGGGGGCAGAAAGAAATAAAAGATTGGCACTTGTCAATCGATAAAACTATGGTCATTTATGGTCTCTCTGACCGAGCGACCGTGTATGTGGCATGGAATGCCACGACAAGGAATGTATCAGAGTTTATTGGTCAACTCTTATTAAGAAACCCCCACCTAACTTGGGAGAAGTTGGAAGAACGGATCACACAATAATTCACCGACGAAGGGACGGCGATAGAGACCATGAGGGCCCTTCTGAAGTTAACCTAGTTGAAGTATGAGACCCCCGGAAATTTGGGGACAAGGGTAGAAAAACTGACTAGTTTGGCTTTCCCAGAGGACGTGAGGGCCAATGTTGTAATACAGGCCAAATTGGCTGATTTGTACGCGGAGTTGTTCAGTGAGGAGCGCATACGTCACGATGTCCTGAAAGAGGGACCCTTGAAATTATTGGCAGCGGTGGCCCTGGCTAGAGAAAGTCAAGGGATTTAAGAAATGGCCAAGAAGAAACTACAAGTACAGGGAGTGAGTCGGGAGGTAGACAGGCATGAGGAAGTCGAATCGGAAGAGGGGGAAGAGTTTCGTGATAGAAGGACACAGATGTTGGGGCATGGGTTTTACAAACCCACACCAGGCCGGTTGAGGCCGACATGTTGGACCTGTTGTCATGAAGGCGATAGGGCAGTGGACGGTCCAACAAGGTGGAGATTACCCCCGAATTACGACGAGTCGAGATGCACCAGGTGCGGTCATTGTGGACATAAGGCGAGGTGGTGTGAGATAAAGAAAGAACCACCGTTACAAGAACCCGCCCCTTGAAAACGGAACCAGGGGAACATCAAAGGACTGAAGTAAGATGGAGCGTTGCCCTGTTAAAGGAGCAGTAAGACGATGCTAGGTATGTAACCCGGTCGGCCATTTTGCTGACAGAAGATGCTGATCCTGTAACGAACCAGGACACCTGAAGAGAAATTGCCCCTAGTGGAAAAAGATGCGATGTTGGGCATGTGGCCGGGTTGGCCATTTTGCCGCCAACTTCCCCTATAGAAATAGGCAGGGTAAACCTTGGGAGAACTGCCTGGGTGCACCCCGGCGTAGAAAAAGACAGCCATGGACCTCGCGCTGCAGCGATGATGAAGAGTCATTGTTGTCAGAACCCATGTCTGAATGCATAGAGGGACATCGCCCAGAGAGAGGGTAGCAATGGTGTTTTCCTTGCTGAGGAGGAACTTTCCTGCGAGGCTGTAGTAAAAGGAAAGTTAATGAGGGCCTTGATAGACACGGGGGTGTCGGTGTCCTTAATAGGAGAGGACCAGGTCAAAAGCCTGAAGCTGCGGTGTGGGTTAAGGAGACGCGATATAGAAATTGATCAGTTGGACGTGAAGGCAATGAAGGTAACAGGAATGGTAAGGCTCCCAGTGAAGGTAGGAGGGACAACTAAGTGTCCATAAATTCTACGTGGCTCCGGATTTCTTTCGGGAGATGACCCACGGTGGAGATTGGTTGTACCAACAAGAGGCAAGCGTGAAGTACAATCCCACAGTGTTGACTAGCAATAGTGTGGAAGTACCATTGGGAAGCGCCCTGGATCAACCAGTGTCAGTAGTGGTTAACGGGGACATAAAATTACCACCAAGGACAGCTGTATCAGGTATAGGTAGGATGGTGTCAAGGGAAGGAATAAGAGGAGGAGTTTTTCAGCTGACCCCGGTAGAGGAATATAGCCCTGAAGAAAGCGAAGTGACCTTGTGCGAGTTCGTGTTGGACGCGGCAGAGGTGATACCTGTTGTGTTGGCTAATCAGGCCAGCAAAACAATTAAGAAGGGGGAAGAGTTAGGAAGGGCTCTACCATTAAAAGGGTAAAATTCAGTGAAGAAAGAAGCAGAGAACAGAGTCAAGAAAAAGAACGAAGCTATATCCCTAGTGAAGAAATCCGGGGTTTTAGCTGGAACCCTCCCAAAAACGGAGAGGAGCTGAACGATTAAGAAAAAGAGAATGAAATACTTCTCTCCCAACTCTAAAATCAGTTGAAAGAAATAACATGAGAGACAGAATAAGCAGCAGTAAGGGGAGAAAGCAGAATGAGATAATGCCTGCTGCTATAAAGAGGCAAACGAAATAAGGGGAGGGAGAAGAAAGGGAGATAAGTCATCAGCCGGTAGAAACTAGGCATAGCTATCCGGGTGGGGCGACACAGGTGCCATCACGGGGCCCATCAGCGGCGGCCAGCGGCATTCATCCGTCGTCCGTGACGTTGTGAAGAACAAGGCTACGGGTGTCACCATCCCGCACCTACATCCACACAAGCTAATAAAAGAAAAACAAAACACAAAGAGCCCCAGTGATGAAGTCCAGGATTCTGGCTTGAAACCTTCCGAAGGAGGAATCGAGTAAGTGGGAAGAGGATGATGAGATGCCTCTCTCTCAACTCTGAGAAAGGTGGAGGAATGAAGAAAGGCTAGTGACTGAATCTGAATTACCTCTTAAGAAGAGATTGAGAAGAGAGGTGAACCCTGAATCTCAATAAGACAATATGGCGGTGAATGAAGGGGAAGACAGGTTCGGTGTCGGCGCGCAACGACTCTGGGCTCGTTCAAAACCCTAACCAGTAATTAACAGTTGGATTAGAGAGGCTGGAGGTGTGATTGACAAGTCACTAAGGACAAAGGAATTTGCTCATTGATGCTGTCGTTTATCTGCACATGGGCTCGTGTATGTTAGGCGGTAGTATTGGTGAAATACGACCTTTGGGGTGTAGGCACCGTACGTTTGTCTGAACCAATCGACCTACTGAAGGCTGATTAAAAGAAAGAAAGACTGAAGCGTGGAAACTAAAGAGAAGAAAGTAGTGGGAGTATCCCAGAATATTAAATTAACAATAACTGGTAAACGGAATAAAATAGGGAAATCTTGTTACCCTTGCAGGAATGGCCGGTATGAGCGAGCTGATACTACTGATGATGATGATGATGATGATGATGAAGACAGGAGCCTGGAGACACAGCCAAAATACAATTTTTAAGAAAATGAGTGAAGTGATAATAAAAAGGTAGAAGTGGTTGGTCTCCTGGTGATAGATTTGAACTCATACCAATTACTATTAGATAAATTGGAGAGTGAGATACAAGGGCTGGGTCTAGTCATATTGAAGATGGGGGGAAATTATCCCAGGGAAGAAAAGTACCTTAGACTATTATACTCTTTAGAATTAGAAACAGCTATAATGGAAGCCCAGTGAAAAGATATGAGGAATTATTTGAAAGGAATCGAACTACTACAAACAAAAGACAAGAGGGCAGTAGTCCCCATAGTTGGAAAAGTGCTAAATGTCATGTTTGGAACAGTAACTGAAGATGATTTCAAGGTGGTTATAAGGAGAAAACTGGGGAAGGTAGAAAAGAATTAAAGAATCCTGGCCCAGGTGGCTAGAGAAAGTATATCAATACTAAATGTGACAAGGTTAGAACTGGCCAAGAATAGAGCCAGTAACAATTGGTTAATAAACAACCTGAAAGAGCTAAGACAAGAAGTAGCTGATAGTTCAGAGGCTGTGACAGCCGAGTTACAAGAATTTCGGTTTATACAACAGTATTTTCAGTTGATAACCATTGCTAATAAAGTACGACAAACTAGTCAGTCCCTGACGATTTTGTTGGTGTATGTGATGGCTCAATTGAATATGTTGTCTTTGAGACACCTGTCCCCAAGCATAGTGACACCTGGGCACTTGAGGGAATTATTACTAAAGATTCAAACTGAATTACCCCATCACTTGAGGTTACCAGTGGACCACACCATGGAATTATGGAAATATTACAATAACCTGGGTTGTGTTACCCTGCTAGAAGACAATAAGCTCTGGTTGTAGTGTCCATTCCGCTGTTAGACAGAGACAGTCTTTTTTAAATATATCAGATTATAAATTTACCTATTCCCCTACCCCCAGGCAAAGCAGAGCCGAGGAACGGTGGCGAGATAACAGATTGAGACAGAGTATGTGGCTTTGAATTCAGCTAGAACAAAATTTATTATGCTGACAGCAGAGGAAGCCAGGAAGTGTAGAGACGATATTCTGGGAACGTGTACTTCGTTAAGTCCTAAATATGTAACAGGTGGTCACAGGTTGAGTATACTCGAACTGTTTAAGGACAATAGAGAAGGAATTACAAGAATTACAAGAAATTGCCAAGTAGAGATATTAGCAAACACTGTGTTGCCACGTGCTATCAGTGTATCTGATGGAGTTTAGGTAGTGGCCACATAGAAACCAATCGATCTATCCAGGGTGTGTGAAGGGGAGTCCAATGGAACGCTGAGAGTGAAACCACCCTTGTCCCTAATTAAACTCCCTCTGGGGTGTTCAGCATTTGGCATATCCATATTCCTACATTACCAGGCCGAAGAGAAATATGAAGAAAAAGACTCGATAATAGGTATAGTTAAAAGCTTAAATAATTGCACAGAATTATGTGAGCCAATAATGAACGAATTCTCTAGAGTTACACTAGAAAAGATGCCAGAGTTATTGAAACCAATAGAAAGGATTAACCTGAATCACTTAAAAAACAGATTAAATATTTTACGAAAGGAAGGTAAGGATTGGGGGGTTAATAAAAGGATCATGATAAACTGGTCAGCGGTGATAGGTACTTTGTTAGTCATTGCTGCAATAGTAGCAGCGATATGGAAAATAAAAAAGTATAGCGAGAAATGGATTAAAGGTGTTTTGGCGAGTATGCAACAACTTGAAGGGGGGAATACCGTTCGGCGATCCATGCCCGAGCGGATCGAATAAAGATGAAGAAGAGACCGAATTAAAAATGACTGCAGAAATCAAAGAGGAGCCGACACATGTTAAAGAAGAACCCAAGCTTCCTACTGTGGAGAGAAGAATGGTAGCCAAGAAGAACAAACCATAAAACAGGCATACACACACCCACACCCACAGTTACTTACACCCACCCATATATATTCATATACACTCCACAGAAAGGACTCTTGAACATTACATATTACATGTAAACAAAATGAAAAGGATTTTTATATTGCATGTCAAATAGAAAAGAAGGACTTTTTATGAACATTACCTGTTGCATGTAAGGAGGAAGAGGGGAGGACAGTTATAGGTTCTGCATGAAAAATTAGCCGTTTTCTTTATTATTATTGCATGAACTAATATGCATGCCAAATAGTGTATTAGTAGATTTGGGAATTTGAGATGTCATGTACGGGTAAATGACAGAAGGAGTAAGGGAGAATTCTAACACTATTTGGTTTGTTGGTAATTAATAATAATAACGACTTGGAAAATCAATGAAAATGAGATAATGATGAATAACTTAGCATGAAAAGGGTTAAACAATATAAGGAAAGATAGACTGATAATGCAATTTATTATGGTCCATTATCCTCGCACCACGGTTATGGTCCAAAGTAGAACCAAGGGATAACAACACGAACACAAGAGTAGTAAATAACAAAGATATATTACAACAGAAATATAATACAAGAAGTTGAAGGTGTTAGTATTAACTGTCAGTTTGGTTTAGAGTGAACTAATATGTCTTGACTCGTTAGGTTTTATTGTCCCATCCGGCATTTTATGCAGTATACATGCCCCGACTCCATAGGCACTCGCGTCACTTGCTACTATTATTTCTAATTTTGGGTCATAGTGCGCTAGAAATAGATCCGTGGTTAGCGTCTTAATTATTTTGTCAAACGTTTTCTGGCATTCATCTGTCCACTCCCAAACTTTTTCCTTCAACAGTTCGTTTAGGGGTGCGCGTAATTTATGCATGTTTGGAATGAATTCTTGGTAATAATTCACTAAGCCTAAGAAGATTTGTAATTCAGCTACGTTTTTTGGAGCTGGCATTTTTTTTATTGCCGTTGCCCTTTCTGGGTCTGGTCGCCTTCCTTCTTCATCGATGATATGTCCCAGATATTTTATTTCCTTCATAAAGAAATCGCACTTGTTTTCTTTTACCTTGAAACCATAGTTTTGTATTCTCCTGAAAACCTCTTCAACGTGTTCCCAGTATTGTTCAATGTTTTTACTATTTATCAGTATGTCATCCAGGTATGCAATCGTGAAATCAAGTCCGCCTAGCATAGTATCCATTATTTGTTGAAATATTGCCGGCGCGACCTTAATCCCAATCTTTGGGACTTGTATAATCCTTTATGTGTGTTTATTTACAATAATCTCGAGCTTTCCTCATCTACTGGTATTTGTAGTTACGCTTCGTTCAAGTCTTTTTTGAGAAAAATTTTCCTCCATTTAATTTTGTGAAAACTTCTGGACTGGGTAGAGGATAGTGGTAATCCTTTATCGCTGCATTCAATCCCGTTGAGAAATCAGCGCATACTCGTATCTCACCCGATTTCTTTTTGACGTAAACCGTAGGTGCGGCCCATTGACTATATTCCACTTTTGTCAATATACCGATTTTTTCGAGTCTATCCAACTCTTGATTTATTTTTTCTATTGAAGCAAAAGGTACGTTCCTTTTCTTCTTGAAGATAAGTTGTACATTTTCTTTTATTTCTGTATTTGCTGCCATTTTTTTACACCTCCCGAGGCCGGATGAAAATACTTCGGGGAAACTCTCTTTTAGTTTCCCCTTTAATTTATCTGCCTCGGTCGATAAACTTTTCAGTTTTGGCAGTACGTACTTATTGGTAAATTCCAGAGGTCGAATTTCTGCATCCAGTCCGTTCCAAATAAATTTTCTGTGTTTCTTAGCACATAGATTTTTAATTTTTTGGTCATTCCATTGAATGTCACATTTGTAATAACTTCTTCAAATTTTATTTTTCTCCCAGTTACCGACCTAGCAATTTTATCGGTTCTCAACATGGTTGGTTTGTTCAATTTTATCCATGTTTGTACGTTAATAATAGTTAAATCCGAACCGGAATCCAATTGTAGTCTGACTTTAACTGTTTAACATTTCTACTTGCACGTATTTTCGTATGTTTGTCTCGTCCTCTTGGTCAGTCTTAGTAACTCTTACTCTGCTTTTGCTTTCTTTCATAGTCCAATAATGAGAACTTTTATGACCCACTTTTTTGCACGACAGACAAGTCTTAAAGCGGTATGGACAATCTTTATACCCACAGCGATAGCACAGACTGGGTGGTAGTTTTTTCTGATATTGACTTTTTAAAGTAGAAAAATTTGTTTTACCTGTTTTTGAGGAAGGAAAATTGGTTTGGTTTGTTTTTGAGGAGGGACAAAAACGTGTTTGTCGTTATACTTTACGTATGTGAGCGATGCCAGACTCTTCTATATCTTTCGAGTCCTTCTTTACGCTTATACATCTCTGACAGTCTTCAGCCAATTTTTGTAGCGTCAATTCTGGTTCACTCTCCAGATTTGTAAGAATTCTGCATCTGATCTCCTCGTCTTTAGTCGAAACCAGGCCTTGGACGAATATTAAACATTTAAAATTGTCCGGGCTGAGTTCAGATAACTTAATGTCATCACAATGTTTACAATGGAAGCGAATGTTATATAGTCTTCGCTGTCCTTTTTTGTTAGATTCAGACATTTCCATCTTTTGTGGAATAATGAGGTATTTAGGCTAAAAAGTTCTGTTAACAGTTTTATGGCTTCCTTGAAGGTTAACTCATTTGTTTTCCTCTGTAGGATGTAGTCTACGAATTTAGTGTATTCGCATGACCCTAATTTTCTTACTTTTCTCGCATCTGACCAATTCCCGCAATCAAACTCATATAAATCTTCGTACCTTCTGAAGTAAGCTACGAAGGTTTTGTGTTCGTCCGGTGCATACGTGAAGTCTTCGATAGAGCTCTATATAGCATTTTGCGAAAGAACTGTGTCATTCTCGGAATTTTGCCCTTTATTTACCCGTAGCAATAATTCTTGTAGTTCAAGATGCTTCTGTTCTTTTTTCTGTTGCTGCTCAAATTGTATTTTTATAAGTTCCAATATGGTTGTCTTAAAGTCTTCCATATTTACCGTAATTATGTGTAAGTATTTTTCTTTTAGTTTAGACTTCAGGTCTTTGTTACTACTGTACAGTTGGTGTCCAAAAAGAAAATTTTCTCTCTCTTTTTTTTTTTTTTTAATGTTCGCGTATAACTTGTTTTTTTTGGGGTGGGGGGGGGTCTCACTACCAACGTCGCCTCTGTTACGGACGACCGATAGCAAAAAAGTTTTTTTGTAGATTCTCCACGTAGAACTTGTTTCTTGAGTATATTTTTTTTAGATTTTCCGCGTAGAGTTTGTTTCTTCAGTTTCCTCAGTATACTTTTTTAGGATTTCTCCTCGTATAGATTGTTTCTTCAGTCCTCGTCGCCACTGTTATGGTCCAATATCCTCGCACCACGGTTATGGTCCAAGGTAGAACCAAGGAAGAACACGAACACAAGAGTAGTAAATAACAAAGATATATTACAACAGAAATATAATACATGAAGTTGAAGGTGTTAGTATTAACTGTCAGTCTGGTTTAGAGTGAACTAATATGTCTTGACTCGTTAGGTCTCAACTCCTTCCTCCTCTCTCTCTCTCTCTCTCTCTCTCAGAGTCAGGAAGAGTCAATTATCGTTATAGGTAAGTTCTCATAACCCAATTCTTCCCAGAGAATCGAGATATGTGCAATAGACCAGATGACCGACTAAAAGCAATTTTCTGATTGTGTGAACAAGTCAAGAACAAGTCAGATGTTGACAGCCTTCGGCAACCAATGCCTGGAGCTGACATGAGAAGAATTGGGTTAAACTAAATGAATTCATTTTGCGGAATGTCGGAATGAAAAACAATAAATTGAACACCTGCGGAATGGTGACCTTTGACTGGCCAAATTGTCACCATAATGGAAGTTGCAAAAATTTCCCTGGGAAAGTGTTTCTTGGATCAAAGACGAGAAAGCCAATTGTGGTGTCAATTCACTTATGAGATAAGAGCATCTGAAATCATTTTTTTATTAATCTCCGACCGAATGCTACAGGTGACAGGCGCAGAAGAGCGATCAAGGAAGGACTAGGTGCTGCCTGCACCCACCGAAGGATAGCAGACACAGAAGAGACATTAAAGAGGTTGCAGGGGCTGCTCACGTCCACTGAAAAGCAATGGTGGAAGGTGGTAATAAGAGAGAGTAGAAGCAGCCAGGCGGAGCGATGCCTTCAACCATCCCTCACTAGAGAGGGAGAATTCCCCAAAATTATGAATTAATTTAATTTTTCAAGACCCAAAGCAATAAACTTTTGTTGGAAATAAGGGGATTCACCGAAAACCAGCCTAAATCTTGCCCCACACCGGTTTCTAATTGGAGTCCATAAAAATGAATGCGCGAAAGCCATTCAGACAATCAGAGTTGCGAGTTGACAGTTGAGAGCTGAGAAGGGAAACGGTGGAGATTCCACATTTCCTGTCGAACACAAGAACCTCCGACTTCAGCCTTGAGTCAAACTTACTAAAGCAGTAAAACAAATTGCGCTAACTCTGCAAGCCAAAACTTACCAGCTTACAGGAAGTGTTGCGTCCGATTTAGGAAAAGGTTGGGTCGACAAATACCTGTATGCGAACACAACTGCTAACGAACCATTGTACGCAGTATTGATTTATAAATAGTAGTTATTTTTATATATATATTTTGAGTGCTGTTTTTTCTCCAATTTTATTGTACGACTTCGCTCGACTTGAACCAGCCCAACACGAAGATACCTTCGACGAATCGATCTTGACCTCCTTATAATAAAAATAATGACAATGTAGGGTAAGGCATGTCAGGATCGAAGAGATCACACCATTGATCAAACCATGATCCACCCCGGGCTGGCCACGACAAAAGGTTACATTTGTTGCCGTTTGTTGTGAACTAGGATCGAACTTGAAGTGTTACATTCATGTCATGCTTTTAACTATTTCGGTTTTGAGAACGCAATTTTCCCCAATGTTTAGATAGGTCTGATCTAATAAATATTGATTCCATTTATATTATATTTCTTTTATTTCAAGGATACCTATATGATATTAATTTTATAATTATTTTTTACTATTCTGAAGCCTGTATCTTCAGTTATACACTGTTGAAATTGGCTTCTTGTCCAAATAGCACATGAGAATGGTCACAACTCCATTGCTACTTGAGTTACCAAGATTCCGATCAATCGGCTGGTCAGATCAAGCCCTAACGCCTATAGAGATACCAAATTATTGAATACTGTTGTGAGACCGATACTTCCCTACATAATGGACTCCCCCAGTACTATATTATTATGCGAATCATAGGAGTAGTAGCTCCAGTAATGCGCAGCCGCGTACGATACCAATATCGGACACCACTGGATAGTAAGCTCTATTTACACTATTCTTTGTAACTTTTCTGTTTAATATATCTTTCTTACCTCTAACCCGTATTCCGTGTTTTCCTTCCGTGGCCCCTACTTCGGGTCCACATCAAATACTTTAGGGAAAACTTTACCCAAATTAACTATTGGATGAATAACAACTCAATCTAGGCGTCAGTAGACGATGGCTGAGGGTCAATCGGTTCGTAGAGACATTTAAGCATGGACATAACTATTAACCCTTCAATTTGTTCACCGAAAATTTGGATAGTGTAACAAATGTAGTGACTGGTGCTCCGGGTCTCTCACGAATATGAGTATACTGGTTTGTGTAGCCCTGACCTGTCAAGGCGATTGGGTTTCCCCCTTGACAAATCCCAACGTTAAATTCTGAGGTGGGTGGGACGTACAGGTAGTAAAATTTAATTCATAAAAATTGTGAAGCAAAATTTTAAAAAAAACAAGCGATGCCTTTCAGATTCGGATTCTGAAAAAATCATGACGGACTTTCCGAGATTTTTTGTGCTGGAGTACTTGGAGAAACCTCTTTTGTCGAGATTGTTTGCTTTCTTGAATGAGAAAGTCTTGTCCAGTTGGATTAATCCGAAATCAGAAAGATGCGAGACGGCAATTTGATGGTGAAACCAGAAAACACAGGGAATCTATAATGAAAATGAAGACCTTTCACAATATGAATATCAACACTTTCCCTCACACAAGACTGAATACTTCAAAGGGAGTGATTAGAAGTAAAGTGTTCTCTCTGGCCACACCAGAAGAAATTTCAATTGCCTAGGGAAGCCAAAAAATCTGATTACCGAAGGATCTCTGTTAGAAGAAATGGTGAAAAATTATTTACGGATACATACATCCTTACGTTTAACTCATCTAAAATTCCACCTAAAATCAAAATAGGCTACAATGTTGAGCCAGACGATCTTAGGTCCTTGGGTGAGCCCCCTCTGAGACTATGTCATTGAGTTGACAGCTTGTATCGTTCCTGAAAAGCTTGTGTTTGTAGAATCGTCCGTATTTTTCCACTCAACCCGTTTAAAGGCGGAATTTTCCATAAGAGCTAGTTTCGACCAATCAACACCACACATTGCGAAACTCGGCTTATTATTGGTCGAGACGCCCCAGGATAAATTTCGGCGGGAATGCGCTGGGAGCCGATCTAATTTTCGCAGAGTAAATAAAAGGACGAATCTTAGTCCGATTCACTAGTCAGCAATTCACTCTCAGAGAGATTTCTACAGAGATCCACGCGTGTCTACATCTTGACTTAAAGGACTTTTCGCGCGTCAACACCTGACTCAACCTTCAACCTCTTTCTCTCTCTCTCTCTGAAATCTTAGTACGTTTCTAAAAAGGTGTTATTCTACACTACCAAACAGAAATTATTACTAAAGCAAATATATATAAAAAATACGGTCCAAGGTGAATAACTCTGCCAAAACAAAAACATACAAAATTCAGCAAAAAAATCTCGCAACTACAATACTTTAAAATTTATCTCTCGATAAATTTTCCTCAAATTTTTATGTGAACACTTTTCCTAAACAAAGGAACATTCATGAACTTTGATTTCATAAAATACTTCATTCAACTTTTGTTCAACAATTCAGTTATTTCGACTGAAACACAACTTTTTCCAAAATTGTATTGTAATTTATTTGTACATAAATATTCAATGTTTGTTTCTAATTGAATTCACGGCTACCTTTGTTTCTTCGTTCAATATTGCCTTTGAGATTTATTCCTTTTGTATGTCTACGCTAAATTGTTGTGATTAATATGAAGAACATGCTTTTCACGTTTATTACCACAAACCTAAAACCCTTCTGATTACACACTAATTCATAGCAATCCCAACATGTTCATTGATTGTGCATATGCATGTGACAATGTGTCACTCTCGTATTTTGAGGTGAAATGGATGGTGTTTTTTACGCTGCTGGCCATGGCTAGAATGGTAATTTGGATTATGGGAATGAAGGAAATTTTTGCGACGTGATTGCTATTCTCATTAGGTTCTGATCAGATTCTTTGAGCATCAGCTCAGGATGAAGATTAGAACTGATAAAAAAACCGTTGGTATCAACAGATTACAGTGAAAGGTGGCTGTGGCAAGACTGGTTTGTGTGAATGGGGATAGCCTTGATTTTCTTTTTAAGTCCCCCTAAGTTTCTAAAGGGTGTTTTCCTGAGGAGCAATCCCTTGGTTAAGATAGACTCTTCTTGTGTACCTAGTTAATGTGAGTGAGTGTCGTTCCCGGCTTGTGTCCACCTTCTCCCTTTGATTCAAATTGAGATTCCCAACCTCCCCAGTTTGTTTTGGTCTGCACTTTTCATCTCGACTGGGTCAGTTTTTTAAATTTTCTAAAGCCCCAATTTTTTTTATCCTTCCCCCTCCCTTAGAGAGAGAGAGAGAGAGAGAGAGAGAGAGAGAGAGAGAGAGAGAGATCTTGATTTTGTCAGAAGGCAGAATACAACTCTTATTTTTGAGGGGTGAACAGGCTTTACTAACATCTTTCTTTTTTCAATTTGTTTTCAGAGTCATCACCCACTCCCATCATTTCATAATATTGATGGAATTTTTATACATTTGTACATATTGATATTTTAAGTCATGGGATGTTTTTCAGTGTGTGAGGTATTTTCGTATATGTAGGAATGAATGGTGACAGATAGATTCTTATGGTGAATGAGTAAATTGTAACAAATTAATGGGTCATGAATCTGATTAGCTAGGTATAAGAGAGTTAGTGTTGACCAGCCTTGACCAATCTCTCACCTTTTTTCGGCCTTGTGCCACAATTACTGTATTCAATCAGTATTAAATCGTAGATATAGCATCAATGGAGCAAGGATATCAAGGATTTTGGAATGAATCAATGCTAGCTGGCTACTGTTGAATGTCATACAGAGATGAACCTGAGAATAAGCACCAGAGAAAGTCTAAATCCCAAAGATTTCAAGTTGTAATTCAATAGAGAGTATTATAACCTCATTTTGCACACAATAGTTTTGACTTTGTACAATAAATGGCCATGAATATGTTATATCTTATATTTATTATATACCATAAAAGTACATGAATTTACATACCCAAACATGAAAATTGCAGGTATCAGTAACATAAAAATGTGACCTGATAGAGAAAAAAACACTTCAGATTTGTAATCAGCTTGAAAAATTGACTGAGAAAAGTATTCTTTTAACTCTGATGATTAAAAAAATTTCATTTTGTTATCTAGTCATCGAGTACAACTGCTAAATAAAAATGTTTGTTGCAAACTTTTGATAACATTGTTTTAGGTCAAATGATGTCTGCTGAATTTGATCCTGTTACTATTTATAAGAAATGTGAATTCATACGACTTATAAATTTACATATTATGACATCCCCCCATCCCCAGAAATGGCTAAAGTAAGTATTAGCCAAAACACCGAGAAAAACAAATATTGTAGACAATTTCTCCACACACACTGTCCTAAAAAAGCTCTTGTAAGGACATGAGAAAAATTAATTAAAAAACTCACAAGAAATTTATTGTTTGTTATTTTTAATGAAATATACATAAAAGAAAGATTACTTGCTGAATATATGATATATACAAAAAGCCCAGAACATTTACTTGTGTCCTGGATTCTAAACAAATAGCAGGATGGAAGGAAAATCATTCTCACGGATCAATTTTGAATTTGGCCATATGAAATTAGAAAAATTGCTAAATAACTTTTGCCATAAAGAGTATTTTTTCCATTTTTGTGTAATTATTTCCTCCAAAATTAGGAAAAAATAAAATGAAATACAATAAAACTTTCATATATGACTTTTGATGGTTTAAAGCTACAGTAACTTGTAGAGTTTAGGATTTTAAGATTCAATTTTTTAGGCAATGTTTTAGATAGTTAAAATCTGTATATGATGGGCATGTTTAGGAGCAACTCTTAGCTTCAAACATGAAGATATTCTCCAGTTGTAAATCAGCAAACAATAAAGATGTAAAATATAGGAGAGGTTAAAAAAGTAAGGTACACATAAGAAAAGATTATAATCATAGATTAAATGAATATAAAGGATAGCGATTCCATATCATCAGAGTAGCAAAATTGATGATACATAATAACTTGAAGGACTAGTTGTACTAAAATCTGAGGTAAGACCTGTAATGACCAACATGACAAGAAACAAAACAGCAGAACCAGATGTGATTATAAAAATTTTGGGATCAATAAGATTACTGAAATAATAAATAAAATATATGATAATAGTAAAATACTAGAAAACTTCAATAGATCTATCATTATAGTGATGCCAAAGAAGCCAGGTGCAAATGAATATGAATTCCATCAGGCAATTAGGAACATAATTAAACTTATAATGATTCTAATGAACAGAGCTTGTAGCAAAACAAATGGAAATAAGACACGAACTGTGTGGCTTTATTGAAAACAGTGGAACACGAAATGCTATTATTATGATCAGAATGCAAGCAGAGAGGGCAATATAAATGCAAAATGACCAATATCTATGTTTTATAACTTACACAAAAGTGTACAACACAAGATACAACACAAAGATATACTTGAAATACTAGAAATTTTGCATGACAAACACATTTGAGTAATCCATGGATTTTACTGGGAACAAACAGCCTGCATTTGGACCAACAACAAAATCAGTGAATATACAAAAATAAAGGAGTAAAACAAAGATGTGATTTATTCAACCTATATAGTGAGATGAGAACAAGAAAATCTAGCAGGATTTATTATTGGTGGACATAATCTTAACGTGGACGACACCGTGTTGATGACAGAAAGAAAATTGAAAGAACTTTTGACAAGGTAGTAAGAGAAAGCAAGAAGAAAGGGCTATTAACTGTAAGAAAACAGAATGCATGGTTGTCAGCAAAAGAGACAGCCCAATATATGGGCTACACATTAGGATGTCAAATACAGAAATTCAACTATCTGGGTAGTGTAGTAACAGACAATGGAAAATGTGACACAGAAATACAAAGATGCATAGAAATAAAAAAAGACTAAAACACTAAGAAATAGAAACATATTGTTAAAAACACATGCCAAACTAATGAGTAATATCTAATCTCCTATTTAGCAGTGGATTCTGGACAATTTCCTCATAGATGAAGAGGAATTTGATGCAACAGAATGTGGTTCTACCAATGAATGCTAAGAATACCAAGGACAGCCATTATTTCTGGGACACATAATGAAGAAAGAAAGCCTAGCGAACATACTGAAGGCAAAAGAACCAGGGAAACAGTGAGTAATCTACTTAGCCAGCTTGTGTGAATGGATGGTAGAATAAAGACAAAGATGGATGGTAAAGGGTCAAAAATTACTTAGAGCAATAAAAGACAGGAAGTTGTAGATACCCATGATTGCCCATGTACTGTAAAAAGCTGGGTTATAAATTAAGAAGCAAAATAGCAAAATGGCAGTTTATTAATGCTAATAAAAACAGATTTTTTTCCATTTCTTAACAATTTAGAATATTTAATTTAATATTGAATTTTTAGTAAAGAATATTAGAATATTGAATTTAATATTGAATTTTTAGTAAAGTTATACCTTTTCAAGTCAAATATATTTGAAGCTATTGTGTATGAAAAGTTTAGTACAAGCTTACTTTCATTAAAGCATGATGTTCAGGACCTCCAAGATAAATTTTGCAAGGTGATACAAAACCACTTTGGAGCCCTGAGAGAGACAAAGATTTTTTGCAAAACTGAGGATTTGATGTCCAGTAAATTTACATGAAAACTGTCATAAATGCTTTATTTCCATGATCAGATATAACATAATGTAACAAACATATTCAATTTATGCAGCAACAGAAATTAATATTTATGGTTACATTCACTAATCGCCTTTTAGGTTTTGTTATAGCGAAATGCTTTTTAAACCTTCATAATAATTTCTTTCAAAGGAAAATACTTTTCTTTAAAAACAAAAACAAATTTAGCATTTAAATTGAATACTAATTAAAATGTGCTTTTCTGGCTTTTTTCTTTTTGCAAAATTTCTAATAAAACTATCACAATCAATTTGTCTGGCAATGCCCTCAAGTAGACCTCAAATAGTTTTTGATAAGTTTGAGTTCACTAAAAGATCTTTGAGTTGATTCTACTGTAGTTGGAATTGTCAACAATATTTTCAAACTAATATAAACATTTGGAAATATTTCAAACAATTTGTAGTCTGTTAACAAATTTAATAATTCTAGAGATTTCAGTTCTGGTTTTCCAAAATTATCTTTATGCATTGTGAGCAAAGGTTGCATTTCTTCTGAAAAATGTTCACCATTAAAATCTCCAGGGTATTAGTGTGCTAAGGTTTTTGCTTTCTTTGCTTTCTTTGCTTTCTTTGCTTTCTTTGCTAGCTCAATTTCAGACATTTTGGGATATTTCCATAAAAAAACAAAATTTTCAGCCAACTTCTTAACAGCATTAAAATGTAAGGTGAACAACATTATCAATCAAAACATAAAACACAGTTCTTCTGAAATAGGACTCTTGGGGAATCATCTGTGCCAGTAATTTCTTGCATCATTGTGCATCCTTGTTCTCTTCTGACCTATACCTCTCAAGCTCTCTTTAAGCCAATTGATTGGCTATTTCCTACATAACTTGTAATTACACTAGCTCTTCTTTTTAGTATGTCATTCTCACATTCTGAAGAGTCTGGATTTAACATTTTCTTCTATTTCTTCCAAAATAGAGGAGAGCCTAGTCCCATGTAAAAAAGTGTCTGCTGTCCTCTTTTCTGCTTTGCCTCTCATGCAATCCGTTCCTGTCATTTCTGACACCCTGATTTGTAAGGATACATTCTCAATGGGTGGTTTCAAACAGAACCTGGAAGAAACAAATAAAAATAATATAAATCAACGGACAGTCCTATTTATATTATAAATATGACAAAATATCCAGATATTTAAGTTCAACACAAAGCCTGTACCAGCTGTATGGCTAATACATGTAAATATTAAAGTAATCAAACATACATTGAAGCACATGATGATGCAAAAATTCTGGTGTGCACTAGTCACATCATTACACTAATTTATGCATCTACCTGGAGGTAAATATTCTTGGTGTTATCATATGTTTATGCAACTAGGCCTACAATAATTAATAATAAATACTAATAAAAAGAAGTAAGTGTGGTTTGATAAGTATAGTGGTGTTTCAGTATGTGAATGTAAGTGTGTTGGGCTGGGGGTAGTAGAAAGTGCTTGTTCTTGAGGGGAAATGGGTGTTGTATGGTTGCTGTGGGTCCAATCTTAGTTCTTAGTACTGACTGGACTCACTTCTCATGATGTTACACTGTAATAAGGAAACATTTAACATCATAGATATTCACACACAAAAATAAATTCAAAGCATGCCATTTGATAAAAAAATAAAACATTTAAGTTTTAGAAAAATACAATAATCTTATTTGTCAAGGTAGTGAATGTAAAATTGTTTTTGTTTTGTTTCAATGTTCACAAATGACTTACATGTTCTGTGAAGGAAAAATTATTATTCCTTCTTTTTTAAACAAAGTTCAATGAAACAGAAGGAGAAAGATAAAAATAATAAGAGTTCTGTAATATGCAGGGAAAAATAATATCCAAAGGTCAAATTTTGTAGGTAAGTAAAATTAATGTAAGCATCTGTGAACTTGGATGAATCAAAGTGTCTGACTTCTAACTGATGGTTCAAGAATTCAGCTTTTATTCAAAAAAAGTTGCTGGCTCAAAAGATTGCTGACTTTTTTAAAACTTGTGATTAGCTCATTACTGTTAATATTTTCAAAGCAAATTATTTTATATTTTATGCATGGATCCACTTATGAAGAGACAAGTTTTTGACATATTTCTATTCTTAAAGTGGGAATTTCCATCAATGAATCACTACATATATAAAGAGTGTAGAATACTATAAAACATATAATTTAATGATTTTAAAGTAATTTATATTCATTCTTTATTTAGTTTACCTTACAGTGATATATTTAATAATAATAATACAATATTAGAGATATTTACAAGAACTTATTTATTTACAAGATAATTACTTCTTTAGCTTACTGAACTTACTATTTCCTGGTATCAATAAAATATTTTTCCTAAAATAAATTTTGAAAATTTACCCTAAATGCTACAAAAAGGTTATTCTTTTATTTTATTTAATTTTATGTTTCTTTTTTCCTAAAAAACTTAATAAATCAAAGTTGGTAATGCCAAAGTATCATTAATGCATGGAAATACAGTAATTAAGAATTTTCTTCTAAATAAAGATGTTTGATGATATCCTATACCTCTTTAGTTGTCTTTATCAACCATAATTATTATAGCACTAACATCATAAGTGTTCTTTCATCATTCTTATAGAGAAACTGGCTTGGCACATATGTTTGGTCTACAGGTCAGTGGTAATCAGCTAAAAGAACCAGAATGATCATTTATTTACAATGCAAATTTTAAAAAATAGTTATTGTTTAAGTAACCCTTCAAATGTAAAACTGTTCTAGGGAGATTGTGGGGCTATAGTTAAATATCAGTATCAAAGAGATATTAATATTACATAGGAACTGGATTAATGATAATTTACACTATTTACATTGTTTGGATTGTTCTCATTTTTATTGTCGTATGCACATTTCGTCCGTTGTACGCACCGGCCTTCTTCAGGTGATTGGAATTTTGAACCAAACCCTTTATTTTGTTGGGGATGTGGAGAGTGTGAGAAATGTATCAGAAGGTTTGAATGGTCAGAAGGCTTAAAATTGTGTGTGTTCAATAATCTTCCATCCACAACAATTAATAGAAGACAGAAAATAATGATTCAAAACATAACAATTGAATTTATTAGTGTTTGATGTACATGCATATAAACTGAAAGGTTTGAAAGAGTTATGTCTCTTAGATTTGGAGATATTTGTACCGGAGCTCATAAAGGTAGAATTAATTATTAAACTGTAGTTTATAAAAATGAGTATGTGTTGAATGTTTGGAATTGTGTATTGTACAAGTTGGTAAGAGTTCAGAATTGTACTTGCGTGATTGTTGTAAAGTTCTTTTACGTCTAACTGTATTAGTCAAGACGGGAGTTCTTTAAGGGTTACATTTTGGCAGCAGAGATGAGATGCACGAGTGAGTAAAAAAAGAGCGAGAATTACTCGTGTTTGGTTTTTATAGTATGTTGTATCACGTGACAGGATCAACTTTAGTTGGTGCGAAACAGACTTGTCGCGTGCAGGCGACTTGATTGGTCGAAACTGACCAATCAGCGAGCTAGATTGGAGGAGATTAACCAATGAGTGCTCATTGTATAATTTTTAAGTATGATGGTGGGGATAATCACAACAGGAAGAGTGCACTTCCCAGCGGGGGTAACTGGCAGACATGGAGGATTCCACAATTTCATTCACCTGGGTAGATCACTTGAAGAAGGCCAGAGTGTACAATGACCAAAACGTGAATATGATAACAAAGATGAGGACCATAGTCCAAACAATGTAAATAGTGTAGTTACAATATTTCATCTCAGAAATATAGACAGATATTGGATTAATGATGTAACAGTTTAAATTTGCCTTGTTTTTTTAATCATTTCACCCAAGCAAGGCATATTAATGATTTATCTTAATGATTAGATTCTTTGTTCCTGTAGTGTGTAGGAGTTAGAGAACCTCCTATGGATGTTCATTGTCAGCATCATCTTATTTGGGAAATTCTGTTTTATAATAATCAGTTTCTGTACTTATGAAATCAATACATAAATATGTCGTATTTCAAAGATATTTTAAAAGTTTGACATGTACGTTCATATAAAGAATTCATTAAATTGTGAAAGTATTATTTGTGTAATTAATATTTTAAACTTCTGCAAAATGATTATTGAACTTTGAAAAGATAAAATCAGTTTAGGTAACTGGATTTTCAATAAATGTGAATTAATTAGTTAATTATTTTCTTATTATCTAATGGAGGAGTAACCTCCCTATTCCTGAGTAATGCTTTTCATAATATTGTAAAATTTATCAGTAAAGAGAAAGACTAAAGAGACTATCAAAGAAAAAACAAGATTAACAAAATAGGCAATAGTTTATTATCACCTCTAAAATGAAAACGTTTTTTTTACCACTACATTACTACACACAAGTCAGTTAGGACATTTTCTTACCCTAACAAAGCGTACTTTATGATTTTTCTTGCATGACAAAACGTGGGGGTAGTCGTGTTTAAAAAATGTACACTAAATTTTAAGTAAAAAAAAATTAGCAAATATACGCAAAATTTTTATCATTTAAAAGTAATAAAAACAGTTATGTTCAGATTTAAATGTCTCTCTAGTTTGATGAAGATTCAATTAAGTAACAAATAAATAATAAATTCATTAAAGAAAAAGTTGAACAAGTCACTAAGTTAAGTGGTCAGACAGTATTTAAAATTTTTATTGTTATCGACCAATCGCGCACAAGTAGTGTCACTGTTTCACATTTCAAAAATTATCTGTTAGTTAACTTAAAAAAAATAAACTTCAACAACTGATGTATCTTTTTTTCGTTAACCTTTAGAAAAGCAGTCGTTGTCATCAATTATTTCGTGTTAAAGATCCCACACAAAAAATTGCACTTAGATAATGTTTTTATTGGTTTCATTTTTTTTTTAGCCGTTTCCGACTAATTTCTTTTCTTTCCATAAAAAAAAGTAATGTGAAAAAAATCAAAATGGCAACATGAATCAGTGTTAAAAAAAAAAAAAATAACTATAAAAGTTTAAATTATAAAATAATAATAAAAACAACTGTTAAAAAAATTAACTAAATAAATGAAGCCGAACTATAAGCAGTGAGATGATAGTAAAAAGAAAAAACAAACTTCAGTTTTCATGAGCTCAATTCTTAAACTCGCATACTGTGCCAAAAAATTAACGTGTAACGAGACTTTTCTGGAAGAAAAGCACATAACGAAAGTAAATAAGAACATTTTCACGAGAAAAAGAAACCGAATAGGTAATGGAAAAGAAATGTTATTTCTTCAAAGAGAAACTTTTATTTAAAAACACCACTGTAGGTAAAAAAAAAAAAAACTAATGCAAAAAATGTCTTAATTCCTTTATTTAAAAAAAATGCGATAAATTCGTTTAGTAGTAAAATTATAATGTGATATTAAATATTATAGAACTTTAAAACACCTGACTCAATACGCCAATCAAGTAAAAATAAAATGTTATAGGATAGATTGTCAAATCTAAAAATGTATCTTCTAAGTCTACGTGGAATGAAGTGACAATATGATTTCCAGTGGCGCGAAAACATAAACTGGCCGGCAACATAAGAAAAAAATTCTGCTTCCGACATTAATAACTAAAACTAACTTTTTCCTTTAAAAGACAGCGTAATTTAAAAGCGGGAACGTAATACTGGTTTCTTAACGTAAAAAAGTGAATAACAACAATTATTAATATATTATTTTTAGTGATAATTACTTAATAAAGAATTGGTGGGGGGTTGAAAAGAGAAAAATAAAAAGATGAGAGCGAAAAATAGTAAAATTTAAGGAGCGGGCAGAGTACAACACAGGTTAACAGGGAGTGAGTAATCAGCCGATACTAGGCGCGTAACAAGTGGCTAAAATTTCAGGAAGTTAAGAAACGGCCATAAATTTCAACCAATCACAGAAGTCGTCTTGGACTGCAATGTCTTGTTGTGAGAGAACTCGTCTTATCCGTCAAGTTTTGTAGGTATCCCCACATGGGGGTTTAACCCAAGATTTCTCTAATGCGGTTGATGTTGTAGTTGTATAGTGTGCAATAATAATAGTCATTGTTTTAGCTAACTGTTTATTGTTGTTAGAAGGATAAGGCCTGAACTATAATCTTGGATATTCGAAAGCGTTCAAAGCATCACACCCGCCATGAATCTGATTACTGTGTTAGAGAAAACGGTATCAACTGGTAAGGAAATTATCAATTACACCCCTTCACTTTTATTTTAATAACTTGTCAGACTTTTTGTCATTAATTTCATAAAACCAAAAGCTTACTTTAAAAATTGAATTAATTTTATTGCCGATTAATCGTCTCGTTTTCTCTCTCATATATGCCGGTTATTATTGCTCCTACTTTCTGTTCTTTACCACTATAATTAAGGTTCGTGTAAGAAAAAGTTTTACCATACTTTTTTAATTATCGTTTTCATTGTTTTGTGGTACTTCAGATACAAGTGAACTCGAGGCTGCCCAGCAGTTTCTAGAACAGGCCGCCCAACAGAATCTGGTGAGTAAGAAAAAAAAAAAGAGAAAAAAAAAAAATATTGCAAATCCTGGCATGTGCGGTGCCTTTTCAATATGGCGGCGAAGGACGTGTGATTTTTCGAGGCAGTGGCAGCTGAGGACAGGGTGAAATAAAAATGGAAAAAAAACATCTATCCCATCAGAAAATGTGTATATAACACCAGATTGTTGTGCAATGTCTTGATAAAACTGTTAGATGTTTTTCCCCTAAAATATTTACGTCTCCATTATTTGTTAATGTTTTTATTCAAACTTTATTTTAATTCTAGTACCTGGGTGTGGATTTTGATATTTACAAAGAACTTCTTAAAACAAATGAGGATTATTAAGAGTGTGGAGAGTATTAATCTTCAATGTTTCTTTTTAATCCGAAACAGAATTTAAGTTAGACCTTTTAATTTCATATAGTTGGTGGGGATCATGAATTAACTCATAAAACCCGCGCATTCTTTTTTTTTTTTTTTTTTTTTTTCCTCGAAAAATGTCGAAGATTGCTTGGTTGTTTATCTTAAGAATTTTATTATTAGTCACTTTGTAATATGTATGATTAATTTACTCTATCATAGTGGCGATTAATTGCTTAAGTACACTTTTGGTATAGCCGTTTCATTTGTAGCTCATTATTTCTCCCCAGACGTAATACGACAGTTTCTTGTTACAAATAGGTAGTAGTAGTAGTAGTAAGAATTAGTTGTCTATTGCAGCTAGGACGATCCAGATCTGGTCTAAAGTGGTTCCTTACTAATAAATCGTTTTATCTCATTTTTAATCTTTTCACTTGATTGGGAAGAGACACTAAACTAATTTTGTTAGGCTAGACAACTCCCCCCCCCCAAGGGTTTTTTTATAAACTTAATGTGTTTATTTTCAAATGAAATTATTTGAATCTGAATTCTCTTGTCAAATCAACCGTTGAGGCTCGTTACTAGTTTTAATTTGTAGATCGTTGCGTCTTCAAGTTGACTTAGGTATTTAAAAACAAATGTCAATTTTAAATTTATTGATATACTGTGCTCACTTCGTATCGTTACTTATTCTATTCACGATCGAATAACACTGTACATACTAGGTAATCTGTATAACATCGCCAGTTTTTATTTGCTCTTTAAGTTTAAAGCAAACTTAATTTTTGTCTCCAATAAACCGTTTCTTGAAAGTATCACGTGGAGGGGGGATTCGATGTACTGTTATAGTCCATCCATAAAGAATGAGCGGGGTGTTTCGTTTCTATTACGAAACGAGTATATTACATTTCGTAAGAAATAAGCTAATTTTAAGTTGTTCTGGGTGTGTCTGAAAACCAGTTATTTAAAATAACTTAAGTTAAATGTGCTAGTCTTATCTTATAACAGCTTATTTTATTGGGATTTTAGTATTAATTTTGAGGTTTGTTTTGTTTTTTAACAATTTTCTACTTCATTGTGTATGTGTAGGAATCATAAAATGAACCGATAAGTTTATTTTGGACATCTTTTACATTGTTGCGATCTGAGATATTTGTTCTTATGTAGTATGAACGACTACTGACCTTACAATACAGTTATTAGTCACTTTAGTTAGCTTTTAGTTTTATTTAGAAGACTTGTATTGCTCTCTGTAATACAATTAGTAAGTAACGGCCGTTTCGCTTAGAATTAAACTATTTGAACCATTGTTAACTTGGTCTTTTATAAACACTAAATAGAAAACCCTAAAATTAAATCATTAATAACCGAAATCAATTTTGGACAAAGAAAATCCTCATTACATCTCTCAAAGTAATTACTTTCTGTAATTTGGAAATATTTACTTATGACAAATCTGATTTTTTTATCTCCTTGTTAGAATCAAAATGAAAGACAGCATTAATGCTTTACTACTCGGCGATTTTACTTGTTTTTTGTTTTATTAAATATTTTCTTAATGATACATTTTTAGATGAAATGCCATGCTAACTCCTACCCACTTCCTGTCAGCTTCCCAGTTTTGTGAAACATTTTAGGTCCAAACAGGAAAATACTTGTCATTAAATACATATTAACAAAACTGCATTCTTATGTTGAAGTATTTTTTTCCTATCACTATTATCACCCAAATGAATTAAGACAGGAGTTTAGTAAAATAATTTGCAATAATTCAATATAATTAACTCCATTGTAAATGTTTCAGCTGACCTAATAGTAACTTTAGACTAAAGAATAACTCTAGAGTCTAAAAAGGTTTAGTTTTCTTGAGTCTGGAAGCATTTGGTGGGGATTTCTTTTGTATTGGGTAGTTTATTCTCAAATAAAAAAATTGTGTTGAATAGTGTAGCTTCAGTTATTTGATAACAGAAATTGTTATAGCGTAACATATTAACTTTAAAATTGATAACTTTTTTTCTAATATTTTCTCCAAAGCAATCTTGACTCCTTAAAACCAGAAATGATTTGGTTTTAATTTTTTTGATTTCTGATACCTCATTAAAACTTGAAAAAGCATTTTGTAAATACTTCCTCACATTAAGTACTACTTAATCCCCAAGCAGCTGATCATCAGAAATGGAAAACTTAATTTGACATATTGAACCTGTATTTTGTGACAGACAAATAGTTCTCAAATTATTGCTAATGCTTAAGTGATCAATGTATGACATTATTTGGTGTGAATAAGTCACTTTATTTACTTATTAAAGAAATTCTTTAGTTTTCTGTTAAGTAGTAAAAAAAAAAAAAATTGAAATAGAATTTTCTTATTTGAAGATATAATCTTCACATTAATTTAATATTTTCCTTAAGTTACAACTATTTTATGATTTTACATTTTACAGCCAGAACTCTTAAAAAAACTATCAGATATCCTGAAGCATGGAGGTAATAGTCCAGTGGCTCGAATGCAAGCTGGCCTTCAGCTTAAGAATGCCATATACTCCAAAGATCCAACAAATAGAGCAAATTACCAGCGACGGTGGCTACAGTTTAGGGAAGATGTGCGCATGTATATAAAGAAAAATGTGAGTGACTTGATAATTCTAAAAATATTTGTATATCTTTTCCTTTGTTTCTAATTGATTCTTGTGTGAATTTCTATTTAAATCTTTTGAGGTCCAAAAAAAATTTTGAAAATAGCTTTAAAGTAATATTTATTGTAAGCATGTTGAAAAACTTCAAATATAATTAATATGAATTTTATAACTCATTTTTATTTATTTTATTTTATTTTTTTAATTTTTTTTAAAATATTGCTTAAATTTATTTGAATTGCTTGAATCAATTATGTACATTTTAAAACTTGAATCTGATTCTCTTTTGCATTAGGTTTTGGAATCGCTGGGCACTGAAACAATACGTCCAAGCTCAGCTGCTCAATGTGTTGCATACATTGCTTGTGCTGAACTCCCTCACAATCTATGGCCAGAGCTCATCCCACTTCTCACACAGAATGTTACCAATATTAATAGCACAGAGCTAGTTAAAGAAGCAACTTTAGAATCTATTGGTTATATCTGTCAGGATATAGTAAGTGTGTGTTTTTTTGTTTGTTAAATATGCTTTTGGATTTTGGAGTTCAGAATATGTTGAACATGCATTATGAAATGCTGAAGCAAATCTGAAATGTATTTATCTAGAAAAAAAAAATCACTTTTTATGAAAAGGAAAAAAAAATACTGGTTGATATGCTTAGTCATTAAGCTAGGTTCCTCCTCCTCATCACTTTATAACTGGTAGTTATAGAGTTCTCTTTACATGGGATGACTTATTTCATCATGTATATATTTGCAAGCTATATGGCCATGCTCTCAGTGCTTGCCAAATTATTGTTAGATTCATTTGTGGAGTATAGTCTCAATTCAGTCATGCCATCTATAACCAAACCAAGAAATAAGAACTAACTTTTGTTTAGTTGGTACATTATACATGAGAAGTCTTGTTTTATTAAAATTAGGGGGAGCTGGTAAGTTGAACATAGGCATATATTGGGATAAATGCAATAAATTTAGGTGCCTCCATAAAAACAGAAGTAATGATACCTAAGGTTTAAAATTCATTTTTTAAAATGAAGAAAAATCTTTCTTGAAGCTTTTAATTTTAATTTCAACTTAATGGATTAAATTTAACATTTTCAATAAGCAAAATACTTTAATATTTGAAGAACTAATTTAAATTGACTGGAAGAAGTCCCTGCTAAAATAGCCGATTAGCACATTTTTTCTTTGTTAAATCTTCTGAAAATAAAATATACTTTTCTGAAACTTTTAAGGGATATTAGCTGATTTTAAAGTCAAATTAATCTGATTTGAAACAAACTTTAAAGTTTTTGAATACATAGTGATCTTAAAAATTTAGGAAAATGTTTACAATCTAGTGTTTATTGAATTTTAGAAATTTCAGCTTTTAAATTTAATAGTTATTGCTCTTATTTTCTGATATGTATGGTTGACTACTTACAAAAAACAAAATCTTTTAAAAATCTTGTTGGATTTGTTAAGCTTTTCCATTTATGATTAGTAAATATAGTTTACACTTAATATAATCTAAAAGGCATATTTAAAAAAAAAAAAATCAGTTTTTGTAAAAATTCATTTAGTGAAAAAGATTTTGTCCTTAATATTATTTGTAAAAGCTATTAAAACTTTTCTGATGCATTTTTTTTTTTTTTTTTTTTTTTTTTTTACAATTCAGGCCAATGTAAATGTTATTTGTTTGACAAAAACAAGTAGATGATTTAAATTCTCCAAGGAGTCCTGCTTTTAACTAATATAAATATATGTATGTTCAATACTTTGCTAAGAGAGAGCATACTCATGAAAAAAGGCCCCAAAATTAAACAATTTTATCCTCTAAATTAGGCATGTTCATGAGATCGGTAAAAAATAGCATACCATGAATAAAAAGGCCTTAAACTTGATGAAAATAATTTTTATTGTTTAAATGTTAATGTTATTATAAAGAGGAAAGATCAAAGTATTTTTGAATATTTTTCTACATTTTTAATAATTTTTTAGCACGTCCAAAATTTTCATTAAAAATCTTGAACTTTTTTGAATCAGAAAAATTGACAGAAATCAATCATCGGCTGTTTTTCTAACTTTTGTTTACAAAAGTGAATGCCGCCGTTTAAAATTCATTTAAAAAATCAATTAAAATTTTTTTTTTTTTTTTTTTTTTTTAGAATTTTAGAATTTTAAGTAAATTAGAAATTATAAAGTTTATTTAATATGCTTTGAAACAAAGATTGCTTACTTTCTGCACTGAAAAAAATGTTCTTTCAATTGGGAGAAAGCCGGTCTTAACTATGGTGTTGATTGACGAGTGACATGTGCGTTATGTTACGTGAGAAAATTTATAGTACGGAAGGTCATAAGTGAGTTTTCCTTACATTAACAACTTATTTACCTCGTTATTTTTAGTTGGCATAGCATGAAAAAAAACTACCTTAAACTTGACAAAAGCAGAATTTTATCGCCAAAATGTTTGTTACTATTAAGAAGAAAGAACAAAATAATTTTTAATTATTTTTTTAATTTTTCTGTCTTTATTAGAATGTTTTAACTTTTGATTGAAAAATCTTGTTTCTTGTCATCACCGGAACTCTAGTAAATAACACGGCAAATTTGTTGTGCATTTTTTTCTTATGACACACATTAATTTTGAAAATCTTGCAAAAATAGAAATAATTGTCAAATTTTAATGAAACTTTCAGAAACTATTCAGGAATGCTAGACATTTTTTCTACAAAATCACCTACACTTTTTATTTTATTTTTCATAGCCAAGTAAGAACAGGGGTTTAGAAATTCAATGCAATCGTTATCAGACGTTCATGATTTTTTTTTTTTTAAGTAAAACTTCTCCACGTGTTTCGCCAATCGTAAATGTAAAAATGTAAAGGCCGTTAAGTGCCGTACAACATTTTTATACAAAATCAGGTCGTGATGTTTTTATTGTATCATGTTTCTTCCGTGCCTTTGTACCTTTGATTTATAGCGATTTTGATGACTGATAGGGCAAGGAACAGTAAGATTATTCCCATTGGTGGTTCATTGGTTGTAAAAACCTTGTGCTTTTTATAATCTGTATAGATACATGTACTTAAAAAAACAATTGAATAAAGGATTGAAGCATCCTACTAATTTTACAATATTTAACTTTATGTAAAAATAATAAAATAATTTTTTAAATTCTTTTAAAAACTCATTTTTCATTGAAAACGTTTTTTGCCTTCAGACAATATTATGCATATTGATAAAAACTAAAAGCATTTAAAATTAAATAGTATCTTGTTTTATTGAGTTTTGTATGATTTACTTTCCTCAAAGCCTTGTTTTTAATGAATATATATACTTGCGTGCTTTGACATTGAATTTTTAGTCTTCATTTTAAAAAAAAATTATGGGGGGGGGGTTATATATATATATATATAATGACTTTAAAAAGAAAAAACAATTTCTATCATTCCTGAATAGTTTCTGAATGGCAAGAAACAAGGTTTTTCAATTGAATGTTAGAATATTCTAAAAAACGCAGAAAAATTTTGAAAAATAATTAAAAATTATTTTCTTTCCTCTTAATATTAACAAACAATTAGACGATAAAATTTTGTTTTCGGCAAGTTTGGCATCTTTTTCATCATGCTATGCTCTTTTTTAGCAATCTTGTGGTAGTGCCTACTCTAAATGTTGAGAGGAATGACCAAAGTTGGGTTTTTTTTTTAATCATTTCTAGCAGATCTGAAACTTTTAAAAATTTCTTTTCATATTAAAAATTTATTATAAAAATAGAAATGCTTCAGATTGTAATGAGTTTTTAAATTTAAGGTCTGTAAAAATAGATCTTTTAATAAGAGCATTCCCGGAGATACACATATACAAACTTAAACTTAATTTTAAAATATTTAAAAGCTTTATCACATTTTGTACTTAAAATCGAAAAAAAAAAACAAACAAATGTAAAGATTCGTTTTTAATTAATGTCTTAATTTTATTGGCTTTTGTATTTTATAATTCAGTTAGATTAGGTAGAAACACTGAATTTACAAAAAAATCAATTTATATTCAGTCTTCATTTAATTAAAGAATTGCAAATGTGCACATTGAGTTTTAAAATTGGTAACTTGTTTTTCCCCCTTTTCTTTTTAATTACTATGACTTTCTAAGACATTTCTAAAATAATTTCATTTTTGAATAAGTTCTGAAAGTTTCATTAAAATCTGACAATCATTTGATTTTTTTTTTTTTTTTTTTTTTTTTTTATCTCAACTGAAAGTGATTAAAAAAAAAAAAAATAAATAAATATGCAACCACTGCTATTTAAAGACATTTTCAACCAAAATTTCAAATGTGCTAGAAAGGAATAAATAAAAAAAAATAAAAATTTTTTTAAAAATGAATACATACTTTGGTCTTTCCTTAATAACAAACTTTTTCATGATAAAACGTGTTTTAATTTTTTTCTTTCTTTCAAATTATTGAACATGCCTATGAGGAGGCTGAATTTTCATTTCATAAAATTAAGTGGGGGGTAACAAATGTAAAAGAAAACATTTTTACTAAGATTTTCTTTAAAAAAAAATTAATAAAAAATCTAATTTATTTGTAAATAAGTCCTGAAAATTAAAATCTGGCAATTTGATTTTTGCAAATTTTTTTCTTTTTTTTTTCTTTTTTCTTTCTTTCTTTCAAAAAAAGATGCTAACTTTCCAATAGTAATCTTTGGCTCACTGCTGATGCAAGAAAAACTTTTCTTTAGAAAAAATTTTGAACTTTCTAGAAAGGAGAGAGAAAAATGAGGAAAGATCAAAGTATTTCTGATTATTTAATCAGAAATACTTTTAATAAACATTTTGATAAAACTTTGTTTTCAACTTTGGGACCCATGTTCTCTTTTAACAAAAAAGTGTAGGTACCTAAATATTTTCCTATGAAAATTGAGAAAAGAGCTTGATTGCTCTGGTCATAACATCTGTTGGCCAGTGCAGCATGTTTTTTATGGCTTGCTTGTTTTTCTTCCCTTTTATTTAAAGGGCTTGGAAATATTACAAAGCACTGGTAAACTAGACTTAAAATAAAAGTATTTGTATAATTGTTTGATATATTTCAGGATCCAGAGATTCTAGCATCACAGTCCAATGAAATATTGACTGCTATTGTAAATGGTATGCGAAAAGAAGAATCAAGGTAAGTTTATGTTTTGAGGATTAAAAATATTTTTTAGGTTATAAACTATTTATTGGCCAAATCTGAATTGTTTTTACCTGATAATTATAATACAAAATGTTTCCATACTGAATTTTGTTATATTGTACAATTGATATTGATCCAAATGTAATGATTCTTTTATTTTATTTTTTTTTATAAATCTCCAAGCAATCATGTGAGATTAGCAGCTACAAATGCTCTTCTAAACTCATTGGAATTCACAAAATCTAATTTTGACAAAGATGTAAGTATTTCTCAAGTTTGGTGCTTGTATCTATTGTAGCAACAATTATTCAGCAAATTTACAAAGAACTTTGAATGTAGGAATCATTAGGGAGCATGTTTAAAATGTATTGTACTGTTATTGGCAAAAACTAGTCTTTAAATGCTCCCCCCCCCTTTTTTTTATAATAGCACTTAGTAACACATTCTGATTGACAAATATGCCAAAACTGTAAAACAATTTTTTTTTTTTTTTTTTTTTTTTTTTAAGAATATTGAAATGTGTTTTTAATTGTAACAAATTAGTGTGGTGGTTTATAAAAATCACTATGGGTTATTGAACAGTTGCCAGCTCTCGAATTTGTAAGGTAGAATTGTAAAGTGTGAAATCTTTTACCCCCATGGGAATGATTTATTGTTTGCTTGCCTTCATATTGCCTAAAGTTACATAATTTACTTTTATAGACAGTAAGTGTGCACAACCTGAATTGAGTACTAAAATATATATGTGTGTATTCTGATTTAGCATGTTCTAAAGGTTTGATAAGTCATTTCTGTAATCTTTTTTTATAAGTGTAGTAAAAAAAGACTGTTTCCAGATCTCCTTTCATTTAAATGGCAAAGTTTTTTTTTTGTTTTTTTTTTAAATTGTTCAATTTTCATTTATATAAAAAATATTTTTAAACATTTGTCAACTTATTTCTGGTATTTTAAGCTGGGAATTGTCTACTACTGCTTTGGAACAAGGTTAAATTTCAGTTTTCCGACACCTTTTTGGATTCTAGACTGTACATGTGGTGTAACACCACTTAAACCCATGTTAATAAGCATTTATTCAGTTTTTTTTGTTTTCAACGTCAAAACATGCATGCAAAGCATAATGCATTACATCAAGATATTACTCATCCATTCTTTTATTAGTATTCAAAAATAAAATCTATACACACAATACAAAGACTTTTAACAATTTTAGAACAGGTGTTCATGTTTTTGCACCCTCAAAAAAAAAACAGTGGCAGGGGAACAATTCTAGAAAGAAATTTGCATGGTAACGGTTAAGCATACAGTGACTAAAATTTAAATTGAAAACATGAGATGAATACACAGGGAATTCTTAATTACATTTTTCCATGAAAAATAACAGGCTCTTACAGAAAATTTTTTCACTTTTTATCCATTAGAAACATTTGAAAAACCATTGAATTAGTGTAGTTTACAAATATCTTTGCTTATATAATTAAAGAAATAAATTGTCAAATCTTTGCTTCAAATTCTTCCTAAATAAGAATACATATAGTTTTAAAGGTCTAAATATTGTAGCTTTGGAATATAAGCTGGACATGCATACAGATAATTTAGAAGAGTTTATGATGCTTTTAAATTATATTTTAAATAATGACATTGTGATGAATATTGTTGAATTAAATGATGTAGGGTTTAAATATTAACCTTGTTCATCAGTAATGTGTACATTAATGGTGTTATTTTTATATAACATGGGCAATGGTAAGTAGTTATCATGTGGGGAAGATGTATCTGGGTCGAAAATTACTAAAATTTACTGAAACTATAGAATTTTTTTGCATATAAGCTTTAATAAGTTTGTACTAATTGAAACTATGTAAAAATTATTTGAAAAGTATATATTTACAATAGACTGGTTTAGCTATTTGTGCATGTTAGTGCAAAAAAAAGCTTTTTTTTTTTTTTTTTTAACAAGGGACTCTTCTCTGTATTTTAATTTCTCTTGCAGCCTGAAAGGCATTTCATCATGCAAGTTGTTTGTGAAGCCACACAATCCCATGATACACGGGTATGTTGTATTTTACCACTTATTTTATCTTGAAATATAATACAAAGGGATGCTAAAAGGTTGTAGGTCTGATACAATCCCCAAACAAATTAGTTTCCTGTTCTGGAAGAAGTTTTATCATTGGACCTAGAGCTTTTTTGCACCCCTGTGTGTGTGTGTGTGTGTGTGTGGTAAAGCTTAAATTATACTGACTTGGATTAAGTGCCAGAGTGACTATTTTGATGTTCTTATGGGATCATATGATTCAGTCCAGGTTGCTGATCTAGTTTGTTTCTATAGTAGATTATAAACTAGTAGGCCTATATAGATGGACTCATTTTTGTTCCCAGTAGCAATAGTCTGCTTACTGTGAAGTTACTGAAGAAAATAATTAGAGCCTTAAGTTACTGGGGTTTAGGATTGAGATTGCTTCTAACTCTAAATTGTAGATGATCCTAACCTTAATACCCTTACCATAAAGAGCATGAAACCTCCAACTGTTAATGTTGATTCTAATCACCCCTATGCCATTGTGAAACGTACCCATTACTATCAGCACTAGAACTATTAAACTTTCATCTAATATAAATGTTAATAAAAGTAAAGGATTTTATGAAAATGTTCTCCATAAAAGTGGTTTTAAAAATAAACTATCCTACTTGAGTAACACTGGAGTATCTGAAATGGGTTGTGAGCATAGAGGGGGGGGGGGCATGACGCCCTCTCCCCTTAATACTAATATCAGCATTTTCTGAAGTTAATAAACATTTTCACAAAAACAACCCACTAAGATCTTCAGTAGGAAAACAATCAAAATAAGCTATTTCTGTGCCATTAACTTGTACAAAATTATCAATTCTCATAATAACTATATTCTAAGTAAATTCTATGAGACCCCCTGGAATTGTAGAACTAGTGAAAATTGTCCAGTTGAAGGAAAATGCAAAGCTATGAAGGTAATATACCAAGCAACTATTTACTCCAAAGAAAATAAGTTAAATCACATTGGAATTTGTACATAGGAATGGAAATACTTTATACCCATAGGCACTCTTTATCCAACCCAAAATACCAGACAGCTCTTTCCAAAAGGTTTTGTGAGAAAGGTCTGAATCCACAGATCAACTGGAAAATTGTAGCTTTTGCTCCTACTCCTAATAATCTTAAGAGAAGGTGTGAAGTATGTTTAGAAGAGAAAATTAGAATAATAAAATTCAATAATTGAAGCAAACTTAAATCAAATGAATGAATTAGTTTCTAAATGTAGTCACAGGAGTCAGTTTAAACTTATCTAATATGTTCTTAATTTTTACTTGCCTAACCCAGTTATGAATAGGATAAGATTGAAAGAAGTGCACATAAATTCAGCAACTGTTCATCATGACTAATATTATTGATCCTGAACAAGGCTGTTGAAGGATATCTGATTTGTGAGTATTGTAGTAATATAACTCGATACAATCTTCTCAACATTATCACAATTTGCCTTCAGAATATCATGAAGCTCTTCAACACTGGCTGGTGGCCCATTCCAACTTTTGCAAAGTTGAAGACATTTTTGGGTGAACCTTGATTGTTTCTTTCCTTTCTAAATTTTCTCCATGATTTTCAATTTGTGGAGTTCTTTCTGGTCACCTACCCACTCATTTTCCATGTTCAAAAGATTAACAGTTGCAATAAAGTTTTTGGTTGTGTTGTGGAATGTCTGTGATGGGTCATTCAGAATTCCTTTTGCTGTGAATTTCTTGTTACGAAACTTGGCTATTGGTAATCTTTTCTCCAAACACAGGTGATATTCTGAATCAAGGTTATTTGTTTGCAAACCATTTCGCTTCTCTTTTGTTAGATGAAATTCATTTGCATGATCAGATTTATCTGTGTGGTCACCAAAGCCATATTCTCTTGTCTTCCCAGCACTTCAGCAGCATCAACACACATTTTTAAAATTTGATGCATTGTTTCTGTGGTTGAACCTTGACATGGTGCTAATCAATAACATAAAATGTAATGTTAAATTCAATTTTGTTAATTTCAACTGCAAATTTGACAGACATGATCTGAAAAATTAATTGAAGTGGCCCTGGAAACATTGAAATCTGTCATGTAGTTTCTGAGTATTGAAAATTTGAGCATGAAACCAAATTAAGTAATCAAATTAACTTGCAATAATATACACCTTCACAAATGACAATCTAATCACTGATTATATTCCCATTCAACATTATCTTCCAACTTCCTGTTTTCACCAAATTTTTCCAAACTTTCCCATTTGGATGCAACATGTCCCTGAAACTTCTGTTTCAATGGCCTCCAAAATGTAACAGATTTTCCTTCTGACTCATTAGAAGGATGAGGAGCAATGTGAATAGCATCTGCCTTACTCTGAAGTGGTTTGTGCCTTATACACTGACCTAAATATTGTAGTTCCTGTTTAAGGAATTGACACTTGGCACCATTTCATTTCACATCAATAAAATGAACAAATACTGCCTTTAAGGCCGGGATTAAGTATGAATCATCAAATTTTCCTAAGTCACAACAATTTACTTGCATTCAAGGACATTTATGTTCTTGTATCACTATTTTCTGGCTTCGTTGAGGGCCAAAATCACATTTCACTTTTTAGGGCAGCAATTTGTCAAAAATGCAGTAAATTGAAAAAAATATTTTTTCAGATTTTGATTTCTCTTAATCATTTTTTTAATTTTTTGTTTTTCTTTTTTCAAATACTATTTGCAGAATTTGAATATAGTTACTCATACCACTTCTACTTCTGAAAAATTAATTTTAGTTAAACTCTATTTTGACTCCTACAAGGTAGATTGATATACTATTTATTCTAGACCTATCACAGACTTTGACTCCTTAAAGAATGTAATACTTCACACAGACTAATTCTACAGCTTTTATTTCTGAAAGTTGTTTTTTTGTTTCATGTTGATAGATTTGTCAATATGGACAAATTTAGATTTTACTGGTAAGTTCCCAATCATTTTAAATATGTTTGAAATAACCAAAGTATTTTGCTTATTGTAAATATTGTATGTGTTATAAGCAGTTTTTGGATGATGTATATCACTTTTCTTAGGTATTTTATTTATCTTTCACGCACACCATTTTTACTCGTCTGTCCTAGACATGCAAAATAGATTTTGGCAGTTGGGGTATGGGAAATATTTTGATTCTAAATTACTTTCAGCATTATTCTGTCAAGTCCTTGTGATTTTTCTGTTTAATATTAATCTGCTGTTCAGCTTCCACCTTTTTGGTATTTGGATTATTTATTTTATTTTTTTCCTTTCTTCACAATTTTACTGACTTAGAAAAATATTTGCAACTTCATTTTCATATTTCCTTTCGTGTAAACATTGGCTATTAAAATTATAAATTTGCATTCTGTAACTAATATCTTAAATTTGTAAGTCATGTTTGTTTAATCTCCCTTTCCCTCTCTTCTGCCCCTGTGTGTGTGTCTGTCTGTGTGTGTGTCTCTGTGTCTGTCTGTGTGTGTCTCTCTCTCTCTGTGTGTCTCTCTCTCTCTGTGTGTGTCTCTCTCTCTGTGTGTGTCTCTCTCTCTGTGTGTGTCTCTCTCTCTGTGTGTGTGTCTCTCTCTCTGTGTGTGTGTCTCTCTGTGTGTGTGTCTCTCTGTGTGTGTCTCTCTGTGTGTGTGTGTGTCTCTGTGTGTGTGTGTGTCTCTGTCTGTGTGTGTGTCTCTGTCTGTGTGTGTGTCTCTGTGTCTGTGTGTGTGTCTCTGTCTGTGTGTGTGTCTCTGTGTCTGTGTGTGTGTCTCTGTGTCTGTGTGTGTGTCTCTGTGTCTGTGTGTGTGTCTCTGTGTCTGTGTGTGTGTCTCTGTGTCTGTGTGTGTGTCTCTGTGTCTGTGTGTGTGTCTCTGTGTCTGTGTGTGTGTCTCTGTCTGTGTGTCTCTCTGTCTGTGTGTCTCTCTGTCTGTGTCTCTGTCTGTGTCTCTGTCTCTCTGTCTGTGTCTCTGTCTCTCTGTCTGTGTCTCTGTCTCTCTGTCTGTGTCTCTCTGTCTGTGTGTCTCTCTGTCTGTGTCTGTGTCTCTCTGTCTGTGTCTCTGTCTGTGTGCGTGTGTCTCTGTCTGTGACCTTGGGTAATGACCAAAAATTGAGGCTCCACTGTACAAAGGAATTTATACTAACTGCCATTGAAGTCTTAGCACCTTACTTGCTGTTGATGGGTATTTCAGATTGCGAGCATGTATTTTTTTTTTTTTTTTTTCTTTAGGTTCGTGTTGCTGCATTGCAGTGCTTAGTAAAGATAATGTCCCTGTATTATCAGTACATGGAACATTATATGGGACCAGCATTATTTGCTGTAAGTATTTTATGCACAAAACTTTTTTCTTCCTTAAGTCTTGTAATTTATATAAAAGATGTGCAAACATCTGTTATCGGTGCAAAAAGTAGAATTGACAGTCAGTTGACTTTGTTTCTTGTTCCCTTCACACTACTTCTTTTAGGAAGGGTATGGATCCATTTCTTCTCACCTCAGCATGCTAGACAAAGATTACGCATTTGGGTAACATCTCTCTGAATTCAAAATTGGTGATAGTGACAGGAAACTTAAGTTATGGTAATTCACAAATAATAAAGAGTAATCTGAAGGGACATGACATTATAAAAGGTAGAAAGGACTATTTTAAACCATAAATTGGATAAAAAAAAGGCCAGTGTGTCTCAATGCATTTCTTGCATATGTATAAAATCATTGTCTATATTTCTGAGATAGGTATTATGTACCAAATTTACATTATTTGGACTATAGTCCTCTTTGTTACCATATTTATTAGAACATTTTGTAATAAATGTGGTGACAGATGAGGACAATAGTCCAAATAATGTAAATAGTGTATAAAATCATAATTTCTTTATAAAAATCTTGCTCCAAGATAATGTTTTTGTAACATATCTGTTTCCAGATTACAATGGAAGCCATGAAGAGTGATATTGATGAAGTATCTCTTCAAGGGATTGAATTTTGGTCAACAGTTTGTGATGAGGAAGTTGATCTTGCCATAGAACTTTCAGAAGTAAGCTTGCTGCTTTTTAATTCTTGATATTTCAAATTTGCTGTTATTTTTCAGTTTTTTCTTCAACCTCTGAAAATAATTTTTGAATTGTCAATCTAGGCTGATGAAGAAGGAAGGCCACCAGAAAGAACAAGTCGATTTTATTCCAAAGGAGCTTTGCAGTTTTTGGTCCCAATATTATTGATAACTCTTACAAAACAAGTGAGTCTTGCCTTATTTTCAATGTTTTAAGAGTAGTTACATTCCTGGCTTAGTTTTAAATTTTTATATTAATATAAATGCTAAATTTACTAATGCTCTACAAAGCAACATTTTTAAATATGAAATTTTACTAGATACTGTAAAAGATTATGCACAAGCTTTATTTAAAATAAACTGAAGTGTAACTTTTAGTTAATAATTTTAAGTTGTTTCTACATGAGTTCTTATTCACATTTGTTAGATTTCCATTCAGACATTTTTCTTTTTTTTTCTTTTTTTTTTTTTTTTTCTTTTTTTTTTTTTTCTTAGTTTGCTCTGTTCTTGTCTTTCACTTTACTCATGACTATAGACAGTGATATTTACAATGAATTTTAGGTCTGAATGGAAATGCTTGCTATAGAATGAGTGATTTCTTCTTCATTATAAGTTTGTTGTTGTGTGTGTTTGCAGGAAGAGTTTGATGATGATGAATGGAACCCATGTAAGGCAGCTGGTGTGTGTTTGATGCTGATGGCCACATGCTGTGAAGATGACGTTGTAGGTCACGTACTTCCTTATGTCAAGGAAAATATTGTGCATACTGATTGGAGGCATAGAGATGCTGCTGTTATGGCATTTGGTAGGCACTGTTTATTCACCATTCCACCTTTCAATGGCATTAGCTTAACTTGTCATTTTCCTTTCTGATTTTTTGTATAGATTTCTTGTACAATGTCTTGTGCAAGCAATTTTGAATTAGTTAAATACCTGTTTTTTTTTTGTTTTCTTAAATACAATTTAAATTTCTTTCTCTTGTTAGTCATATTTGGAAAGTGTTTTTAAGAGAAATAATTATATAAATCATAGTAATGTTTGAAAAAAATCTTTAATTGAAATAAATGAGAACTTAAATTGGTCTATTCTAGCTTGTTCTGTAAGTTTGTGTATGTGTGTATGCATGTGCTATTGCACAATTATTTTCTAAATATTAACCTTTGGAAATTGTTTTTTATGTATTAGGTTCCACCACTAATTTGCTGAAGATTTAAAATGTCTCAAAGTTAATGAAAACAAAATTTTATTATTGATTGATCTTAAAAACATCAAAGTATTTTTATATATATATATATATGTGTGTGTTTCTTCAATACCACTTTTATGAAATTTAAAATTTGCATCACCTTAATATTTATTAGTTAAAAGAACTTTGATTATTTATTTTTATTTTTATTTTCCCCCTCTGCAATTCTACAAGAATTGTTTTCATTTTCTTTTTTAATTAGAATAAATTTAAATTTTAAGTCTTAATTTTGTATTAATTTCACTTTTATTAGTAAGTAAAAACTCAATTTACTAATCATAAATTGAGAAGCTTCAAACACTGATATTTTTAAATGAATTTTGAATTTTTGTATGTGTATAAACATGCCTATTCTTGTAGATATGGATGTTCATACATAACATTATCAGAATATAAGAGTAATAACTACAGTAAATTTAAATCCAAAGTATCTAAAATTCAATAAAACAGGTTATGGAGAATATTTTCCTAAACTCAGTACTTAGAAATGATATAAAATGTGTTCACATTGTTAAAAAAATTTTTTTTTTTTTTTTTTTTTCAGATACCCCACTCCCCATAGAACATTAGATCCATCTGTCAACAGCTTAAATAAACAGCTACCACTTTATTAAAAATTGCACTTCTGTGATAATTATTTTAAATCAGATTAATGATACTTTAAATCAGCTAATATTCAAATATAATAAAAAATAAATCAATCATGATAGGTGAAACTGAAAATGTGCTGGGGGTGGGGCAATAAGGAGCCATGGCTAAAATAAATTGCTGCAAAAAATTGTATTACATACTTTCTGCTTTTTCTTTCTCTTCACTTAGTTTGTGTTATGCTACAATTTTTATACTATTGATAAATGTTTTGTTTATGACATTCAATTCTTCCAAGTTTTTTTATTTTTGATAAAGGTGGTCCATAGCAACAATGTTAAGAATTAATAATTAATCTTGATTCAGCTTGGTTAAAAAAAAAAAGAAAAAAATTTGTTGGATGATTTTCAAGGATAATAAATTCCTATGTAGTAGCACTTGACAGTTTAGTGAAATATCTAATATGGCAAAGGCAAAGACTTGAACTACTCTTACTAGTTAGAATTAGAAGCCCCTTTTTTTTCCTCCTCTTCCCATCCCTACTCTTATGACTTAAAAATAATTTATTTTTTTTTTATTTTTTAATGATTTAAAATTTAATTTTCTTATCCTTTCAGGATCCATCCTAGAAGGTCCTGATCGTAATAAGTTAAAACCTATTGTTGAACAGGCAATGCCAATGTTGATAAACTTGTTGAAAGATTCAAGTGTTGTGGTGCGGGACACTACAGCATGGGCAGTGGGCCGAGTCTGTGAAATCTTACCGGAAGCTGTTATTAATGATACCTGCCTGCCGCCTCTGCTGGAAGCTTTAGTTCAAGGGCTGGAAGCTGAGCCACGTGTAGCTCATAATGTATGTTGGGTAAGTGTGCTAAATGGAACACTGTCAATGTTGTGATCTTGTCACATGACAACTGTGAAATGAATGCAAGTGAAAATTTACAAAATTCTCCTGTATTTAATTGCTGATTGATTCTCAAACTGTGTAGTTTGACTCCAGCTCATTAATGTTTGTCTGGCTCATTATAATTGTTAAAATTGTTAGTAATAACTTAGATGTATTAGACTGTAACTTAGATGCTAAAATGATTCCTTTACTCTAACTTTTTTTTATAAGTCTGTGCATGAAATTTAAAAACAAAAAAATTTGGTATTTAATATTAATTGTAAATTTATAAAAATATTTTATTTAAAAAAAAAAACTAAAAAAAAAACTTCCAGACATGTAAAACATGTGTATCTGTCTTGTGTGTTTATGCATCTCTGAATTTTTAGTTTGTTTATGAGCAGTACTGCTGACTTGTATATTTCCTCAGCACTACTCCAGTCAACAAGTTAAGGTTGCCACTTTTTGATTTTCACTGACTTTGTCGGGCTGAATTTAATTCGTCTTTTTTCAATTGATACAATCTGCTAAAAAAAACTTATACTATATGGAATAATTTATTTAAAATGGACATTTGAAAATAATTAAGTTGAAATAAGTGTTCTTTGAAAAACAGAGCATACAAGTCATTAGATTTTTAAAAGGTGCTTTATAAAAAAAGCAAGAAAAACATTGCCTATTAAGTATATCTCCAGTTTGAAAGTCAATGTATTTGTCATTATTTTGAGGTATGGAGTTAGAACAATTAATTTTGGATCCAGCTGAAGTCAAGAATAAAAACACACTACAAAAGATTTTTGTTGCTTTGAAATAGATATCTGAATGTTGATTTACTTGGGCTGAGCCTGACCCCTGGAGTCTCCACTTCTCTTATGCTGTGGACTTGGGATTTTAATGCTAAGCTTGATACTATGACCAAATATTATTTCAACCTCAAAATTTTTAAAATTCTGATCCTCTCTTACCTTATACTCTTTGTGCATCCTAACTTATCACAACTGCATACTTATTTATAAGTTCCTTTCACTGAAGGGTCAGGGGTGATGTTAACAGTAATTTAACTGGATTTTTTTTTTTTTTTTTTTTTCAGGCTATATCTAGCTTGGCTGAAGCCGCATATGAAATTGCTGCAGACACAGCTGATGAGAATGTGGAACCAGAAACATATTGTCTTTCGTTTTATTTTGATGGTATTGTCACCAAACTCTTAGAAACTACAGACAGGTACTTTTACTTTCTTTCCCTCTCAAATTCATACATTCTGGCAATCTATATTTCTTCACTTAAAAGGTAACTGAATTTAGTTAATAACATTGCAATTTACTATTTTTATATGAATAGGGCAGATTCTAATCAACATAATTTGAGAAATGCTGCATATGAGGCCTTAATGGAATTAGTGAAAAACAGTCCCAAGGTAAGTTTATAAATATCATTAATTATTAATAATAATAAAAAAGGTGGGGGGGGGGTTGTGTATCAAATACTGGGACACAAAAACAAGATGAAAACAGTAGGGCAAGGTTACAGTGTTAGAAAGTCTGCAGAGGAAATGGATGTACGCTAATACATTCTTGTGACTGACTACTTTTGTGTTTTAATCAAAGGTTTTTCAAATTTGTACACTAACATCTGTTACCTGGTTTATCTCCCCTCCTGCGTTCATTTAAGCAATAAACTTAACTTTTCTTGTCTGTTACCCAGTGTCTTTGAAAATTACAATGGTACTTAAAATTTTATATATATATATATATATATATATATATATGAGAGAGAGAGAGCTAGCCAACAATATAATGTAAAAAGTTTTACATTATCATGACTTCAAATTTTTTATAACCTATTTGCAGATATAGTTTAAGCTCTTACAGTATAACTTAAAAGAATTTGAGAATACCAAATAATTATTGAAGAATATGGTGCTGGTGCAATTTCAGATTTGTGACTGCAATTTTTGGAAATTTGTTCCTCTACACTTCATGGAACTGGTTTAAGGAGCCCTCTTCATATCGGCTGTACTGAGCTTGTATGATGGACCATTTTAGTAAATTACTAGTGGAAGAAGCCTGATTGTGATCTAAAGTTCTATAATACCACTTATATTAAAATAGTTTGCATATGGGTAACACTTTCAGTTTGAGCCTCGTTTGTATTGGAGGGGAAAGCCACTGTTTTCTAACATCATTCCAACAGGGACCCTCACTTTATACATCTTAAGTGCCTTATATAGGGCGAGATACTAAATAAATTAGCCTGTTTGTTACAGGTAACTTATGGGGAAGGGCTTATTTGATTAGATTGATCACATTTACAATGAGCTTTTTATTAGAAGCTGCATTGTTCTTGGATTAGTTTCCAGGAGTGATGACATTAAAAGATCTAGAAAACTAATTCTTTTCAATTGAATTATATAATGCACACTTAAAAAGTAATAAATAAAAAAAAAAACAATTTGTTCTCTGATGAAAGGAGCCATTAATATAAATCTGTATATGCAAAATTAATTGGTTGTAACAATTTTTAAATGTTTTTGCTATATTAGGAAATCTTAGATTGCTGCTTAAAGTTTGAATTTTTCCATAATTATTGAGCCTTAAAATTGTCACTTGTGACAATTGTAAATGTTTTTTTTGTTTTTTTTCCAGACATTGTGGCTATTAGAAATGAAAGCATAAATTGTGAATGAAATGTTAGTTTTTAAAATACTTGTAATGAATATAGATATTTTTCTGTCATTTTTGTCTTTTCTCCTTACTTAGGACTGCTATGAAACTGTCAAAAAAACCACAATGATTATTCTACAAAGGCTTGAGAAGGTCTTGCAGATGGAGGTAGGTTTTATGGCTTTCTCATTATCTCACAAATTGTGTAAAAATCCTGTGATTTGTCAATTTCCAATATAACCATTTGAGCATCTTAGTATGCAACTTTTTTTTTTTTTTTTCCTGCTATGATACAGAATTTTTAATTAAAATTCTATTCTAAAAGCAACTAATTAAACTGAAAAATATATGGTCTTTCTCACCTATAGTGAGTTTTTAAATGGAGCTTACCCAAACTTTTCATTTGCCATTTTATAATCAATTAACCTAAAATGAAGTTTGAGGTACATAAATTTAGATATTTGTATTTTTATTACTAAATTTGAAGATCATATCTAATTGTAAGAACAAATTTTGCTTTAATGAACAAAATGGATTTTTTTTTTTTTTTTTTATGAACTTGAATGTAAACAGACATGATCATTTGTGTGTTCTGTTTATCAAACTAAATTGAAAATACAAGGGAGAATTTAAAAGTATTTAAAAAAAAATACTGAAAATCGAGTTGCTGTATAAAGCAAGTAGTTGTAAAAAAAAAAATTTTCTGCTGAAACCTGTACTAATTGCATTAAGAAATAAATGAAGGCTTTAAGATTGACTGGGTCAAAATATTTATTTCCTAATCATTTTAATGGTGTTTTATATTATAAATAACAATGTTTTCACATTTTCTGGAGCAGTTTGTTCTCATGATCTTATACATTGGAATGTTAAGAACCAAATGAGATGTGATGAAAGTCATATTTGAGAAAGATAAATTTATTGACATTACTTCAGATTACTTGTTTTGAATGAAAGTTTACTTCAATTCACTTGTAGGGTCATATTAATTCTACATCTGACAGGGTTCAGTACAATGATTTACAGTCTTTGCTGTGTGCTACACTCCAGGTAAGTTATTTTCTAAGCTTAATTTTGTCTGGCTAAAGATGTTTTGTGAAATTGACTCCCAGTTGCTTCCCCATTCACTACAAGCTCAACCTGTCTAGGGTTAATGGTCATCTTACCAACATATTCTATAAATTGTGCCTCTTACTCTGTAAACCTACCTCAAGTGGTTATTGGACTTTGTACAAGGTGATCATTATTGTTTAAAAAAAAAAAAAAAACTCATACTATTAATGGTAAGCAAAAATTTTATAAGTTAATTTATATGCATAAAACTCAAAACAAAATGATCAATTTAATTTTTCTCCCTTTGTGAATTTTCAAATTCAAACCTTTTAAGTTTGAATTCAAAGAACTTAAGTATGACTTCTCAAATTATACTTAATATCAGTGATTGTTTTTAAGACACATTTTTCTTCTCTCCTCAGAGTGTATTGCGTAAAGTGACTCCAGAAGATGCTCCCAAAATTTCCAGTCCCATCATGACTGCATTGCTACAGATGTTTAACACTTCTTGTGGGAAGTCTGGGGGAGTTCAAGAGGATGCTTTATTGTGTGTTTCAACACTTGTTGAAGGTAGTTTTGATTCCTTAATAATAGTGTCTCTCTCTTTATATATATATATATATATATATATATATATATATGAGAGGGGGTAAATTAGGCTACTTTTAAGGTTGTTTTAATGTACTGCTTATGATTCTTTCATATTTGAACTATTTTGGTATTTTTACTAGGGACTTTGACACTTAGATCCCGGGATTATAGTTGAAAAAATTTTACAGTATAATATTCAAGCATTAACTTAATGTTAGTTTCTGCTTCAATCTTTCAGTGCTTGGAGAGAACTTTATGCCATACATGCAAGCTTTCAAGCCTTATCTTACACTTGGGCTGAAAAACCATGCAGAATATCAGGTGAATATTTTTGAAAAAGGATTAGAATTAATAATTACTACTATATGATGCCAAACATTTAAAATATTGCTCCATTTTAATTGTATGAAAACATTTGTTTAAAAAAATTTTTTGGAGAAACATTTAAATTGTGATTCAGTTGGTTTTTAAGACTTTGTTCAAAATAAGAAATGGTCATATGAACAAGTAACTCTAAATAAAATGGGAAAGTAATTGAAGCTATTATGTTGAAAAATGTGAAGTCTATTTTCTTCCTCTTTAAGCTAATACGACATTAGTAAATTTATTCAATTCCTGTCTAATCCTTTTTACTTATTCAGTTTTTACTGAAACTATGAAAACATTTTCTCAGGTATGTCAGGCAGCTGTAGGTCTGACAGGAGATATCTGCAGAGCTGTGGGGAAAAATATCTTGCCATGCTGTGATGAACTTATGACATTGTTGGTAGAGAATCTTGGAGTAAGTATACTTCTGTAGTTACTTCAAAAATACTTCAGTCTTTAAGTGAAGTATTATCAACCATTATTAATTTGATGGTTACTTATTTCGCCTTAATTTTAGTTGCTTTTTATTGTAACAAATCACTTTACAATGCATATAAGGAATGAAGAATAGCTCTCTGCTAAAGTCAATATTTCAGAAGCCTAATCCTTTCTGTGATAGCCACTCTTGAGCAAATGGTACAGGAGATCAAATCCAACAATAGATTCTTTATTTGGTGTTTTGTTTACACATGCTCATTGTGATAAAAGGCAACTGAAATTAAGCTGAAAGACATACATTAAATTTGATCTTAATTTTAAATCCTCTGTTTAAGATATGGATTTTCTATTGTACCATGTTTCAAATAGTTTATTTTCGTATTTTATAGAATTGCCTTATCCCCCCCCTCTAATTGATATGAATTATTGTAAATTCCAGCAAAGTAGGATGGAAGAAAAGAGAACCCAAGCATGTGTAATAAGGCAAGACTTGACTGGTTGTATTCTATGACCAATCAAGATCAGCACTTAATGACATGTTCATTGTTGGTCATGGGATTTTATGACTTGTTTTGGTCACTCTAGCCATGGTCTACTTTCATATTGCAGTTGCTGATTACTTTTGCTTAGTATGTTCAGTGTTTGCTTATTTATTGAGGTGTAAACATTGTCTAAGTTTGTGGAACACTCAAGAGTTTATCTGCTTGGTAATTTTTATTTTTTATTTTTTCAGAATGAAACTGTCCACAGATCAGTGAAACCACAGATCTTGTCTGTTTTTGGAGATATTGCCCTTGCTATAGGTTTTTATTTTAAGAACTATTTGAGTGTTGTTTTAAATACACTACAGCAGGCATCTCAAGCTCAGGTTGATAAGGTAATCATTCACTAAATATCCTTTTTTTTGGCTCTGGTTATTAATAAATCTATAAAAGCATTTGCTTAAAAAAAACTAGTAACTTGGAAGGTTTGGCAAAAATGTCTGCAATAAGATGTTGTGTGAAAAAAATCCGTGACACCACTTTTTAATTAGTTTCACTCTTCAGCGATGTTTTTTTAAAAAGCGATTGATTAGATATGTAAGTGAATTTATACATTTTCTTTTCTTGAGAATAATAAACATTTATTTACACTATTGGAATGGGTAGCAAAACATCACTTAATTGCCAATTGATTCAAACATTATAAATTGGTTAATAAGGGTTTCCCTATAGTTGGTTCACATATTTTGATTTTCTAAATGTTTATAAATTTGTTTAAAAATCTTTACATTTTTTTTTTCTTTATAAATGGTAAATATTAGTTTTTAAAATATTGTAAACATAAAATTATTCTTGTAAATAAACAATCTAATAAAATGTTTAACTCTTTATCCCCTGGCAGTTCAGTTTGATTACTGCCCTAATCACCATTCTGACATCCCTAATAGTGGAAATTTGATAGTTATTTAACATACCTGTACAAAAATTAGTGTTTATAAATAATAAAATTAAATGCATGAAATTTTAGGGAAGGTTCCAAAATGAATTTAATAAATGATCTTCCAAAAAGACAAGTTGTCATATTTATAGTTTATTGAATCGGGTAAACAATTTTAATGTAATAAAACGTGAAAACTTGTCCTGGGTATGACGATAAACTGCATCCAGCAGCAAGGCCTCTGATCAGGAGGTTTTGAGGAGCATGGAACTGCCTCTTAGTTGCTGTTGTTCCCAAGTCCACCCTGACTCGGGGTGGTAGCACCCTGTTAGGGTCCCAGCTATGAGTAAATAGTTCCCCCCTCTCTTATCTGGAGTTGGACTACTAGGAAAGTGTAAGAATGGGTTTTAGGTAATAATAATATCAACACAAATTGCAGTATATAAAGGGCATTCACAAAACCGGATTTCAAAACTAAAATTTCCCCTTAATAGGGACACCCATTTGCTGTGGGTGACAACTCATGATGCCTGGGGATGGAGTCCTGGAGACGGAGTGATTCCTGATCTGGTGTAAAATGACCAGGAGTTTCCACATGATGTCACTTTGGTCCCTACCTGGGATAGACGGGTGGATGGGATAGCTCAATCCATTCCAATTGGCTAGCCACATAGTGGCAAGGGCTAGTTGGGATAATAGATAATGGGTCCGACAGGGCCACGAAACCTTACATACTATACTTCGGTAGATATGGTGGGGGACTGCAGGTGCTCGTATTCACTCTCATTACAATTATACTGTCTATGTAACCTTGGCGGATTAGGGCGAATGGGATTAGTTCCTCCTGATAGTGTCCCTTAAGAAGGAACTCTGAGGTGGGTGGGAAGCACACAGCAAATACAAAATTTTAAATTATATGGCTCTCTTATAAGCGAACCAAGAGACAATGAGACTTCTCAATGAAATAGAAAAAAATCAATTTCCAACTTTCATTGTTGTAGAATCAGTAGAGGATGATATATCAAGTGTCTCCTTTTGTGTTGCAAAGGGTCATTTCAGACATGATCAAACCACAATCTGTTAAAAAAAATAAAGAAAAATAATACTCCATTAATTCAAGTGATATCCAAAAAGATGCAGAGAAATTGAAAATCAACAATACCAAAAAAAAAAAATTGTCATTAAATAACCCATTGAGGTTGATATGCTGTAAAAACCAAACCAAACCAAAAACACAAACATTTTCTTTAAGCACACACACACACTAAATCTGGAAACTGTGTGTGTGTCTTTTTCAAATCAAACCGTGCATGATTTAAGTAGTTGAAAGAAAAAGTTCTGTGTCTAGAATGTTTATCGGTCTGGGATTTCCTCTGAGTATATGTCAACATTGACTCCTAAACATCGATCACTCCATTCCAATGTTGGCTACTGTCGTCTTGGTTGTAGGTTAGATTTGTCAGTGAAATATTATCAAATTTTGATATTACATCAATATCCGATAAATTGGAAGAAATAAGTTTTCTTTTTTTTTTGTTTTTGTTTTTTAACACATATCTCCATACCATTTTTGTGCTCAGAATATATCAATTTCAGTGAACTCTTCGAAAATATCGCTTCCACTGTTTGATGCCATGCTTGAGATAGATATATATATATATATATATATATATATATATATATATATATTTTGTATATAAAAGCTTCGTTCTCTCTAAAATCTAACTACCTGCATGCTAAAATGTTTTATAATGCATTCCTTGATTGGTTCAAAGTTATAAAAAAAAAAAAAAAAAACTTAAATCATTCAACCACAGTGTTTTACATCAGAAATGAACATAGGTGTGATAAGACTGCAGGAGCAAAATGTAAGCGGCTACAGTCTGGATTCAATCCTGAATGAATTTTCAAGTCATGACTTGGGGGGGGGGGGGGGGGGTTGCATATTCTTGTAAAGAAAAAAAATCTTTTTTATTATCTAGCAAACCTTGCTGAAGCATGAAGGTAGTTGTGGGAAAAACAATCCTTTTAACACATCTTATTGTGGACATGTTTGTCCATGTTCACTGAAGGTTTGAATACTTGTATAAAAAAGTTTTGATGAAATAAGAATCTTAGGTTAACATGTTTGCATATATTTTTGTTCCTCTCTCAAGACTGACTATGACATGATTGACTATCTGAATGAATTGAGGGAAGGATGTCTGGAAGCTTACACTGGTATTGTGCAAGGACTAAAGGGAGATGCAGATGAAATCAACCGTAAGTTCACTTTCAGATGTTTTAATCTTCTGATTTGCATGGACCACTCGATAAATGTAATTTAACTAGGGGAATTATTCACCTTAGAAATCTCCAGTCTCTGAGAACACATTGTTGAACACTTTCACTAAGTTTGAAAAGAAGAAGAAAAAAGTTTGTGTGTATATATATATATATATATATATATATATATATATATATAATTTTCTCTCAGTAAATGGTAATATGGGGTGGTGGAAGCAACTGACCAATTTTTGTTATACTCTGGTGAGGAGAACTTAAGGAATTAGAATAATTTTTACATATGGAATGTGGGGTGGTGAATGAACCACTGTTAACCAATCAAGTCCATCTGCATTGGGAAGTGATGGTGTGTATCTGGTGGGGTACAGAGCAATATGTATTACAAGCCTCCCTACACCAAAAAAAATTCACATACTCTTGCCAATTGGATTGATTAAAGGCAGTTATTAACAAAAGGCATCTGGAATTGCTCAATTGGAAATATCCCCCCCCCCCCCGGATGATACCAGACCTTGGATCACTTTGCTGACCCAATAAAAAATGGGATGTACAACTCCCCTTACTATGAACCTTTTGAACTATCACTATATGTAATTGTCTTGAAAAGAACTTCTCTGGAAGCCTTTAAAAAGTACAAGCTCATTCAAAAAGCTATAATGTTTTTGGAAATCCTGAAGCTATTTCAAATATGACAAAAGCTTGTGATACAAAATGGTACATATGGGATTGACTATCAATGCACAAATATGTGGATATTGTTTTTGAACCAATGCAAGCAAGCTTAAACTTGCATTTTTCATAGACTCTTTGTCAGTTATGTGTTATACATACTTAGGTGATGTATCTATGGATACATGACTGACAAGGCAGTTTTTTTTTTTTTTTTTTTCTGCAGTAGGTTGTCATTTCTTTCTGTGGTTGACCATTTGCCATCCAAGGCTATATCCCAGTCTGTCCTGCTATTTACCCATAGCTTGGGGTGGGGGATTCATACCTTTCCCAAGGGTATTAGCACATAAGCAAATGTAGTGGGTTGTTTTATATACTATTCAGAAAATTCAAAGTTTAATTATCCTTTTATATGTACTGCATTAAAATATTCAGTAGTGGCAATTAATAAATCATGCTTTTTTTCTTTCTTTTTTTTCTTTTCTTTTTTTTTTGTCTCTGTTCCTTTCTTTTTCCTTCCCCTCGGTATTTTAGTTTAAATCCATTCAATTCTAATCTTAAGTAATTTTTTCCCCTCCTTCAGCTGATGTGAACCTTCTTCAGCCTCATGTTGCACACATGATTTCGTTTATTGAGCACATAGCTCAAGATGAAGACCACAGTGACAGCAACATTGCTGCATGTTGTGGTTTGATTGGGTAAGAATTTTGTTGACTATTAATCATTTTTACTAACTAGTATAATGAAAGGTTAAATTTAATGTTCCTTCAAATATAATTAAGCATAGAAAGTAGCATTTTTCTTTCAAGGTTTAATGAATGTTGCTGGCACTATTTCATCATGTGAGGGTAATGATTGTTTGCTAATTTGATATTTGTCTACTTGTTCAAAATTAACTTTTTTCCAGAAGAATATAGCATTTGTCTAGAGATCATAAAAATTGAATTTAAGAATATTACATCTGACATAGTGTAATACAAAATTAAGCTTAAATTTATGAATTCAAATACTTACATTGCAACTTGTTATAAAAGTACACCACATTATGATTTCTAACTTATCAAAGAGCATAATTCAAGTTTTGAATAAAAATCTATAAATATAATTTTGACTTTTGTGAAATACATTGTTCAAATGTTACATTTAAACTTTTCTAAATTAATAATTGGGTAATTTGTATTAAAACAATTGCTGCTTTAATAGCAGTTAATGAAAACTGTTAGTAGCTTATAAATTTAATTTAATTTTTCTTTTTATTTAAAGTGATCTTTGCACTACATTTGGTTCAGCCATGGTGCCATATGTTGACAAAGAATCTATACAGGCTTTGTTGACAAAGGGTCGCCGTTCCAAAGTTACCAAAGCCAAAACCCTTGCAACCTGGGCTACAAAGGAAATACGTAAATTAAGGAATGCATCTTGGTAAGTAATTTTCTAAATTTTCAATTGAAAATAAATGTCTATTACCAGGAACTTGAACAGAATTTTCTCATTAATTTTTTTTATTTTTTATTGCTTTTTCAGTTTAATTTAAGGATGTTAGAATGTTTTTAGATAATTTAAAGCCTTTTAATATTATTACTAATTTATTTATCCTTACAGAACTTGGTTTCCCACAAATTCATTCAATAATTTAAAGTTTTAAATTGGACTTATTATATTGATGCTATTGAAACAAATCTCCAGCTCACTTAAGATTTGACATATGTTATATATTATTCCCAAGTAACATTAATGTCATTTTGCAATTTACTATCTCTGGTTATACCTCTTGCACTAGGAATGCTTGTTTTCAAAACTTTGTAACCACAACAGTTATTTTTAGAAAAGTGTTTTTGTAAAAATCACCATTACAGCAAGTAATTAAATTAAGTCTGTCTTCACAATTCACTTCTGAGGATCTTGGAATCAAAAGTACTTGGGTTAGCAAAAATGGCACCCTCCTTCTTGAATTTCAACTTATCAAGATAGAGAACTAGAAAGGATTACTATAAAAATATTAAATATGTCTATATAATGAAACATGATTTCAATGAAGATAAGCTGCCTAAACACACACACTGTGAGATATATATATATATATAATGAACTTAGAGGCGACAGTCTTTCATGGTAGATGCCATCGTCAGGCCTGACGATTGCATCTAGCATAAAACACTGTTGACTTCTATGTTCACTTTTATAGTTAGACACGCTCTCTCTGATTTGAGCACTTTATCCCATGAATATAGCACATCTTAAGATTATTTCTTATATATATATATATATATAGTGTTTATATATCAGTGCCAATTCTAGGTCATCCATGTTACTCAGACCCTTGGTATTTTTTCTTTTATCATCTCATTCAACAGACATTTAGATACTGGAAATTTAAAGTTGAAACAAAAAGATGTCCTTTGAAAGACATCTTAAGATGGTTCAAGATTTTTTAGATTTTCGATAGGTAGGCTAGAAATCTGAATTTGCTCTCTTGCTATTAGATGTATTTCCTTTTGGCCTTATTGGCCCTGTAGTCTCTTTCCTCATTTGCTAGCCATATTGTTTTCTTTGTAACAATTATGAACAATTTTACCAAAACTTATATAAGTTCTCATTTGAGAGCATGAGATAATGTGAATTAGTGAAATAAAACAATTCCAAGGTTTATTCTGGATAGTTTATCATGACTTTGGTTCCAACTGAAGTCAGATTTCTTCTGAAACTCTGCAGTTGGGCTAATCCTGATTCTGAAGTTGCTATCAATAGACACACACACACACACACACACACACACACACACACACACTCTCTCTCTTCAGGGTTTTATTTTTTATGTGGAAATTTATAAAAGTTTAAATACAATATTTTGTGTCTAAATGAATTGCTTTTGTATTTTCAGAGCTGCTGAACAGGGTATGGTCAAGTAAGAAGACCATTGGTCTGAGTCGTCGGTGGTAGCGGCAGTCTCAGCTCGTTTGAATGAGTGTGAGCGTGAGTGAAATCATCTCATCGAACTGTCACAATCCCAGGCAGGCAGGCACCCCCACCCCACTCCACCCCAACCCTGACCAGCTAACTTGAGGGGGGGCAGTCAGTCCAAATAAACCCTCTCACCTACTTATCCTCTTCTGCTACTACTGGCTATCTAATAATCTAGGAGATATTAACAACTACCAGTACTACAGACTGAAAAAAAAGTGATACTTGTATTTGGGGGGAAAAAATTCTCTCAAGATTTATGTTAATAAAGATCCCAAATCAGATTGGGATGTTTGCAGAAATGCATGCTTTTTAGACTCCGGTTTTGTCTTCCTTCCCTTTCTTGGTCTCATCTCCATCTTGATTTGTATTTGCAATACAAAAAATTTATCCCACCTTGCTTTTTTCTCTCTCTTTCTCTCCTAACCCACTTTTGTCTTCTGTTAAAATCTATGATGCTGAGAGACTTAAGTTTGCATTCTCAAATGGGTGCACATTTAACTTAAAAAGTTCCTGTTTTGATATGGTCTTGTATGATGTCAATTTTAAAAGCAATTTGGTATCATCCTGTGGTAGTAGATAAGTTGCAAAAGGGGGAAAAAAACTTGACTGATAAATACTTCAGTTTGGATATTCTATTATAAGGGAACCATGCTACTTTGAAATCCAGCCAGACAGTGACCAGTCTGTTTTTGACAGTCACTCATCCTTAGTAAGATAAATGTTAGATAGAGGCATTGATATAACAGCATTGACATTCCAGATACTCTCCTCATCCAATAGTTCAGTAGTTATACAAAAGTATTCTAGTCAGGTGGGCTTGATTATTTTTGCTCTACATGGTTTTGTTGAGGCTTCCTAAGATTACTTACTGCTGATTTATGGCTTTCAGTTTTCATATCCCCTGTAACTACCACATGGAAACCCATTTCCAGTCGCAAACTATTTAGATGTTTGCTCCCCCTTTTCTGTTGTAGAGGCGGAAGAGGCAACATTATATATATATATATATATATATATATATATATAAAATAAACACATACAACTTAAAAATTATTTTTTATAAATAAAAAATGCCTTTTTTTTTTTTTTTTTTTTTTTTTTTTTTTTTTTATTTGTGGACCAGTTTATCAAATTGAAAAGAAAAAAAAAATACTTTAAAAAAAAAAAAAAACAATGGAAAGTTTTATCATTTGTTCTTGTACATTTAGAAGGTAGATTTGCTGTTGCAAACAGATGGTTAGGCAAGTCTATTCTGGAATGAGCTGTGCTGTCTAATATTGCCTCTTGCTATAAGCTTGTCTGGCCAAAGGAGCTGCAAGCCCAACCCACTGTTAATTCTTGAGAGAAGGGTGCCTGCCCAGCAGCTCTGGAGGAGTTTAGCATCTTCTGTGCCTTCATACTGCTGCGGTGCACTGCACTGCCACAACCTGCCAACCAGTGGACTATGAGGAGACAGTCCTTGTTTTAGGCAGCCTGAGCATGTTTTGAGGTTCCTTAAGGCTCAGTTTATTTCTCTGCTGGAGAGGGAAGTAAAGTTTGTTCCTGGGGGTGTGGGCGTGTGTGTGTGTGTGTGGTAATCCCCCCCCCCCCTTTGCTATCAGTTAGTGGGATATTCCTTCTGCCATATTGTTTCTAAAAGCTCAAGGCCTTTTCTTTTAAAGACATAGAACTAGTTTTGTCTTATCAGCAGTTCTGAGCTTCAGGGATCTTTATAATTGCTGACAAAGGCTGGGAGAAAAATCCATGTACTCAAGAGGAAAAAAACAAACAGACTTCCATGTATGTGTGCATGTATGTAAGTGTCTAGAAGTTACATGTGCCAGGCCTGAAGATTTCAGACAACTTGATGGATTTAACTTTACAGAATTTGAATATATATATATATATATATATATATATATATATATATATATATTAGTCCTTTTCTTTTTGAAAACTGCTGCAAATGATAGTTTCATTTTGAATAATCATTAAGCCTGGTACATGTGGCTTCCCATAAGTCTACAGCACAAGCTTTTAGATGTGAATTATTTTTGATTTCTTTTCTCTCTTATTTTGTTTATATTCTCCCTTTGCTTCTTTCTCTTTTCATGATCTGACTTTCAGTATTTTCTTTGGTATGTGCTGCTTTTTTTATTGTTTTTCTCTCACTCTTGTTCTGACTTCACCATTGCAACAAAATGTAGTTTGTTCTGGTGTTTGTTGTTTTTTTTGTTTTGTTTTTGTGTGTGTCCCTAGCAGCAGCTATGATCATTTTTGAAAGATTTGTGGACAAGCAAAACAAAAACATTGGGTCAAATGCACTTTAGGACACAAAATTGCCAATTCCATTATGTAACAGCTGCCCTTCCTCCTTTTGTGATTTCTTTTACAAACATCCCCCTTACCCCAGTTGTGTGCTGTGTCATATCTGTAATAAACTTAAAGATGGCTCTTAAGTCTTGTTTTGTTTTTTATTCCAAAATTTATGAATTGTGGCAATCTTGACTTAAGTGTTAAGTTATTGAAATTTTCAGCAGTTAAAAAAAAAAAAACCCAAAAAAAACCTTTGACTGTAGGAGTGTTATTTGATTTAGTTCTGTAACTGTTGCTTTGATGGCAAATCAAATTTCAAATGTAAATTGTACATTTAAAATGCTGTTGACTCTAAGTAGCAAGTGCTTTTAAGTAAATCTAAAATTTTGAGGCAGCTTCATGATTCCATCCTCCTAGAATTTGGTAGCTGAAAGGTCACTTATTTTAAGGGGTTTTTTTTTCTCCCCTTTAGTAGGGAAACCCTCTCAACTTTTTGTGAATGCAATTCTTTCATTTCATTGTGTCTGAACAAACTTTGAAAATTTTTTCATCAGTGAAAAAGCATTCACTATAGATACCTCTACTGAATTTTTGATATGTAAGGTTTAAAATTAATTTTTAAAAATGGAAAAGCGTTCTTTAAGATTTAATTTTCGTTTTAGTTGAAAGGTAAATGATTAAATTTACTTTCCCAGTAAGTAAAATATTCTGGTGTAATTTTAAATTTAAAAAAAAAAGTCCATATTTTGGTTGTGTGGGTTTTTTTCTTTTCTTTTTTCTTAGAAATGGCAATTTTAATTTTGTAAACAAAAGTTATTGATTTTTAAAACTCTTCCAATAATATATGTTCATAACATCTTATTTGAGTAAAATTAGCAAATTTGAAGATAGTTTGTATACTATAATTTTTATGCTGCTTTTTCTCGTGTCTTTATTGAAGTTATGAACAAGTTACAAGGTGATGACAGCTAGTATGGATGACCATAAATTAACAATTTTTTTTTAGTACCTTATAATTTTTACAAATTAACATTTTCAGCAATTATCTAATATTTTGACTTTGTTATGTTTGACTATGCTTTGTGAGAAGAAAAAAATATATAAAATTTTCTTAGATTAATTTTAAAATTTAATAACTGACAGAAAATACCATGATATAGGTAAAAATCAATAATTAATAAAATGTTACTATGTTTTATTGTTGTCATGGTTATTTTATTAAATTTTTATAGTACTTTAAACAATTAATATAATTAATAAAATTTAAACTTTCATTATTTTAACCTAATACCCTTAGCAGCAATTTCTTTTAAATATTGTGTAATAGTGAAAAACTTTCAGAAATATTTTGTGACCCTAAAAAGGACCATTTTCATCTACTGTCGCCTCATCACTATTGCTGAGCTGATTTTCAAATACAAGTCCTGCATAACAAAATCAGTGCCGACTTTGTATTTGGTCAATTGATAGTAGTCAGCTAAAATAGGAAATGTTATAAAATGGATTTGCAAAACTAATGACGTATCCAATATATTCACAGCTGGCACCATCAATTGTCTGAACATCTAACTATGAGTCCAGTCCAGTGAGTGTTTAATGTAGAACTTGTGCAGACTCTGGATACCCAGAAGTCATGTTTTGCAGCTAGACACCCTTGCCTTGATCCCTCTAGCAATGTCTTTATCCCAGTTTTCTGTCAGCTGTGCATCAGTACCAACTGTAGATGTTCCTGGAGCTGCTCAATATCCAGATCTTTGATGAATTTCCTTGATTCTGCTGCTTATGCTTGAGACAAGCATTAGGCTTTTCACCAAAGATGCTTTCAGCTAGCATGATGTGTTCCCTCACCAATGTGACAATTGACTTGGAAGAAGCCTCTACTTCCCTGAGTGATTTTGCTTACTGTCTGCTTAAAACCTCCAATCCCTTTTAAACAGGCAGTTATGATATGTCATTTGCTGTGACAATCAATAGGAGTGCTAGCACTTTCTTTGGTAAAGTATTTACAAAGAAATCCTTTGTGGAGTTGAAAATAGGCATGGGGGGTCCTGTGTGAGTACCTTTTTTACATTTTCAATGACTTTGATAATGTTCATAGTAACAATGGGTATTTACACTAGTGTAGAAGGTACTCATCCAAGACCTGGATAGCATCTTCCCTATGATTCCCAGGACTTGCATCTCGATGACAGCAGTTTCTTTTGTAAATTGCTGTGATGGTCTTGTTGGTTGAGGAAAGTCCCAAGACATTGTTTGAAAATGGGAATGTAAGTTACAGCTATATGAAAAATTACATGCAACTGATAACCTTGGTATCTAGTGATATGAGACCATGGAAGACCTTGTTCAATAAACGTTTTCAATTTTGAAATAAGGCCTAATTCATCATTATAACTGAAAGGAATTCAAAGCTACAGCAATTCAACATGCTAGGCACTCATTCACATTCATAGTTGCCTCGCGATCACTTAGGATTTTTGTTATCTATGTTGCAACTGTTTCTAAGGGATAGAAATTGCAGTGGATTTTAAGTTAACCTGCCACTCCTATTCCCATAATGAAACCATTGAATGGTTGATGGGAGCCCACTCTGAGTTGTAATATGGCATCAACACTGCCATAAGACAGTGAGCTAAGTTGATGATGCAGACACAAATATGCTGCTTGTAGTGCATTGCAGTCCCTCCAGGAAGACATTCAAGTGACACAAGATGTGAGGATGATGGCGTCAATACCAGTTTTTGTGGTTGCCATCTTGTGTAGAGTCCAAAACTAAAATACACTTTTGTATACTTCATACTGCATCAGACATCTTTCACATCTGAAAGGAAGCCAAGCACTACACCATTCTATATATAGATATATACGTGTATGTGTATATATATATATATATATATATATATATATATATATATATATATTAGGTACCTCCACAAAATGTAAACAAATCAGTATAGCTTGACAAAAAATTTTTTATCTGCTTAAGTATATATATCATTATTAAGAAGAAATACTTGAGTATTTTAAAATTTTTTTTACTCATTCTTAGCATGTCCGAAATTTTAGTTAAAAATTTTTTTTTTTTTTTTTTTTTCAGCAAAATTATCGGAAAAAAAAAAAAAAAAAAAAAATCGATATCAGCCATATTTTAAAAATTTTTTAAACTAAGTTAAAATCCGAGTTTAAATTTCTTTTAAAAATAAATTATAGGTTGTTCAAAATTTTTTTAACGAAAATTATCTAATTTAAAGATTATTTAATATATTTCTAAGGAAACTTTTACTTACTTTCTTCGAAAAAAAAATGTGGTTTAAAATAAAGGGAGGCGATCTTAACATCTTTCGCTATTGACAGGCAATGAGTGATGTGTTGTCATCACATATCGTCAGCTAACGTGAGATCCGAATGATCATACGGAAGGACGTAAATGACGTCACGTAGCTGTAGCCTCCTAAAGTCAATACATATCTGCTTGATAACACATTTCTATCCTAAGTAAAAATCATCACAAACATATCAATAGTTATTTTGTTACACTCTGCAGCCTATTTGCCCTGAAATAAATATTGAAAAATAACTTATATCATCATCTGAACAAAATATCAAGGAAACTTGATCTGCACCCCATGAAACTAAGTATTTTCTGAAAGCAAAGAATGCTCTTTCATTTCTGAGTGAAATTGGTTGGTGAAATGAAAATGATTATAAAAATTTTTTTCTGGGCATAAAATATGAAAAAAAAAAATAGTTAAAATTACTATACCTGAACATTAGAAACCAGTTTTTTCTTTTTTTTTTTGCATGCTTTTTACTTGAAATCAGCATTGATGAAAACAGTGTTGAAATTAAGCCAAAAAAAATGACTTCGACATTGCTGGGTCAAGGGCCAGCCAGCCAACAATAACAAGTTGTCACTACCTTGTAAAAAAATCCCATTTTTTCTTTTTATAATTTAAGTTTGAGAAATGGCTTGATGTATTTTTGTTTTTTTAACACATTTTGAGCAGGGTGATGACAATGAATTTTTATGAGCTGCAGACAGAATGGACCAAGGACTCAGAGGCAATACTGGATAGTTTGTTTGAATTCACAATGATCACCGAGATAGTTATATGTTGTTCTTTATGTCTAGAAATGAAACAAACTAATAAGGAGCAAAAAAAAAAAAAAATTGTAAATTTATATAGTATTTTGATAAATAAATGATGACAAAAATTAAATAATATCAGCTATTGCTAGGTAATTTTCTTTTTTTCCTTATTTATATGAAAAATATGTAAATGAAATGAATTAAAATCTCAAAAGACTATTAAAACTAAATCAAAAAATATAAAAAACGAAAAAAAAAAAATTGTCGAAAAATATCTGAGTGCCAAATTTCAGTGCTCAGTTGGATATGTTATCTTTCTTATTTCATGACAAAAAAAAAATATACATGAATTAAAAAATCTATAAAAAGAATTTCACAAATTCAAGAAATATATTGAAAAAGTAGCTATATAAAAAAATTAAAAATAAATCAAATGGTACAGTATGAAAATGAATCGTAATTGAAAAATTGACAGACGGCTCACTGAAAGAAAAAAAGTGAAAGCTGTAGTGTAAAACAACTTCAAAAAATTGAAATTGCAATGAAATATGTAAAATGATAAATGAAATAAATGGTATTTTTAAAAATGTAGTAATGTTCATGGTGAAAATGGCTTAGGATGATGTCCAAATTTTTGTAATGAGTAAAAACCGCTAATTCAAAATGCACATTTGTCTCGCTAAGAATTTTTAACGCCATTTAAACTCAAGTCACGTGACCTTTTATACTTTTGTTACCTCATACATTTTAATAACAACCGTTTTAACTTTTTTTTAAGACAAAATTACATTTTTTAAGTACGTGTGGAGTTCGGAGTAGTCAAAACGCTACAATTTATAAAGCACTAAAACAAGATCTATATCATAAGGGCATTTAGAAAATCCGACGCGGCTTGTAAGTAATTTTAAAATATTTTACCAACTTAATGTAAAAAATGTATTATAGTTAAATAATTAAGAAATAACTGAATAAAGTTTATTATTCATCGGAAAAATTTTTTGCTTTCAGAAAATGTCCATATTAATACAAACAACTAAAAGCAAATAAAAGCATTTGAAATTAAATAATATATTTGTTTTATTGAGTTTTGTATATTACAGTTCAAAGCTATTTTTCAGTGTGGAGTAATTACAAAAAAAAAAAACGTGATTTGCATTCTTCAAAGCCTTGTGCTTTTAACTACTGTAATAACTAAACCCGATGCGAGCGAATTTCTAGAGTTTTCATAAAATTAGTTATGGTGGGGGGATAATAAATATAAAAAAAAATATTTCTGCCATTACTATAATAAAAAAAAACATATTTATAATAATTTCGATCATCTGTGAATACTTTCTGGAAGTTTCATTAAGATCCGACAATTATTTTCATTTTTGCAATATTTCCAAAAATAATGTGTGTCATACAAAAAAAAATGATAAAAATTGTATATGTTATTTCACTGGTGACCGTGACACAAAGATGAACAAAGTTTTTTAATCAAAATTTAGAATATTCTAAAAAGGAAAAATTTTTTAAAAATAATGAAAAAAAACTTTGTTCTTTCCTCTCCCACATAATATAAGCATTTAAAAGATAAAATTTTGTTTTCGTCAAGTTTGGCGTCTTTTTAATCATGCTTATACCATTTTTTTAGCGATATCGTAGAGGTACCTAATATGTATATATATATATATATATATATGTATATATATATATATATATGTATGTATATATATATATATATGTATGTATATATATATATATATGTATGTATATATATGTATGTATATATATATATATATATATGTATGTATATATATATATATATGTATGTATATATATATATATATGTATGTATATATATATATATGTATGTATATATATATATATATGTATGTATATATATATATATATGTATGTATATATATATATATATGTATGTATATATATATATATATGTATGTATATATATATATATATGTATGTATATATATATATATATGTATGTATGTATATATATATATATATATTATGTATATATATATATATATATGTATGTATATATATATATATATATGTATGTATATATATATATATATATATGTATGTATATATATATATATATATATGTATGTATATATATATATATATATATATGTATATATATATATATATATATATGTATGTATATATATATATATATATATGTATGTATATATATATATATATATATGTATGTATATATATATATATATGTATGTATATATATATATATATGTATGTATATATATATATATATATGTATATATATATATATATAATGTATATATATATATGTATATATATATATATGTATGTATATATATATGTATGTATGTATATATATATATATATGTATGTTATATATGTATGTATATATATATGTATGTATATATATGTATGTATATTATATATATTGTGTATATTATATATATATGTATGTATATATATATATTGTATGTATATATATATGTATGTATATATATTTATATGTATGTATATATATATATATGTATGTATATATATATATTGTATGTTTATATATATAGTATGTTATATATATATGTGTTATATATATATGTGTATATATATATATATGTATGTATATGTATATGTATATATATATGTATTGTAATTATATATGTATGTATGTATATATATATATATGTATGTATATGTATGTATATATATATATATGTATGTATATGTATGTATATATATATATATGTATGTATATGTATGTATATATATATATATGTATGTATATGT